>RWGZ01000945.1:99988-184528 GCA_009725065.1 Utricularia reniformis
TATTTACACTAAGGTTATCTTCGGTCCTCCGTGTTGAACATCAGGCCACTCTTCCTAAAGGTGTAATTGGGCTGTGAGAATTCGTTTTGATTATTTAAATTTGCCCAACCGTTATCGGGCCTTACCCATTGCGGGGTACCCGGTCCTAGAGTTCTCATCAATAATGATTTTATCGATAATATTATGATTCTAAGGTATCCGATGTGTAAAAATATAATATTTAAAAATTATAAGTATCCGAACATTGTTGTAAGAATAAGATAAAAATTATTTATAAAATTAAAGAATAATAATGTGTACAGATAGAAAACTGATGTGGATGAGAGAATAAAGTTTTCGGACAGATATGGTTGAGGATGCCTAAGGGTACTTTTGAAAGTTTTAATTTGAAAATGAAAGTATTTGTGAAAATCCCCCACACTTAGTTTTCAAATTTTCTCACCATAAACAAATCATTAATATTGATTAAATGTAAGAATTAAACATAAATTGCCAAAAGACATATTTTCAGCAACAAAGGGCATGTAAAAATACAGGTATTTGTGTAAAAGAATTTAGAATTGTGATTTTAAATCTGATGTAATTTACTTCATTTAAAAACTATCATTTTTAGATGAATTAATTGGTCAAAAGTGTTTTTTATTAGTGTTGTGTTTGTCAAATGCGATTAATGTTTTTTCATTTATCATAACACAATTATGTTCAATTTAAGTTCTAGTTTTTAGATTAGAATTTATATATTATATTTAAAAAAATTACAAATTTAGTATTATTATCAATTTTGATCCTTATGCACAAAAATACCCTAAAGTTTTATATATTTTATGTCATTTATTCGATATTTCTAAAATTAATTAATAATCATAAAATACAGTTTATATTCAACTATATTTTTATTCCGAGCATCATACCGCTTGTACCATATTATCGGGTCGAGTCATAGGTTTTGTACATTCCAACACTAAAATAATTTAAATAATAATACAATATTGATTATTTTATTTTATTCAAGGTTGACGTTTGCTGATAACCCTCCAACTTTCGGGCGGTGTAAAGAACATGCCCTCCAAGTTACGAAATTGCAAATATGACACATCAAGTTAAAAAAAATATGCAAATATGATACCTCAAGTTAATAAAAATATGTACATATAACGCTCCAACTTTAATTAAATGTATGTACGACACCTCAAATAAGCAATACGGTTTAATATTGACCCTCTACGACATTGTTATTGTTTTACGTCTGCATGCACATTTCTCGAAGTTGAAGTATCAATTTTGTATAATTTTTCGTATAAAAGTCTTATTTGCATAATTTGTGAACATTGAAAACGAATAATGGCAACGAAAAATGTTTGCAAACTTAACGGAAAATCATGTGCTAAATACGAGGGGTCAAAATTAAACGGTTTTGATAACTTGAGGTGTCATTCATGCAATTTTATAAGTTGGAGGGCATGACCTTTACACAGCTCGTAAGTTGGGGGTTATTTATGTAATTTTTTCTTTTATTTAATATAATAATTAAATATATATTATCCCTACCAATTGCCCATACCTATGTTTTTAAACCGATCATTTTTATCGAACCGGAAAATGTCTTATTCACTATGAACCGGTTGGAACCACAAAAACTTTTAAAAGATTTAATTATATCATAATTTTCATAAAATTAATAAATTATGGTGTCTCCATAAAGTAAATATAAGATATACATCAATATATGAAAAATGAAACAAATTTATAAGAATTTTGTAAAAAATAATTGAAACTATTTTATATATGATGAATATCCATAAATAATTATAATTAAAATAAAGAAAAGATATTTAAAAATATATAATAAATAATATTTAATTATCGTATCAGTTCAAAAATACAAAACTAGAACATTTCAGTTTCAGTCAGACCGTGAAATACACGATTCACGATCGAACCGATTCAATTGGACGATTCAATCGCGGTTTAAAAACATAGGTCCGTACATACTAAAGTTCGAAAGGTTTTTTGGTCCAATGAAATGTTTCCACCTTTTCAATATATACATGTTTCAGCCAATTATGCAGAAAGTTTACTTTTTTCAAGATTTAAATATATAAAAATCTAATATTCATATTAATGTATGTATTGCTAGTATACTCACAACAAAATATCCAATTTTCCAATATACCATCTAAGAGTATTTTTGTGAATGAATAATATGATAGATGGGTATATTGGTAAACTGCAAAAATGCACTGGATATACTGATAAAAAATTCGATATGAAAACATTGATATTTAAATAATCGATAAATGCTTGTTTTTAACATGTATGATAATGATGTTCATGTTCAATTTATCCAGCTTTTGCTTAATGATGATGACACTAGACAATCACATGGACTTGGCGGAATGTATTTTTCTTTGTAGTTTTATTAATGTTTAATATTGTACACTCTATTTTATAGGCCATTAATGTTGCGCTGACACTTTAGAGTATTGGATCTTCTTAGTTGAGTTCAAATGTCAATTTCTATACATTGAAATCGTTGTGTCATCAAGTTGCTTAGTTGGTTGATAATTTATGGCCATTAATTCATATAAATGTATTTATTAAAGTTTAATATTTTATGTTAATGGAATCATTATGTTGTTGTGTTATTCTTCCATGTATAAGTTCTATAGATTAAATATCTACCGCATTAATATGAAATTGGATTAATTTAGTAGATGTCTGGTATTTATACATATATTTGGAATAATGAGAAATTGAATTATAATACAAATTTCTGATTTATTTAAGTATCTATAAATATAGATAAAATAAAGAAAGACTTATCATAGTGAAATTATTTTAAAAGTGGTTTGTAGAGAGAATTAGGGGAATAAAATTTATTCATAGTTTTATAAAAATTTTAAAGTAAATAATTGATATCACGTGTTGTAGAGATCATTTGATTTTAAGTTTCTTGACTTTATGGTTTGATTAAGCTTTATATTGGTATCATTTACAGCCTTGAAGTTCACTTGACATGGCACATTCTGACGGTCTCAGACTCTCATGCCACATTAGGGGAGCCTGTTCAGATGACACTTTTCATGTAAAGGAACGATCCATGATAGTTTGAGTATGATCGACATTGAAGTGATGATTGGTACTAGATTCCAATCTTGAGAGCAGCAAGCTTCGGTGTGATGATCGATCAACCGAAGGAGTGCACTGAGTGGAGTCGACAATAATTAGTGGATCTTCACCCTAAAGCACATTTATAACCATTATATAATGGGTGTTAGCCGTCTTAATGAGGATTATCATTATCTCAAGGTTTACCAGAGAATAGCAGGAGCACGAGGAGTAGGTTCTGGTTTTGAACTTTGTGTTATGGTTTTTTATATAAGTTGCACAAGAACTCGATAGTTCTTGTTGTTGTAATCTTTGTGTTATTTTCGTGATAGTGGATTAACCATGAAATGGTCCGTGGTTTTCTCACGGTACTCGGGTTCCACGTAAAATTTGTTGTGTTCTTTTCCCATTCCGCATCTAGTTTTTGCCAAGATTAATTGGTAAAACAAATCGCGAAATCCATTAAAATCTAACATAGCCGTTTTTTTTTAATTAAACATTTAATTTTTATAGTTAACCAATAGCAAATAAGTTACTCTAATTTGTGTTACAAATAAAAAAATTTATATGGTAACACTTGCATAGATGCAATCGAACAAACCCGATTTAAGTGTTTTATGGTTCGAGTTCGATTTGAAATTTACAATCTTATATTCAATGTTGTGGTTCATTTTTAAGGTATCAACAATTATTGGATTCTAACTAAGTTATCGACTATATACCGATTTTAAATTTATTATTGTCGTGGAGACAACGTATGTCGAAAACCAGATAAAGGGTATATGAAATTTATGAGGAAAACCCGAAAAACAGGGAATAACCACAATGTTGAGAGAAAAACTTATCAACTAATGCACTATTAGAGTATAAGGGATTAATTAGAATAAGAGAACAATGGCAACAAAGCTACAAGAATTTGAAAAGGGTGAGTTGAGTGATGAGGATAAAAACTGAAGAAAATAAGAAAATCAACCGTAGGTTCTCTCCCTCTTGTCTTGGAGAGGTCCGATATTTATAGAACATCGCTTGAGTTGGATCGTCTTTTGCTCCTTCGTTATTTCTCACCAGATCCCTTAAAATAGAAAACATTGGTCATTGACGTGCTCTTGCCATAAAGATTAGCGTTTTATCAAGATTCGCGTACTCTATTAAATATGTCGGGATCACTCTGAACCCACAGAGACCGACCCTATCCAGGCAAACCTGTAGAAAGAATATCCTGGCCCAGCCCCACTTCATTTTGGATTCATTGAGTCTTGGCCAAACTCATTCCCTCCGGGTACCTGTCTAGTGGTCCCCTCCATGCACGTATTGATATCAAAATTGATCACATAATTACCATTATTTTCTAACATTATCCAAATAACATTTTAAAGGATAATTATACGGTATTTATTATATATGTATAGCGTTGCAAACGAAGCGGGAAAGTTTACCAACGTTTCAAGACAATATGGTCAATTATCGAGTTTGACCTCGATTATAATTATAATATGGGCGGAAGGTACTTTTAATCCCCGGAGACCGTTTTCATTTTCGGGCAATTTTAGTTCCTAGAGTTTCTAATTTTGGCAAAATCAATCACCGAAGTTTCATGTACGCAAAACCGGCCCCTAACTATTATGGTTTTGACAAAACAAGTCCCAAGTTATATGTGTGTGGATCGGGCAACTGATCCGATCATCATTTTTTTGATCCGATCCGATTGATACTGATCAGAAAAATCATGATATGAAACCGATCCACAATAGTAGATCGGATTGCGGGTCGGTTTACGGATCGATTTGCGGATAACCTAATATTTATTTTTTAATTATAATTGATTATAAGAAATTATAACTAATCACTAAAAAAATATTACTTATTTGATAAATATACAAATTATAATATAACCAAAAAAACATATATTCAGAATTTTCAAACATCTATAAAGGCAAAATGTGAATTCAATACAATAATTGAATTAAAACAAATGTATATAAACAATGAATTATATTTTTCTTCTAAGTAGATGAATCTGCAAAAATATAAACATAATTCATTTAGATATTCGTAATCACAACCAATAAAAATAAAATCAATTGTAAAATTAAATACATTTAAATGATAATATTAAATATGCCAAGAATTATCTAAGTTACTAAAAACATGAATTTCAAAAATCAATTCCAATATTGATTTCTTGATATTTTCCGTTATTTTTTAAAAATAAGAATAAAATATAAAAAAATTAATATTAATGGAAAAAACAAATATTTATAATAAGGAAAAAATATATTACAATATATAACGTTTTAACTTTATAAAATTAGAAAAAAGAATATAATATTGATGAGAACTTTAGGATCGGGTACCTTGTGATGGGTAAGATCTAGCAACTGTTGGGCCGATTCAAATAGTGAGAACGAACTCCTACAGCCCATTTACACAAATAAAAAAGAGCGGCCCGATGTTCAGCGAGATGACCAAAGATAACCTTAACGAAATAAAGCGTTTTCTGCCATCTGGCTCCTGGTTCGGTCCGAACGGTTACAACTCACGTTTTCCACGCTTCGGGCCTTCCCACGTTTACCACGCTTCAGGCCCGATTACGCAAACCACGCCTCGGTCCCAACCTCTTTTTACATCCCGCGATAACAACCTCTAACAAACCTGCCAGAGGCGGTTACAGAGCGTGATTTACACACGCTATGAACTCTATAAATACAAGGCAAGACGAGGAAATAACAGGACCTTTTGGACGCGTAAGAACATGTCATTACCCTGCCGGAGTTCTTATTGCATTCTTTTCATTGTCATTTTCTTTTAGCCTCTGCTGTATTGACTATGAATTATTCGATTAGTGAACAGACTAAGAGCATAATCTGCTATTAGTCAAGTGGTTTTCACCCCAATTCCTGGGGTTTCCACTATACATCGCTGTGCATTTACTTATTTCAAGCTTTTAATCGTCTTCCACATCTAAAGCAAATCAGAACCGAGTTGGTTTGCTAAACGAACCGGACGACTGTTGGTACCCCCTAAAAAGGGACCATAACAGTTTGGCGCCGTCCGTGGGGACGATTCTCTAATCACATTTGAGTTTTCTACCAAGGATAGGATAATCAAAGGCATGGCGACTGGAACTCCGACAAATAATAGTGACGTGCTTCCCGACAGTCTTCCAGCACGAACATTCACTTTACAGGATCTGGAAGCTGTCGTCAGGAAGGTGGTACTGGAAATTACGTCGGAGAAAAGTAGAACAGAACCACCGGTTGTATCAAGCCATGTTCCCAAAAGCAGAGGATACGAGAGTGATCCTGACGAGCGCAGTACCGATGAAGAAGAAATCATCAGGCGTGGAGTGATAATGGGGAGGCCTAGATATCGGTCTACACCTCCTCACCCAGCCAGAGCTCTAACTCCCGCTCCTGGAAATGACCAGGAGCAGATGCAGGGACGAATCGATGAGCTCACTAGGGAGTTGGAGAGCATGCGTGCGCTGAGGGATTGCGAACCTAATCTGGGACGCAATCTTGGTTTATTTAACAGGGCCATGGAGGCCCCTATCAGAAGAAGTAAGGATGATGACTGGTGGCATAATTTGCATGCGGTCCAAGCATCGTCTCATCAATCTGAAGGCGTATTAGCCGCCTTGGGAGATTTAATGCTCCCCTTTTCTGAGGAGATCTGGGCAGCAGTCCCAGATCGGCATTATCACAACCCCGAGGGGTTGCCGACATTTCGTGGTGATGGTGATCCGATCGATCACGTTGCCGATTTCGAATTGCGCATAGGAACGGTTCGGGCCTCAGATTCATTAAAGTGCCGCATCTTCGCGGCAGGATTACAAGGCGATGCCCGAAAGTGGTTTAAAAATTTGCCGGCCCGATCCATACAGTCGTATGGCGGATTTATTTTGGCTTTCTCAGAGCAATTTGCTCCAAATGTAGGACCGTCCCGAAGCAGGCATGAACTATATCAGTTAAAGTATATCCCGACAAAGATGAGCCTTCGGTCCTTCATGGAAAAATTCAATAGGACCGCCCGGGGCATCAAGCTCGAGCTTCGGGATAAAATCGATATTCTACAGCAGGTCCTAGGACCGTGCGGTCTTTCGGCCAGCTTGGTGAAGAGCCCACCATCCACCTTGTGAAAATTTCTTCAGAAAATCAACAAGTATATTAAGGTAGATAAAGCGCTGGGGCTTGGTTATCGGAAGCCTAGCGAGAATTTTGAGCCCGCAGGTGATAATAGGGTTTCCTACCCTAAGAAACAGTCGCGAGAAGTAGCCGCTGTGAGCGAAAAAGATGTCCCCCCGAAGCAGAAGGACAATCGGGTGTATTGCGAGTTTCATCATAATCGCGATCACCCGACCTTGAAGTGTCCACTGTTGAAAGAGACAGTAGAGGCAATGAGTAAAGAAAAGCCCGACCGGAATGGTCAAAAGGGCAAGCGAGCGGAATCCCCCCGAAGAGGCCACCAAGGTGACGATCGTCACAGGCCGCGGGGAAGAGATAATCGGGGACAACCCCGAAACTACAACGATCGGACGGAGGACCAAAGGTTTCCTCCGCCAGAGCAACAAAGAGGCCAACACGGTCGTGAGAACCGTGGTCAGATCCAAAGAAGAAGATGGCGGGGCCGCGGCGGTAGAGCCCCGCAGAATGAGGGTGGGAGACAGAAGCAGGCTGCTCCCCCGCCTGTCGAAACTGGTGCCCAACCTCCTCGAAATGAGGCGGCACCCAGAGAAGTGGCCGGAGATATTTATGTTATCTCCGGAGGATTGAGAATAAATGAATCGGTCCGGGACCGAAAGAGAACTGCGCGCGGAGACTCTGCTGAGAGCTCCGAGTCTATGGTGCTGGTAAAATATGATCCCATGGAACGGTCCTCATTCTTCAGAGAGGACATCACTTTCACCCCGGCTGATCAGGAAGGGATCATGGATCCATGTGACTATCCCCTTACCATTACTGGGATCATCGGAAATCGACGTGTCCACAGAATTTTAGTGGATACTGGGCTTCGTGCAATCTGATGAAGCGCGAGGTCGCTGAAATGTTGGGAGCTGCTGCTCACGATCTCCCGATCGCCAACATAACTCTTTGGTCGTTCGACCAAAGGAGCGTTATTCCGTGCGGGAAGATGNATGCATTTTTGCTGCTACACCGTATGATAAACACAGGTTGCAGGCCAAATTACCGAACTTTCTCCGTTTTGCTAAAGGGTATGCAGATACAACATGAATATTTTGACTGTGATAGTTTAGATGCAAAAGAAGTTTCTTTTGATACTTTTTGCGATCTTTTGACTCGTATGTTCGATATTGGCTGTGTACCGTCTCTCGAAACGTATTACACTTTAATTTCTCATCTTTGTTATCAAGGGAGAATCAGTGAAGCAGATATGTTAGTGAAATTCATGAAGGAAAAAGGATTGAATCCTAATGAAGCAATATATTGTTCTCTTCTGAGCGGTTACTGTAAGAATCTTAAACTAGATTGTGCTTTAATTATGCTTGAGTTGCTGCATTCAAGAGACTTTAAGCCACCTTTAAGAGTTTATACTGAAATTATATGTGCTCTTTGTGAAGCGAAACTGTTCGAAAAAGCCGAGTTAGTGTTCGAGAATATGCTTGATGAACAGTGGAATGGTGATGAGCTTGTTTGGACCGTGTTGATCGACGGATTGATAAAAAATGGATATTCGAGAATCTGCTTAAATGTTCTTCGTAGTTTGAACTCGAGGAAAGTTAAGATTAGTAAATTAGCATACCGAATGCTTGCTCGGGAAATGTCGAAAAGTCGATCGGATACATTTACTGAGTTGTGAATACCAGTGCATATTTCAGTACAGTGGGGATGAAGCATAGAACATTGAATTTAGACTTATGTAACAGTAGTTCTCTTGTTTGAGTTGCTAAGGTACCATTTTTGGGATCGTGTATGTTGAAATTATAGAATCTGGGCGAAATTACGATGGAGAGTTTGACGAGCGGATCTTAAGGGGATCTGGTTATAGATTTAAAAGATTTGAACAAGTCATTATTTGATTATACTTTTGTCATTATAAATTTAATCTATCTCATTCATGTATGTAAGTACTTGGTAGGTTTGTCATTTTGAATTGAAATGAGTCGAACAAAATATGATATTATATTGAATTATAGAGTTTAGTTGAAATTACGGAAGAATATGAATGAACAAGATATAATGGGAGATGGTTGAACTTTAAAAGACATTTTCAAAATGGTATTAGAGATATATTTCTATTCATTTAATTCGAAAGTCCAAAGGTGTCATGTTTGGATTTTAGAGGGATTGTTGAATTTTTATAGCATCCGTTATGAAAAGTAAGATATATTAGATATGAGAAATTTGTATAAATGGTCTCTCAATTTATGAGCTGTGTAAAGACTATACTCTCCCACTTATGAAATTGCAAGAATGATCCATCAAGTTATAAAAACCGTTTGTTTTTTACCCCTGGTATTTAGCACATGATTTTCCGTTAAGTTTGCAAACATTTTTCGTTAACAGTATTCGTTCTCAATGTTCACAAATTATGCAAATAAGTCTTTTATACGAAAAACAATGTCGTTCATGCATTTAATTGAAGTTGATACTTAAAGTTATGCAAATTCGTTCTCAATGTTCACAAATTATGCAAATTGATACTTCAAGTTCGAGAAATGTACATCAGGACGTAAAACAATAACAATGTCGTAGAGGATCAATATTAAACGGTATTATTTACTTGAGGTGTTGTGCATGCATTTAATTAAAGTTGGAGGGTCATATGCATATTTTTATTAAATTGAAGTGTTATATTTGCATATTTTTGTTAACTTGATGTGTCATATTTGCAATTTCGTAACTTAGAGGATATGTCTTTTACACCACCCGAAAGTTGGAGGGTCACCGGCAAACGTCACTCTATTAGATATGTAATGGTGGGAATGTCATAAAATAATAATTTGTTCAAATTTTTTAAATTGTGACGGTCACCTATTTTATATGGTTCATTGTAATCATACACTATTATTTAATAGTATACTTGTTTGTTTGACTTCTTTTGTTATGAATGAAGTTTCTGAACTCTGATTCATTATTGCAGATCACACATGTGCTTAAAGTGGATCAAAGGAAGCTTTTGTTATTTTTATTGACTCATTCATTCGATAAATCGACCAATGATCCAAATAAACTTGGCTATGTTGTATTAGAAATATATTGGGTTTGTTTGTTATACAATTAGAAAAGCGGTTAGTGAGCAGGGATTTCATATCGTAATTTTAACGTATATAAAACACAAGCAAAATTGTGGTGTGTTCATAATTAATATTACTATTATTTTTAATAACTAGAATATATTTATAAAATTATTATTATTGTATATAAAACACATCAATTTTAAAAAATTGAACTCTGGAATATGTGGTTTTAATAACGGGCCGAAGAAAGACAAAAGCCCATTTAGAATCAAAGAATCTGAGAGAACATGGAAACTTCATGTGTTCGATTTGTTGTTGAGAAGGCGAAAGAGGAGAGGTTTGGTACTGGAGTAGGAAAATGAGTGGCGTACTGATAAGATCGCCGCCCTACTTCTTTAGTGTCTCTGCACCTCGTAATCCATCGAAAATCAATCAGCCTCGCTATTCTATTGAGGTAAGTGGTGACCGCCGATTCATGTTTTCAAAGCATTCGCTTTCTATGCTACGCGAGTTTCCAAGATTCAGTTTTAGGTGCAACTCTGCTGGTGAATCTGGTACGTTTATTCCTTTTGATTGTAAGTTTTTAGGTGTTGTTGCGATCGGAGTATGCCGATTTGATTGAATCGTGACATTAGATGGAATCACACACTAATTTTGGAATAAATGCTCTGTTGAATTGAAAATTTGAAAGTTCAGTTTACATAGCTTCAGGAGTTGCTGTTTTTGTTGGATTTGGCTCGATTTATGATTTGTATTGTGGTTAAAAAGGTTTTAAATTTTTTTCAGGTGACAACGGGAGTAAAACCATCCTAGAAGCGTTTTTCTTAGGGAGGGCTGTGGCAGAAGCACTTAACGAACGTGCAGAAACAGCAGTGGGTGAGCTTCTCAGCACAATTGGTAGATTTCAAGCTGAGCAGCAAAAGCAACTGCAAGAGTTTCAGGTATGAAATTAACAATTTCTTCGCTTTTTCGACACAATCGAAACCGAGCATTTTTTACTTTTTTACTTGTTGAAGCACTTGCAGTAAATTGTGCAATCTGTTGAAATAGTGAAATGGTATTGCAAATACAGGATGAGGTATTAGAGAAAGCTAGACGAGCAAAGGAGCAAGCTGCAAGGGAAGCCAATGGAGCACAGCGTTCGATTCCCCGAATGCCTTCGACTGATGTTCGGGAAGTTGTCAATGGTGGAATCTCAACAAAAGCACAGTCCCCAACTGAAGCCATTAGCTTAGAAGCCACCACAGATGAATCTCAGCCTTCTGATAATGAACCTGGAAACTGATTTATCTCTGTTTCAGAAGAATTTAGTTGGTGTTTTGAAATAAACACACATTCAAATCCAAGCAACTAAAATGCTTGTGTGATATTTATCTCTTATTGAATCTGCAGTAGTTAATCTTAAAGTCGTATTCACCTTACATTGGCTTCATCTTTTTCTGCTCAGAATAAAGTCCCTCATTTTGTTTCATATTCTTGTATCCTTCTTTAGGTCGAATTCACTGCCTCAGATTCCATAAACTGGTGGCTCGGCTCCTTTCATCAACCATCGTTTATCCTGTAAGAACTTTCGTACTCCGTCATGCTGTAAATATCTTGAACAAGATAACACTTTTCGAGTTGTATCCTTTTCTAGGTCGACGTCCACTGACTCAGATTCAATAAACCGATGGCTCCCTTCATCAGCCATCGTTCATCCGGTAAGAACTTTCGTACTCCGTGATACTGTAAATAGCTTGAAGATGATAACATTTTTGGAGTTGGATCTTCGCATGTGATGTATGTAAAAGGAAAGAGAATCCAAACTTGATAATGTTGAAATATTGCCCTACATAGTTGTAGAAATAGATATGTTCTAGTTTATAAGTGGTGTGATATCATAAGTACTCTGGCTTAGTCTTTTCAATGTGATTCACTTCTCTTATGAATTGGGCTAAATCGACATACTTCCGGTCCATTAACTCATGAATTTTTATATAGTATCGGAGCTCTAAGGTGGGTTTTGGGATGGTCCGTATTGATTTAGACAGAAAAAAATAACTCTAGTAGAAAAGTACATCGGGTTTAGGCGATAAAACTATGATTCGAGCACTACCGAGCATATTGAAGCAAGTTTGAACTGGATCAAGGTCAATTCTACTTGAGAGGGAGTATTGAAATATTGTCCCACATCGGTTGTAGAAATAGAAATGTTCTAGTTTATAAATGATGTAATATAACGTGTAATTGATTTATCTTAAATGTGATTCGTTTTTCTTATAGATTGGATTAACCGACACTGTTCCAGTCCATTGAATACTAAATTTCTACTCATGATATCTATAAGCCCCACTACGGACAAGTTACATGTACTGTAAAGTAAAGTTAAGACAGTGAAAATTGCGGCTTTATATACACGACTCTTGTACCAAATTTTCACACAATATGTTTCGGTTTCTTCTTGTTTCTTCTTCCTTACACCTTAATGGATGTTATTTTCAGCTGCAGGATTTGTTCTAAGTTCCAAGACACAATTTCACATGGCGACAGTACACAGAAACAGCTCATTTCTCGTTGAAATCTTCTCAAAACTTCTCAAATTCTCCTTGCTCTTTGTAGTACTCCTCGTGGCCTTCGTCGCCTCCTCCGATGACTCGATGAATGCCCCGACACCACCAATTGCTTCGATTTCTTCATGGGATGAAACCCTTTTCATGGAATCAGGTAAATTTAAGCCAAATGATGTTGGTTTTAGATCCAATGATGTTTTTAAAGTGAGTGCACATGAAGTTCCCAGAGGACCAAACCCCATTTCCAATTAGTAAGTAAGAGATTGAAGATCCATAGCATTTACTATCTGTTGTATTGTATAACAAACTTTTCACTGTTTTTCGAAAAGGGTATAATTCTCCAAGAATTGTAGTTCGATTTTGCGTTGAATCTTGTTGAGAAAATGGCGTTTCGATCCCCAAACTTTCATAGTTTTAATAAATTTGATCTTCGTAATTTTTAATAGTATATTTAGTTTTCAAATTTTGGTAAACCTGATCCACAAAGATGGAAAATCGATTCCCAAAATTGATTTTGATCGAAGATGATAATTATCAAAATTGGAAACTTTTGAAAGTAATTATATTATACAAATTAAATATTGAATATTGATTACATCATCATGGTATTTTAGGGATCACAGTGAAACAATCATAAAATTTAAAGAATAAAAATTACAAAAAATATGAAATTATTTGAATATTTATTTGCAATGGGGCATGGGCTTCTGTGGTAATTCTGGTATATTTTCACTGCGGAAAAGAGAATTGATTGTGTTGTCAGAATATTGATTCAAATGTCTTTGGACTTTGTGTTTGTCCATGGAACAAAAAGCTGCAGCACGAAGCTATCATTTCCTAATCATTTCAGACAACCAATCTCACGGGTAAAACTGTACAGTGACACTGTCTTTACAGTTCGAAATTGTCAATGAGACAATGGTTATCATGTATATAGTAGTGATGGACGGGTAAGTGGACGTAATTTAAGCGCAGCTCAGTTTCTATAATTATAGAAATCAAACTGCTTATATTTTTTTTAAAAAAAATATAGCCCGGTTTCTGCTTTTAACACTAAAAAAAGAAAAGCGTAGCCCGGTTTCCGTTTAATAGAAATCAGGCTCTATTTTAAAAAAATAAATTAAAAAAACCAGCCCGGTTTCCGTTTAACAGCCCCTTATTTTATTTAAAAATTTTTTTTTAAAAAAACCAGCACGATTTCCGTTTAACATAAACCGGGATACGCTTTAAAATAATAATAAAAAAGAGTAGCCCGGTTTCTCGTGTTACAGAAACCGGACTACTCACACGTCTATCACTGCTATTTTGTTGAGACGACAGGTATCAGTGTTATTAATTATAAAAAAAAAATTCAGTGATTTATCGTCGATTTACACGTCTGACACTGATAGGTCCATCAAAAAACTCCCAATCTCACCCACACAACTTTACCCTCAACCATTTTTCTTACAACTTGCAAATCATCTATACATATTACACAAATATACTAATCGAATTCCTTAAAATTTTCGAATCTTGTTAATTTAGAATTTCAAATTGAAAAAATCAAAAAACAAATAAAAATTTTAAAAATCAATTATTTTCATTCGTGAATTAATTATAATGTTAAAAACTTGATAAACGATATAATTTTTACTAATTTGTAAATATTTTTACTGATTTAAATTTTATGATAAAATTTTAATCATATCTTATAGTTATTATTTTTTAATGATTAAAATATATTATAATTATTTTAACTTATAAAAAAATTTTAAATTATATAAATATAATTATTATTATAATAATGAACTTTACGAATCTAACAAAATTCTCTAAAAAATAGCACACCACAAATCGCGAATCGTATCATATCACTTATCGTGGTGACATTGAATATCATAGAAAATGACATCCTTATTCCCAACGTTGGATGATTTTGACATAAAGTTTTATATGTATTTTTAATCGCAAATTTGATTTTTAAACTTAAATTGTAAAAATTGAAAACATTAGGTCAATTTTACTATACACTCAAATCTAATGACAAATTATATCAAATTATGGAAAATACAAATGTTGTTTTCCTCAAAGTTTGAGATTCATAATTGTCACAATTAGTAAATCTTGAATACTAAATTTATCAAAACAATGAAACTATGAGAATCAATTTTATGATCGTCCGTATCCCAATCTGATTTATCCAATAATACCATATAAAACCCATTTAGTTCAATCTACACACGTAGCATGCAATCGCATTTGATGTATGCAGATTTACTTACGAAGCACACATCTATTTTGTAATCCGGGATTGGACAATTAACCTCTAAAACTAATCCTATTTGGGAGTTACATGCCTTCACGTATTCTCTAATTCGAACTGAACCCGATACATTCAACCCACATAAGGATCTTTAATGCTAGTATAGTATCCTTTGACAAATCCCATTATTAATAGGGTAAATCCAAGTGTAAACAATCGAATAAAAGATTTATGGTTTAGGGTTACACATTTGAATTGGGAAAGCAATTCACAATGAACCAGAGAAACTAAACCAATTCACATTCTTTTAGCTCTGGCCATACCTCTGCATTACACGTTCTGGTGACTTTCCCCGAAAATAAAATGACTCTGTTGTGAATTCACTGCTGATTTCTTCTTGCAATTTGTTGATGGAACTTCCAAGTGAATCTTTTGCGGCTACTGTTTCATATTTATAGTTTCTTTACTAACTTTGGTATTGGCACTGCATGGTGACGAGAAAACTCGTAAAATCAGCAAAAAAGACGACACACAAAAATGAAGCTTAGAAGCGTTACTTACTCATCATCGCATCCAAGATTGAGGATAAATTCTGGAATGGAAGCGCAAACCAGAAACTGGGAAACTTCATTGCTGAAATCGTAGGCAATCAGTGATTTTCAGCCATGTAACGAAAGCCAATCTCATGTAATTTTCATTCAGCATTTCGCCCGTTTCGCCGAAATGACGATGGGAGAGCGTGAACGAACGAGATTAAAGGGAGGATGTCACCCACACATTTAAAAAACTTAAGGCCATTATGTGCTCATCTTATAAACCTAATCAATCTCACTTTTCTAACCAATGTGGGACAAATTCAATACTCCCTTCAAGTCCAACCATAAGATTTGACTTGCGAATCGAAATGAAATGAACCATGTTAGAATTATAGAGTATGACAAAAATTACGAAGGGAGAGCATGAAAACACGGGATTAAAGGGAGGATGACACATATTTAAAAGACTCGATCAAGTTATTATGTGATGACATTCCACACCCTAATAAACCTAATCAATCCTACTTCTCTAACTAATGTAGGACAAATTTAAAACTAATGTTGGACTTATATGTAAATAATAGAGTTTGGCCGAAATTATGAAGGGAGAGCATGAAAACACGGGATTAAAGGGAGGATGACACATATTTAAAAGACTCTATCCAGTTATTATGTGATGATATTCCACACCCTAATAAACCTAATCAATCCTACTTCTTTAACTAATGTGGGACAAATTTAAAACTAATGTTGGACTTATATGTAAATAATTATATTTTGAAAATTATCTTATTTATAAGTCCATTAAAAGTAATCAAATTAATTAGACTTAAAGTATCTAATACGGTATGGGCTTTTACTGTGTAGAGACTATTGAATTTTTACTTATATGATAGGCTGAAGTAGAAAACCCTAATTGCCATTTATAAATATGATCGTGGTCCCCAAGTCTATTTTCCATCCCATCGGAAAATTGACTCGGGGAGGATGCCACACATTAAAAATTGATCAATTCAATATGTGATGGTATCACCTACATTTATAAACCTAATCAATCTCACTTCTCTAACCAACCAATATGTGACAAATTCATTAATGTATAATTATTAGAGGAGTTATATACGGAGTCGAACCAGTAGGATCAACATGTATACCTCTCCTCCAAAATAGTATTCAAAACCATAAAGAGACACTTCTGTATGCCTGTAAATTCAGGGATATAAACTAACATGTTAGCAACTGCTTTCATTTAAACCATATGTCTTTTAAGGACTTGGAACCTCAATAGCTCTGCCCAGAAATGTTTGTAGACAACTCTGGTCAGGCACTGGCTTAAATCGTACATATTCAAGGTTACATTGTATGTAAACTTCTTGCAAGAAAAATGTCCTCTAGCAATTATGTTTATTCGATTACAAGCTTTTTCAAGTAGCCATCTCTGCCTTAGAATCTAGATAAAACTTCAAATGCTCTCAAGGGCTTAAAGACCAAGTCTTGTAATCACATAAACAAATGTCAAAGGCGTACAGTAAATCTTCACAAAGCTGAAAATTTTCTAACACAGCCATAAATGCAAAGCTAGACGAACAGCCCAAATTGAAACCGAAACAAATTTTCAGAGCATACTCATAAATAGTGAATCAAAATCCAAGACGAAATCCAGAGAATTAACACAAAAATTAGATATGCAGCATACCTAAACTGAAACTTTCTTTCAGATCAGAATTCGTTTCGGAAGCGGGTCGCGAAGATATTGGCGGGTACTCCTTATATCGTGGATTTGTTGGAGTTTATAGAATCTACCATCCATCGCTGCATTCCACGCTACCTAAACCAATCACTGGTTTCTCTTTGATAAGAAAAGATGAAATTAAAAAGAAAACGAAATGGGGATTGGGGATAGGGAATAGACATAGGGTGACGACCAGCTGGATCCAGACCTAGAACTGAACCTCCAGGTTTGTGCAGATAGGGTGATGACAAGCTGCCTCGATGAAACCGTGCCTTAGGTTCGGATAATATTTATCCGTCCACGACTTTCCGAAAACTGTGCCTTAGGCTCGGACAATATCTCCTGATATTTACATTTTTTTAATTAGTGCAGTTTTCCGCGGGAGTTGACTACTTTTTCAGGTTTTTTATCCTCTTTTAGGGGTTTTGGTTTCCCTTGATTATTTAGTGATTCAATTGTGAGTTCGCTGAATGCTCGTGCTAAAGTCTACGTATTGTCATCTAGATCGATAGCAGCTGCGAATTGCTTGGACTTAGGTTTGTGTTTAAGTGGAAGTGGGATATTGGATTTTAATGAAGAAGCGCCGGGGTAATCAACTGTACTAAGTGAATTGGACTTGATCTGCTTCCTGCTGGGTAAATTGATTTCATTTT
Organism: Utricularia reniformis; assembly: GCA_009725065.1. Lineage (NCBI taxonomy): Eukaryota > Viridiplantae > Streptophyta > Magnoliopsida > Lamiales > Lentibulariaceae > Utricularia > Utricularia reniformis. The sequence goes on from RWGZ01000945.1 coordinate 118,010, forward strand.
ACGCGTTTAGAAGGGGGATCTGGTTAGGTTTCTGGTGCAAGTTTGATCTCTTAAGCAGGCAATGAAACTGCATTTTGGGTGGAGGGTTTAATTTTTCTTCTTTCAAATTTGTGAATAATTTACTATTTGTTTGTTTTGTTGAGGTTCTTTTCAGAGAAAGAATAGTGACTGAAAGTCGAACCAGTGGTGGGATTTCTTGGGCGTGGTATTGATGGCGCAGAGCAATTGGGAAGCTGATAAGATGTAAGCATTTACAACTGTTAATGTGCTCCCATATCTCGTTTATTTTTCACTATCTAGAAGAACATGGACAATTAATGATTTCCCATATGCTAGAAAATCCTTAAACGTATTTGATTATGTAATTGGATTTACTAATCATTCGATTGGAGTGATTAGTAATGTAATAAGTGTGGTTGCAGAGTTTGGACGCCTTTATTTCTGTTACCCCGATCAAAAAATACAGTGAAGCACGATTAATTTTTAGACGAATTCATGCTGATGAAGACCCTTCTTCTTTTTCCCTACTAGGCTTGATGTCTACATTCATGATTATTTGTTGAAAAGAAAACTGCATAATTCTGCAAAGGCTTTTATGGCAGAAGGAAAAGTAGCTACAGACCCTGTAGGTAAGAGAAGTCTGGCAAATACTAGTGTTCTTGGATTATCAGCCCTTTTGTGGCGTTTGATTACAGAAAATGATATTTAGTAATACAGTACTGTGAACTCTGTTGTAGCTATTGATGCGCCTGGAGGATTTCTCTTTGAGTGGTGGTCTGTCTTTTGGGACATATTTATTGCACGGACAAATGAAAAGCATTCTGAGGCAGCTGCAGCATATATAGAGGTTTGTAAACATTATAAGGGTGACATTGTATTTTTCCGTATGGCTAATTTGGATACATAAATAATGGAAAAATCAATTCAGTCACAACATTTGAAAGCAAGGGAACATCAGCAAATGCAAATGCAGCAGTTGCAACTCATGCAGCAGTGCAATTTACAGCGAAGGGATCCTAGCCATCCTTCTCTAGGTACCGTAAGCTCTAATGGAATTATTGGGCAGCAATCGGCAAGTGTTTTAGCTATGAAAATGTATGAAGACCGCATGAAGCAGCATCCCAATACCATGGATTCAGAAGCATCTCTACGGCTAATCGATGCTAATAGAATGGCTATTTTGAAATCAGCATCGAGCCAACAAGGGTATAAAAGCTTAGCATCGCTCGAGCTTTCGGGAAATATTATGTGGATAATATTTTTTTTCTTTTCTTGTTTTCCTTCCTATGATTCAGACAGCTGGTGCAAGGAGACTCTGGAAGCATGTTGCAGCAAATGCAAGGAAGGCCTCAACTTGCCAATGTAATAGACTGAACTATTGTTTGGTTTGGTCCCCTTATCCAGTTGCAGTGAGCTCTTATTGCATATGGTTTCTGTAGGACATCAAAGCTGAAGTTATTTTGGGTACTGCACAGAAGTCATTACCAATGGATCCGTCATCCATATATGGGCAGGCAATGCTTCAGTCAAAATCTGGACTTGGTAGTGCAGGTCTGAAGTGAATAAGTGATGGTGTTTATTTATATATTTTAAATAGGTAGGTTCGATATTTAAACGATAATGCGAGAATCAAGGTCTCTGCCTTGGTCTTCTTGTATGATACTTATAACAGACCTTCATTGTGTAATAGCTTAGTCTTGTTGATTGTTATAAGCTTACGAAGAGTGGTAATGGACAATTTATTAATTTCAGGTTTGAATCAAGGTATAAGTGGTCTACCGCTGAAGGGTTGGCCACTGACAGTGAGCCTTTACCACATTGTCTTTTATTAGTGTGTCTTCCACTGGAAGAAGTTTTAACAGATGATTTTGATAATATTCTACAGGGAATTGATCAATTAAGACCCAGTTTGGGTTTACAAATGCAGAAGTCCAATGTGCAGTCTCAAAACCAGATTCTTTTGGCTTCGCATCAGCAACAGGTTTTGCAAGCTCAATCACAGGGTAATGCTGGAAACTCTGCTAACTATGGTTTAGGAGGTTTACCAAGGGGAAACCTTCCAAAAGCCGGGCAGACTTCCAGAAATGATGGAACTATCTGTTCTCCAGTTCAATCAAATTCACCAAAGGTTAATTCTTTGGATTAGCTCTTAAGATTGCAGATAATTTTCTTATTTTTGTGAGCTATCTTAAGTTTTGGATTCATGTATCGAGAATGATTAACATTTAGCTTGTTACATGCTGCAAGCTTCGCATTGTTTCCTCCTGTTCTCCACTGTTTTGTTTGCGTATATGCCTTTAAAAAGAGCTTCTTCCTCACCCACTCCTCTATTTTTAGGTAGCATTTAGAAACTTCGCCAAATATAAATTACATTCATCAAGTTTCGTTTTTCATGCTGAGGAATATAGAAGGATAAATTCTTTCGTTGCATGTCATAAATTCCAATATTTTCTTACTTTGAATTGCTTTAACGTAGTTCTGTATTAACTGAGCTCAATAACTACTAAAGCAGATGAACATGGCCCAGATGCAGCAGCCTGTGTCTTCTCAACATGATCAGTTGCAGCATCAACAGCAAATGCAGCAAGTGAGTTGATTGTCGTGCAATTCTTGATTAGCCTGCCAGTTTCATTTCTACGTCATCATATTATAGTATATGCACACTTTTTTATGACATGTTTGGGCTAAGACAGAATAATAGGAAAAGGAAACAACACTCTTCTTCTGGACCAGCAAACAGTACAGCCACAGGAAACACAGTTGGTCCTTCCCCGAGTTCACCACAATCAGCACATACACCTGGTGATGGAATGGCTACTGCTAGCAGCCTGCAGCATGTTAATTATGTATCCAAGGGTATGATGGTATATGTTGCTGATGGAGCTACTAGAATTGCATCATCCACCAATCAGCTTGTAAGGCTTTTTAAACTTTCTAACTTTGTTAATTCAACATCATTAAGATTTGCACATGATAATTCTCATTTTTTAAAACATTTTTCTCATTATTAAACTTATGCGTATAACCCTTTAAAATATTTCTCCCTAAATGCTTCAAGTTATCTGGTGGAATCATTTGAATGGTATTTTACAGCCTGGAAATTTTCACTCTTCTGCTCTTTATATAGGATGATATGGAAAATTTTGGAGATGTTGGATCTCTCGAAGAAAACGTTGAGTCCTTATTGTCGCATGACGGAGATGGGAATTTTTATGGATCTTCTAAGCAAACTCATACAGAACATAAAACAGAAACTTCAAAAGGTGGTTCCGTGTAATTGTTTTGTACTTTCTTTCTGGTTACAGCAGCAGTTCTCATGATATTTTCTCTTCAACACTTCATATGTAACAGGCTTTTCATTTGGAGAAGTTGGTTGCATACGTACAAGAAATAAGATCACCTGTTGCCATTTTTCTTCGGATGGAAAGTTGCTAGCTAGTGCTGGACACGACAAAAAGGTACTCGGTGAAGGTTACTTTTCTCTATCTTTCAACAGTGGCTTCATATTCTCCTTTTATGGCGTATGAATTAGCACCTTCTGATTGTAAGTTGACAAAAATGGCTCTACTGTGATTTTCATCCTCGAAAATATACCCGTATGCACTTCTCGTTTTATTAGCTTTCCATGCGGATGTATATAATAAAACGTCTTTTTATATTGAAACTCCATTCTTGCTGTTTTGCTGATTAGGCTGTTCTCTGGAACATGGACACTCTGCAAACAGAGACTACACCAGAAGAACATCAAATTTTAATCACAGATATTCGCTTCCGATCAAATTCAACACAACTTGCCACAGCTTCATTCGATAAATCTGTGAGATTGTGGGATGCTGCCAATGTATACTTTCGTTGAATTTATTATTTCTGACCTCTCTTCAGGTACATCTTCAGCAGAGAATAATTAACTTTTTTTCCCTGTAGCCAAGCTATTGCTTACATGCCTACACTGGCCACTCTTCCCATGTCATGTCTCTCGATTTCCACCCTACGAAGAATGATATATTCTGTTTCTGCGATAGTAATAATGAAGTAAACTTCTGGAGAGTCAATCCCTTTTCATTTGCTCGAAAATCCAAGGTTAAGTAGTAGATTTAAATTTTCAAGCCTTGTTTTACAGCCATTTCTTATCCAATCTTCCGAATTGCATTTATGCAGCAAGGAGGCAGTTCACAGGTGCGATTTCAACCCGTTACTGGGCTTCTTCTTGCAGCAGCATCGGACAAAGTGGTCTCGTTGTTTGACGTTGAAAACGACAGGCAAACATATTTGTTCCAGGTTCTACTACCTTCTANTTTATTATTCAATATAAAAAGGAGTCATTGATTGGTAACTTAGACCAATCCGTTCACATCATCTTCCGAGAGACAACCATATTGAGTTGTGTTCAAAAACCGGAACGATTTTGGCCGGTCGGGCTGGTTTGGACCGAACCCAAGCCCTAAACCGATCCGGTTGAGAAACACTCGCAAGTTTGTAGAGAGGAGAGAGAAACTACGCATTTAATTGTATTATTATGTGAGATCCACATATTTTATTTATTTTTAAAAACTATATCCCAATCGGAAGCTTTTTGGCAGCTCATTCCATGACTTATTCTCTTCTCTCGAGGCATTCTCTTCTTCTTTAATTATGTTATTTGCTTTCAATTACTCGCTATTGTAATGGTGTTTTATAATTTCAATATAAAAGTTTTATTTCAAGTTTACTCTTGAAAAATATTAATTTAAACTAAATTCATAAAAATATTTAATAATATATATTAACAAAATGACAACTTTTCATTAATTGACACCAAAAAATTAGTTATATGTTTCCCATATTCTTGTTTTCTTAAAATTAAATGTAGAACACTGATATTTGTATGTAAATTAAATTAAATTAAATACTTTTGTATAGATTTGAGAAATAATTAACACGAAAACCGGTCTGATTTAGAGTTAATCATTTTTTTATGCTTAAAAGTCTTACACACGAGAAAGATCCATATTTAAATCTTGATGAACTTGAGGTATTCTTTTGGTGAGCAACGATTTTAACGACTAATAAATTATCACTTGTTGGTGTTAGAAAATGGATAATGTTACTATTTTAAAATTTTTATTTTAAATGTTTCTATTTAATAAATATAAATATAATATACATAAGTTAAATAATTAAAAAAAATGTTAAATAATAAAAACGAGTCAAACCGGTTTGAACCGAACCAAATGGATGACCGGTTCGTGTTTCCGGTCCGGTTTTAGAAAATAGATATTGAGTGATTGTGAATCTCTCAATCGAATCTTTTAGCAGAGATTATTCCGGCGTTATAAAGATCCGATCACATGTGAATTTCTGTTAGAGGTCATTCTATTTTGGAGACTTGGTGCCAAGAGGAAACCATTTCTTATATCGGAGTATATCTCAACACTTACGACCACCGAAGCTCATCGGAGAAACAAATGTATGTTTTTTAATTCTTCACGAATTTACCGATCCAGTTTTAAAGAATAGGAAAAAATTTAATTCCACTGCGCACAGTATGTGATACGAATGTGTATTATATGATACATGGTTGCGATTCTATTTCCTAACAAAATGCCATGAAATATCATTTATACATGAAGTTAAATCCAACAGACTGATTAATAATGTGTGGTTTGCATCATATAATGAAGCTTCTAACTCAGATTGAGATAAATAAACAAAGACCGGGACCTTCTCAAATAAGTACCTTCCTCCGATGAGATAACAGCTGAGCAAGAAGTTTCAAAATGATGGGTTCAGTCTCTAACTCATCCACTGGTCCTACATTAGAACAAAGTTCATTATCTCGGCAATCATTGTTGGTTTGCTTAGAAGAAACAAAGCATGTGCCATAGAGACTGCATGAAATCGGTAAGACTCCGCAACTGGGATTTATAGCAAAGCTGATAACATACCCGTACGCTGTCTGTAAATTTAATTTTTTTATTAAAAAAATTTCTTTAATAATTTATTTATCTTCGATGTTGTTTGATATCCCACATCGGAAGCTAGACATTACAAAGTATACTTTAAATAAGCACAGAAATCAATGTATATCGCCGGGCTTTAGCCTGTAACTCTAAAGAGGGCATTGAGTTGGTTGAACGTTGGGCTGTCCTAGTTGCCTGGACTTTCTATATAATAAGTGGCCTGTCCGATCCAAGTCTGTAGCATGGGCCGTGGGATCTTAGCGAAAGTCTAGATCTCTCGATTCTTATAGCGGAGGGCAATGCGTCAGGCTGGTAACAGAGCAGCGATCACCTCCCGCTGCAGACAGTGGATGGATTACAGGCTCGTGTATAGATTCCGCTAAAGTGTGGCTAGGTGGCTCCAATTGGACATTCAATTCTTTTTTATTAATACTAATAGATATTTATGTCGTTCTATATACCTTTTGAGATTTAATTTTCTATTTATATTATCTTCACCAGTTACTAAATATGTCGTAGAAGGAGGAATACTTGAATAAATTAATTATTATGGTATTATTTATATATTACAAATTTGATATTGTAATAATAAAGAATAAAATCTACAGGTTTTATGACTGAAAGATATTAGATAAAGTTATAATTAAATAAATACCAAAAAACATTTAGGGAAAACGAAAAGTAAGCGTGAATCGGTGTTTCGATTATCAATAAGCCCATGAATTCTCGGCTCGCAAAGCTTCTTCTTCAGGAGTAAAATCGTTGGTAATATCAAACAATGTTCGTACCTCTTCTGGGCTCATGTCCTTTATCAAATCAGCCGCAGCTTGGCAGGTCAATTCAAGCATACTCTTTATGTTAAGGTAGTTCGCAGCCTGGTTCATATAATACACTAATCACGTCACATTTTATACCACAAAAGAGGGAAAGACAAAGAGATAATAAGTAAGTGCGTACCAAAATTAGGGCAAATAGAGTCCCGATCGACATTCACAAAATCAACATCGAATCTATCGGGTTCAATTTTGAGTACATTCAAAGCCTTTAGGTTCCTTAGCGTGATGCGTACAGTAACTCAATCACCTTCTTTAGAATCATTGAATTAACATTCGTTAAAGGAATTGAGCCACTACCGCAACCATCGTTAACGATTGCAAAGCGATCGCTTCTGAAATTTCAAATGTTTCGCCGTCGGAACTCACGAGAGTTATAATTGTTAATTATATGATATATTTTTTGTTTACATGTTTTTGAATGATTAAGTAATATATATACTAAATAATTTAAAAGTTAATTGTCTTTAATATTTCACTTTGAATATTAAATAATAAATGTATATGTATTTTTATTGTTGAAATGTATGTCCATAAGAATAAATGTAATCTTCTTCATGCCAAAAATGATTTTCGTCGTATATATCTCTCTACAAATAATCATTGTTTTANGAATGATCGTGCAAGTCATAACAACACGACTTCATGTCATAGCATTTAAACTATAGTTTAATCACATAAATCATGGTATAACCAAGTTATACTGGGTTCTAACAACATGTATTCATGTTTTAACAACATCAATTCAAGTTAAATTGAAATCAAAATTATCACACCTAGAACATGTTGTGAACTATGTGACACATGAGGCAAATGATATTCATACAGATTACATTGTAAATTTGATTAAACAAAGTATATTCAAACTAAATAAAGCCTAACATCACCAATTCTTATTGTTTTAACTACAAAAAAAATAAGATCGAAAGCGGAAGAATCGTGCAAGTCATAACAACACGACTTCATGTCATAGCATTTAAACTATAGTTTAATCACATAAATCATGGTATAACCAAGTTATACTGGGTTCTAACAACATGTATTCATGTTTTAACAATATCAATTCAAGTTTAATTAAAAATCAAAATCAGCACATATAGAACATGGGGAATTATGTGAAAAATGAGCCAAATAATATTCCTACAAATCACGTTGTAAATTTGGTAAAACCAAGTGTATTCAAACTAATTAAAGTCTGACATCATGAAAACTTGTTCTATATTAAAAAAAATAAGTTCGAAAAAGGAATGATCATGCAAGTCATAACAACACGACTTCATGTCATAGCATTTAAACTAGAGTTTAATCACATAAATCATGGTATAACCAAGTTATTATTTTGTTCTAACAACATATATTCATGTTTTAAAAACATCAATTCAAGTTTAATTGAATTCAAAGTCATCACACCTAGAACATGTGGAACTATGTGAAAAATGAGCCAAATAATACTCATACAAATCACAATGTAAATCTGGTAAAACCAAGTGTATTCAAACTAAATAAAGCCTAACATCAATAATACTTGTTGTATATACAAAAAATGTAAGTTCGAAAACGGAATGATCGTGCAAGTCATAACATTACTGATATTACCCGGGGACATTTTAGTAATTCGCATACCCGTGGAACCTTTTGGCACGTTCCCAAGGTATTCTATTTTTTTTCGGGTTGAAATGGCTTCGAGGGTATTTTCATAATTTGGACACCCCCGTGTCCAGTCGGTGCGTCCACTTGTATTTTCGGTATTCTAATTTTATTTCGGGTTGAAATGGCGTCGGGGGTATTTTCGTAATTTGGACACCCCGGGTCCAATCGGTGAGCCCACTGGTATTTTCGGTATTCTAATTTTATTTCGGGTTGAAATGGCGTCGGGGGTATTTTTGTAATTTGGACACCCCCCCGTCCAATCGGTGCGCCCACTGGTATTTTCGGTATTCTAATTTTATTTCGAGTTGAAATGGCGTCGGTGGTATTTTCGTAATTTGGATATCCCCGGGTCCAATCGGTACGCGAACTGTGGTATTTTCCGTAATCTGATACATTGTTATTGGCTTTGGCAATTGGAGATCGCATGGGAAGTTTCGAGAGGAGGCGACTATTTTAGGATAATTATGAGTCGAAGTGACTCCAAGGGTATTAACGTAATTTTGCTTCCGAAAGATGCTACGACGCATGTTCATCGACAGGCTTATTTCTTATGAATTGACTTATGCGGAGTATGCTTTGCCTCTGTTCATCGGCCACGTGTCGATGTAGAAGCGTCCCGGATAATCGGAAACATTACGATTTATATCTGGAGTGAGATCGGGTTTTTTCGTAGAAGTTGGGTCGAATCAGGCCAGATTGGAAAAGAGTGGGTTTTGAATCCACAACTGAGTTGATGGGCCTAAATTCTCTATAAATATAGGTCTCTGGTCATTTTAAAGAGGACCGGAACAAAGGTCGATGAAAAACTCGGAATCTGAAATCTTAAAACCTTCCAAGTCTCGAAATCCGCGATAATTTTACACGTGAGCTCAAAATCGCGATAATTTTACATACAACGCGATTTCCGCAATAATTTTTCAGTGTGAATAGTGATTTCCGCGGCTAATTCCTTAAGAGTTCCAAATCCGCCACAAATTGTTAGTGAGTGCGAAATCCGCGATAATATTGCTGCAGGGAATCAAATTCGCGACAATTTGCTAAGGAACCTAAAAAACAGCGATAATTTTATATGCAAGCAATTTCCGCGTCAATTTTTCAGTGTGAATAGTGATTTCTGCGGCAAAATCATTAAGGGCTTCAAATCCGCGATAACTTGATATAGAGTTCGAAATCAGCGATAATATTGCTCAGGAAATCAAATCCGCGACAATTTGTTAGTGGGTTCAAAATCCGCGATAAATTTGCATACAAAAGGCCATTTCCGCTATAATATTTCGAGCGAATAGTGATTTCTGCTGTTTTGCACTGGTTTCCAATATCAAGCTCATTTTTCGTCCCAGATCGAGATACGTTATTTAACTTGATCGAGAAGACTATATATTCTGTATTGGCAAACTTTTTATCATAGTGAAACATCCAGGTAGAGCTTCGCTCTCCCGAGGACGTAAGCCCACACATTGTGGGCCCAACCTCGTAATTTCTCGTGTCTTAACAACAACAACAAAAAAAAAAAAATTCTGACTGATAAAAAATATACTAAAAATATTTTAAGACTAGATCAGTTTGGCGCCGTCCGTGGGGACCCGAGATTTTATCCCATTGAAAGCTTTATTGCTGGGTTTGGATTTCTGTCATCATGACCACTTGTAATTCTGATGATGATGTTTTCGATGAAGAGATTGAGGTAGAAACTAATCCTCGGGCAAACAACGAGGCTGCCGCATTACAAGCGACTCACTCATCAATCTTGGAGGAGCCTCCTACTAAAAATGTTACTGTTCGACCCTCTCGGAGCGGGTTTTCATCCGGGAAGGCACCAACTTTTTATCCTCCTTTGTCTCGATGTTTATCAAGATGTTATGAGAGGACTGGGCGAGTTGCTGTCCGAAACAATGCCCATTTCTCACCGCCGGCACGATCTAAATCTATATTGATGAGAACTCTAGGACCGGGTACCCTGTAATGGGTGAGGCCCGATAACTGTTGGGCCAGTTTAAATAATCAAAACGAATTCTCACAGCCCAATTACACCTTTAAGAAGACCGGCCCGATGTTCAACACGGAGGACCGAAGATAACCTTAGTAAAAATAAGCGTTATCTGCCAGCTGGCTCCGCGGTTCGGTCCGAACGGTTACAAAACAGTTACAGGCTCACGCGTTCCACGCTTCGGGCCCTGTCACGTTTATCTTGCTTCGGGCCCGATCACGCAGACCACACATCGGTCCCAACCTCGTTTTACATCCTGCGATAACAACCTCTAACAAACTTGTCACAGACGGTTACATGACGTGGATTACACTCGCCGGCAACTCTATAAATACAGGGTAGGGCGAAGGAAAAGACATGACCCTTTGGATGCAGAAGAACAGGCTGTTACGCTGCCCAGATTCTTACTGCTTTCTATACTCAGTCATTTTCATTAGCCTGTTGTGTGTAAACTTCTTTTATTTTCGTTAGTGAGCAGATCAAGAGCACAATCGGCTCTTGGTAGAGTGGTTTTCACCCCATTTTACGGGGTTTCCACTATATATGCTGTGTTCTTACTTTGATTTTAACTTTTAATCGCTCTCCATATCTTTTATAAATTAGAACCGAGTTCGTTGATTGAACGAACCGGACGACTGTTGGTACCCCCTAAAAAGGGACCATAACAATGTCCTTTCACTTATTTACGTTTTTGTGATCTTATTAATTTTGTATAGTTTTATAATGACACACCATACCCAACAACCTGTCGATTCGAGTGTGTTGATCCTTCAAGAGAGACATTTAATAAATTTGTAATACTAGTTTTGCGACTTTGTAGGTGGCTATTACTCTACAAGATGTATTTGTCATTTGGGTACTCCCATTGTCAGTCGTAGACGGGTTAGGACAGAATCTGAATGGTTGCGATTCATGAGGGATAGATTGGATTGGACAGCGACTTCAGAAGACATAAAGGGGAGATGTTTTATCTTAGGTGGGTTAGATGATTATGTTGTTGAAGCTGCAAATACAGTGAATATGGATTCTACCGACGATGAAGTCTTACGGTAAAGNGACTTCAGACGTAATAAAGGGGAGATGTTTTATCTTAGGTAGGTTAGGTAATTATGTGGTTGAAGCTGCAAATGCAGTGAATATGGATTCTACCGACGATGAAGTCTTGCGGTAAAGTTCATATTATATTTACGGATATGATTTATTAGGTTGAAATAATACATTATTTGCCGCAGTTGTGCTCGTGCGATTGTCGCGTTACTAGTATGTGGAGTGTTATTTCCAGATACGCACGGAGATTAGAGTAAATTAATGTTACTAGATCTTTTAACGGATGATGATAAAATCCCCCAATTAAGTTGGGGATAAGCTGTGTTGACATATTTGTATCGATGTCTATGTGAAGGTGCAATGGGACGTCGATCGCTTGGTGGCCCGATGCGTCTGCTTATGGTATTTGAAGTTATTTATTTTTTTGTTATAGTTTCATTATTTGGTGCAGATTACATTTTCACAGTTGTGTTAGATCTAATGTAATTGTTTTGATATAGATTTGGACTTATAGTCGAATACCCAGTATATGTCCTGAAGAAGGGCATAGATTTCTTAACGATCGTTATGAGCGGACATGCATGATGGTGTTTGGCTATAGGTGCGAAATGATGTATTTCATTTGTTAATATTGGGTTATATAGGGCATAATTATCTTTTTTTTAATTTCGTAGGTACGTAATAACGATGATACGGACTCGAGTATCGAGCCATCAATTGCGAATATGTTGTGATTCGCTAGATTTAATATGTCGCAATGGGATAACACTGTGTTTATTTTATTGGTTTAACAAAATACCATTGCTAACATCAATTTCGATCTTGTTAGTTTATTTGGAAACCGTACATTACATTCCCAATGGGATATTTTAGTCAAGATATTTAGGCTTTGTGGACCTATACCGGGCCTATGTTTTTTTTGGGGTTGTGGAACCTTATAACATCGATCGAGTTCGAAAGCAACTTGGCTATTCCTTTTGCATTCCAAGACCAGTGAATTGTCGTTATGATGACACGCATAAGCATTGGAAAGAAACGGGACAACCGTGGAAGGTAATTCATAGTGATAATATGAATCATTGGATATCACGATTTGATTCTCTTTATGATCCCTCAGACGACCAGTCATCGGATGATGAATACTTCACATGGTACCATAGGATAACAGTGATAATCCTCGGTACTAGTAGTTCAGATCCTTCAGGTTGGCCTGGAGGGGTAGCACAACCAGTATTGTATGAGGTATTACGGTCTAGTACGAGTGTTTCTTTAAATACTTCTAATTTCATTTTTTGATTTGGTTAATAGGCAGCTCAGCTCGAAGTACTATATCAAACTGTAGAGCGTGATCCTCGTTCGGCAGCGGCTCAGATGACGACTGATTCAAGGAACTTATATGTGTACTTATATGGTGGGCAACCTAGGAGTGATACATGTGCTCCAAATCTGAACACCGGTAGTTCCCGTGTGCTCCCTACATTTGGTTGTCAGGTACCTTCGGTTCAGACGTCACCTCCCTCCCTTACCCCGGAACAAATGACCATGATGTGGTCCTTCTACCAATCGATGCAGCAGACCCCGACACCTGGTGTTGGTTTCCCCCCTACCCATGGAGTCAGTTCCTCACACCAGACACGGGAGCATAACAATATACCTCCGATCGGCCCAAGAAATATGCAGTCGACTATGGACCTAGAAGGCGAAGATGAAGAGCATGTGACTAGACTCCGAGATGAGTCACCGAAGCAGGTGGGGGGCGAACGACGGGGAAAGTGTAATCGTGTCAGACGTGCGTGTGGCATCGGTGGACATCTCGGGCAGCATGGCTTTGGCAGTCGTAGAAGACGTTGATTTTGTGTACTAAGTATTGTTTTTTAATGGATTTAATGGAATTTTTTGAATTTGATGAAGTTTTTTTAGTGTTAGTTAATAATTTTTTGATAATACAAAATTAAATAATCTAAGGGTGTGTTGTGCACCACTTTTACTTCTGTTTTTACATTCTATGAAATAGAAATTAAGGAAGTTGTAGAACATATCATATTTTTCATTTTACTTTTGTATAAGTAAAATTTCTACTTCTCAATTTTATAACTACAAGTAAAAAATAACATAAATCTTATTTTTAATTTCAACTTCTACTTCTAGTTTTTTAAAGGACTAAAATGTCCTTATTTGTCTTTAATATATTTTTTACAGATTATATCTTTAAAGGAATAAAAGGTCAATTTCCGATTTTTTCAAAATCACGGTGAGGTGTGTTGATCGTACTGTGTGTTAAGATGACCGTGATAATTATGATCGAAATTTAGAAAATTGTTTGCAAAAACTACGATGATTTTAATAAAATGGCTATTTTAACATTTATATTAATATATTTATTATATGAATATAAGCCAAATAAAAAACAAACAAATTCTGAAATTTTCAACAAAAAATAAACAATCTATAAAAACTTTAAATTCTATATATTTCTAATAAAAATATATCATATTTTAATTTCTCGATCTAATACAGACATGAACACAATTAACCGAATTCATATCTACGTAATTAGGTCGGGTCTTGGTAGCTACAAAATAAGTATTTTTTTAATATTTTGAAAAATTGCAATTAATTCCTTAGATTTTTTATTTTTGTATAATAGGTTTAAAATATAAACAACTAATAAATATATCAATAAAATAATGAAAGATGTTTAACTCTGTAATGATTTTAAAAAGATGTTTAGTTTAGTAATTTGAAACTTGAAGATGTGTATTTTAGAAATTATACGATGGTTTGGGATTCGATTATAGGGGTATTCTCACACTTATATTGCATATATATTAATAGTTTAATTGAATTGCGTAGCTAGGGCCTAGGGGTAAGTTTGTAAAATACTTCATAATGAGTAGGGGCATTACTGGGATAATAACTAAATGAAATTAAATATTGTCGTTTTTTGTGTTGCAGTCAGAGGTGGCACCCTGCCAAGTGAGTTTCACGTGGGAAGAGGAAATTCGTCTTCGATTTTCCTCACTCTTGTCAGATAAATGTATGCTCCCAAAATTACCCCTGGATGATGAAGAATATTCCAAATCTAATTTCACTTGGAACTCTGAAGACCCCCCCGCCGCCCCCTTTCTTCCCCCAATTTTCTCTCCCATTGCCATCGGAATCTTGATTTTCACCGGAAAAGTGTCTATATCACTCTCGATTACTGCAGTATAACGGATCGGAGAGAAGCGTAGCGGAGCTACAAGTGATGACGACGAAGGGAGGATATGCGGCGATGCCGAGAGAGACTGGAGATGGGTTTTATACGCCGCGATACCACAAAGAAATTAAGGAACAGCAACGGATCATTGAAAAGCAGAAGCGTTTGTGCCAAAAATTTACATTGGTTGAGAGCGTAAATGGTGTTGATGTTTCATCGGAAGCGGCGAAGGTTGCATCTGTACCGCGTTCATTGGGCAATGTTTCACCGGCGATTGTTACGAACTTGGATCGTATGATGGATGCTGTAACTCCTTTTGTACAAGCGAGGCTTTCGTCTGAGGTATATACATAGACTACTTCATCTTTGAATTTTCAGATAATATGAAATCGTTTGCTAGATTTCACTGATTTCAATTTCAATGCACAACAACATCATTAATTTCTATTCTTATGTGATTAGATTTCTTTTAGTTGCCTTCATTAGAACATTAGGACAAAATTTTGGATTTCTATTCGACTCCCTGAATCAATGTGGATTTTTCATCAGTGAAGGGAATTTAGTCATTAGGACAAAATTTTGTAAGTATTCAGCATGTTTTTCTACAGGTGAGTTCGAGGCGACAAAGAAGTCTTGATTTGAATTCAGTTCCTTTTTATTATTTGGAGGATCTTTGGGAATCTTTTAGTGAATGGAGTGTTTATGGAGTTGGGGTATCTTTCTTGTTAAATGGAAGTGAACCTGTTGAACAATTTTATGTTCCATCCTTGTCCGGTATACAGTTATACCTCGACAAATCCAGTGCAGCTTCACGAACTAAGTAAGTCAATGCTACTTGCAATAAAACTGTTGTTTTTGAGTTTTGATTCATGATATGGTATTATCTTTTGGGTATTATTTGTTATCAAGTTCGCCATTTCTTGATTTGTTCACAGGCGATCGAATGAAGATACCATTGTTGAGTCGAATAGGCTGACTCGTATCGCTAGCTGCAGTGACTCTGAAGGAGATACAAGGGAAAAAAATGCTTTGATTTTGAATACAAATCGGCTTAATGACGGAGATGATTCACATTTGGAACCGTTTTTTGAATATCTTGAACATGAACAACCGTATAATCGCAGACCATTCTCGGACAAGGTATATTACGAAAATGAGACACCTGAACTTTTTTCATGTTTCTTAAGATGATTTTAATCGGTTTTCGTTCTTTACAGATATCGTTAATTGCATCCCAATCTCCTGATCTAACTAAATGTAGAAGCTCTGATCTACATCCATCAAGTTGGATGTGTGTAGCTTGGTATATTTTTACTGCCTAAATATCTACATTTTTCACTTGATCTACAAACTTCGACGTGCCTCGTTCGTGTTTAATTGTATGGAAAGTAATACTTGCAGGTACCCAATATACCGAATTCCCGTAGGCTCAACACTACAAGATCTCGATGCATCGTTTTTGACATTTCATTTATTGTCGACGAAACCTCGAAGTATGATTGATGATGCCTTTTACTTTGTGACTTTTAAGGTTTCATTTGATCATGAAATTTTTGTGTTTACTTACAGCTAATAAGCCAGCTTTGTTCCATGGTCCAAACTCTAGAACAACTGTAAATGGAACTGCAGATCCAATTCCGAGGATTTCGTTACCAGTTTTCGGGCTCGCTTCGTACAAGATTAAGGATTCAATAGTAAGTTGTAGTAAACCTTATGAATTTCAGCAAGAGGAGTGTTTATTGGAAGCTGCAGATAAATGGCTTGCAGATGTGGAAGTTAAATTACCCGACTACCAATTTTTTCGGGGTCATTATTCGCCTCGGAGATGATTATGTCGGGTAATTTGTGTTGTGTTTGTTCTTACAGTTCTTATAGATGTTGTTAACATGTGAATATCAGAACATAATTAGGTTTTCCAGTGTGTTTATTATTCCCTATTTTCTCAAATGATCAACATTTTGTCTGTCAATATCACACTAATTGATGTNTAGCCTAGAAACATCGACAACAGTGTGAGGCAATGAATCATCCTCCATTCTACTGTTAGCTCGAGGTAGCGGATGTTCAGTTTCAGATTCATCGATATCTGAATCTATTAGTGGGGCATCGTATGATTTTCAACATTTGTGTTGAATTCTGGTTTCATACCTACAATAAATAAATATTGTATACTAAAAGTGTAATAAATAATAATATAACATTTTATTATAAAAACATGGATTCACTTGACTCAACAATAACTACATAAAAGAAGATGATTCTGCCATTTGAGATGGATTATAATTCTGATACATGTTATAATTCCCAAACGGATCCATAACCTTCAAGTAAAAAAATCAATACATCAATACGAGAAACAATTAGTCACAAATAATATAATAACTAATCAATTTGTCACAAATAATATCGTAAAAAATCAATTCTTCACAGTTAATATCACAACTAATCAAAGTGTAACGACTAATTTCGTAAACAATCAATTAGTCACAAACAATATAATTATAATAATATCGTAACTAATCAATTATTCACAATTAATATCATAACAAATCAAATAGCCACAACTAATATCGTATCCAACCCATTCTTCACAACTATTATCAAAACTAATCAAATTATAACAATTAATTTTGTAAATAATCAATTTAACACAAATAAAGTTATACAAGTTTACAATAAGTACCAACACAAACCGGGGGAGCAATAAAAGCGGGATGAAGATCTTTCGATTTGATTACCAACAAAAATACGACAACACAGGAAGGAGGAATGCCGGGAGAGGAAAAAATTAGAACAAAACGTGAGAGATCTTCATATGAATTATTCTTCCTAAACCCTAAACGCGAGAAGGAGAAGAAAAGTTGGGCAGTTTAATAAGCCACAATTCACGTTAGGCTAAATCGAGCGCCAAACAGAGGTCAATTTACGCTAAATCGAGCAGTAGAAAAAATGTTTTTTTTTAAATTCTATTTAACCTAAATCGACTAGCGTTAGGCTATTGAGGATTGATGAAAAATTGCAATTCGCGATACATTAACATGAATGATGGTAAAATTCCAAACCAATTCAGAATGGATGGTATTATGCGCAATTCTCCGTATTTAGATGTACCAAAATAGCTGCAGAAATGTGTGGGAGTGGACAGTTTTGTCGGCTGACACATGGAATCTTCCTCTCAAAGATGGATAGCTTTTAAAAAAGTTCAATCATTAATCTACTATATTTATTTGATACACTCATGAATATAAAATAATAAATCGTATGATTAATGATTAATGATTAATGATTAATAATACAAATCATATAACCTTTTATACACATCCATATTATAACACAATTTAGGAGTTTTCCACTCTCCCTTATCTTTTTTTGTCCTGTAATGATATTTAATATTACTAAAATTTATCAATGTTTTCATACCGATCTACTAATATAATTTTTTTTTTTTTTTTCCGGGTCGGCCAGGAAAATTCCAGGTTCCGACCAGGAAACCCGGTATCGGGCAGTACCATCTAAATATCGATGCTGCCCGGGTTTCTCCATATCGACGGTATACCGACCGGTATGAAAACATGTAAATTTATATGATTTGACAAATTAGTATTCAAGATTTTTTAATTTTGATAGATATAATTATAAATTTTTTTGAAGAAAAAATTAGTTTCTCATACTTTAAATTTTTGACAAAATTAATCTTTATATTTT
The DNA here is from genome assembly GCA_009725065.1 of Utricularia reniformis. Lineage (NCBI taxonomy): Eukaryota > Viridiplantae > Streptophyta > Magnoliopsida > Lamiales > Lentibulariaceae > Utricularia > Utricularia reniformis. The sequence continues at coordinate 136,370 of RWGZ01000945.1, forward strand.
GTAAATTAATCTTCAAAATTTAATGCGTATAACAAAATTAATCCTCAAAGTTTGGAGACTAGTTTTGACACATAATGATGAAATCTGTCAAATTTGAAAAACCTTGGGGGCGATTTTTGCTAAAATAGTAACTTACAGGACCAAGGATACCAAATTAAAGTTTGGGGGTGTGGGTCGATGAGGGGTGTTTTGCCAAACTACATGTCGCATAAAAACTGTTTTGCCAAACTATCCATCAATGCCAAAAATTTTTTGCAATTTCTACACTTGGATGGGTAGATTGACAAATCACTTTTTCTGAGACGAATAGATTGGCAATACAGGCGGTCGATGAGGGGGGACGACCCCTATTTCGACATGTGATTAATCTATAGATACCAACCGCAAATAAATAGCACACAAAACAAGTACATCTTCACGCATCATTACTAATATCACGAAGCTTTGGAAATTAAACACGTCATTTTCTCTTTGTAAAAGTAAAGTGGTGCATCAGTGTTTTTAAAAAGCTATAAGAATTGGCATTGATCAATAAAACAAGAATAATAAATAAACTCACACAAGAAGATTTACTAGTAAAAAACAAACATGCTCAAAATATTACCAACTCTCATATTTTTCACTAGGAGTAAGGGAAGCTGGTTCTGCGTTTCTGCTTATTTTATTTTGTTAAGACTCAACAATTCAGTTTTGTCATTGATGCTGCTGCAGCCTCCATTGTCTATCTTCTGCATGCATTCTCAAATTACATTTTGATGTTAAAATACATTATTACCATTTTTACAGAATACTATAATATTTACATTCTGATTATAAACATAATACATTTTCAAATTGTTACTTGAATGCAGAATAGGGTAGGAGGTTGAATCTGAAAATTAGAATGCATTCTCGTTATTTAAATTACAAATATATCCTCTAAAAAATCATATTTTCTTTCAACTTCAACAATCTTACATTTACAATGTCGTTGGACATATTTGTAAATTATCTATTCTCATGTATCTTTAACGTGCAATTATAACCATATATAATTTCCTTCGTCATGTAGATACTAGCGAAGATGAGTGTAATTTGTATAAATCTAATTTTATACGGAACATTATTCTTGTTCTGCAATTCAATTTATCAACTACAAAACGCTCAATATATTCTTGATTTATAATCACATTATGAAAATAAATTCTCAAACTGCATTCTAATTTTCAAAACGCATACCGAACATAACCTAAAGTGAAGATCCATATTTAATCAGAGTTAGAATCAAAGAGCACTCGATCTGAAATGCTAAAAAAATGCATCTATATCACAAGCCTGACATCTTGCCAACTCACACGCATTATCGTCATGTTATTTAATCTCTAGCAAAAGGGTTCAGTTGACAGTAAAAAACACAAAATTCTAATTAAGATACCGACAAGGATGTGTGGGGACATCGTCATAAACGCACATGCAATGTTAGAATATGTTCTCAAAATGCAATAGAACAAACCCTTCTTCGTTGTTTTTGAACACTACTTTTGATCAAAATCCTCTTCTAGAAGTTCTTCCGCCACGTCGGCTGCCTCTCCCTAATCAATCAATTTATATGAACATATTAGCATAAGAGAAAACAAGAAAGGCCAAATCGGAAAGGATTCAAGCGCCCATGTTGTAATGATCTACATCCCACTTGTACGACGATGCTTTGGATTAGGCTAACCTTAATGACTCCACTAGTCCTCACAACTTTGCGTTTCCCTAGTTATAAACTTCTCAAATGATTCACTCATCCTGTTTTACTCCTGGGTGAAAACGTAACTTTTCAGTTCCATTTTGTTAGGGTAAAAATCTCGTGCAATGGTGGACGAATCATCATACTTAACATATGATTGTTCTCTATCTATAACTAATGTTGGGATTCGTCTAAGGTGTCTTATCACCCCGAGGGATCTTACACCATGGGGTGATCTTGAATGCCATTCCTTTCTGTGGTGTAAACACCACAGAAAGGGTGGTGTTGGGTCGTCTCTCCTCAATGTATACTTTCTTTCAGGCTAGCTAAATAGGAGAAGCCTGAAGAAGAAGAGACATAAGTTCACAAACACTTTACTCCATAAATACACGAAAACTACTAGCTATGAGAGTGTTAGGGAACTGTATCTCTTAATAAGAGAGTTAATAATGACATAATCTCATCAAAATTCATTCAAAAGAATTAATACATGAATAAGCTAATATTTTCAAAGGATGAACCTGGATAGCATTGTGAACACTTCGAACATTTTCAAACTCAACAAATGCGTAGCAAGCACCAGTGTCCTGTGTAGAAGGCAAGATTCAGAGATCTCGTGCACATAAAATTGGTGAACACAAATAAAAGGATACTTTGAAGGAGAAAAAACCATTCGATTCCACAAGAAGACAACACCATCATGCTTGATTTTTCCAAAGTTCTCAAACTCTTGCAAAATATCGAAAGTTGTTACGGTAGATGGCAAGTTCCTCACATACACAGATAATGAATCTCCTGGAAAAAAAGGGGTTGTTGAGGGAAAGTTCAATAACGACGAAGAATCAAAGGCGTTAAAGATGAGTTCCATTATCCTGATATGCAAAATTTGTTGGAAAAAAAAGAGGTTTAGCAAATTCGTATCCACCTAAACATGCATAACATATTTGGGGCATAAAGACGAGACAAGCATGCCTAGCATTTGGAAACAATTTTTGCTATCCTTTTCAAGAAGCACCTAAAGTTCCAACTAAAAATATGAAATGATTTTAATCTCTAGTCCCAAATGTTCAAATTGAATTTTTAAAGTCATATAAAGTTAAGCAGCCAGAACGCTTGAGGGAGAGTGTTGAAATTGTTCACATTGGAATTGCGATTGAATTTGAAAAGGTGTATAAGACGTAAGAGGTACCATAATAATTTAACATCTCGCTAACTTGATCATCAACTGGAATCATAGAGCTCGAGCCATTATAAAATTGATGCACACAGTCCCTCTACTGCTGAACAGCAGATAATATTGCTGAACGAAGTACGAGTCAACCTAGAACACCAAAAAAATGATCAGAAATATCACCGAGGCAATTTTCCATGGACATTTTCTCGAATTTAGAGCAAACCCTACAACCAGCATAAAGAAGGCAAATCTTCGATTACCTGATTCGCGGGAAACTGATTGATCATTCTCGCTTCCGTATAAGCCCTTCGGAAAGCGCCGACGGCTAAAACTCAACCTTTTAGATGCTGGCGACAACACAGAGAGGGAAGAAGAAGAGAGCATTAAATCCTTTTAGGGCAAACAGTTTCTTATTTATTCAATTTTTCTATTAAATTCTTGAATTCCAACTATCCACAAATCAGTGCCTCAACGGCTATGATGATTCAACGGCCATAAAATAATTAAAAGAATATCAGGAATTTAATTATCGGAAATAATAAAAAAAGAATTTGGATTATTGAAAAAATCAATCTTTTTAAACCGGTTACTTCTAACCGATTTTTAGTGACGATATCAATATTTATTTTAAAATATTCACATACCAATTTATTTAAACAGAATGTTCTCTGTTTTGATCTATAAAATTGATTTGAAAACAAAGATATAATATAAATTTAAATACTTTAAAAACATTTATTAAAATCAAGAAACAAAATATTCAAAAATCAAAATCTTAAAATTTGAAAATCAATTTTAGAAGAGTATGAAATAAACTACGTTACACCAACAATGGTGTAAGATTCATGGTACGAGATATGAGACTCGTTAATTTTTTTGTGAATCCAATTAAATTAAGTGTCTATTAAGAATAAAAAATATAAATATATTATTTTCTATAATTCATTCCATAATCAAATAATATTTCAAAAAAATTCGATTTGAATTGTACATGATTTGATATCAATTAAATATTTATTTTTTTAACGCACCCGATGCACACAGGACATTCGATGTATTGAACGAATCGTACAACCTATGAAATAAACTAAATTGACAAAAAAATCAATCCAATCACCAAATTTGCACCGAAATGTATTTTATTTCGAATCGAATACAATCTTCCCCAAGAATGAGCATTCAGCTAATGAAGCAAAGCATTACAAGAAAAAGGATCCACAGAAAGTAAGTATCGTTACACATTTACAATTAGTAGTACAACATATCTAAAATCGAGTTTCGTTACTTTCGGATGGAGAGGAAATCGAAGCTCCGAAGAGGGTCATCACGAGTACCGGTTTTCGTCAAAAGAGCACGAGGCAATGATTTGAGATCAGTGGCTTTGGAAGAACGGACAGATGAGTTTGGTCGACTACTTGAGATCGCTGCTCTTCTCGAAGAGCTCCCATTTCGTGAGCTACGACCCCTTTCCGAATCAAGTTGCTGCAAAATTTAAAACTATCAGTACAAACTCCTTTGCAAAAGGTGTAGATACCCCCGGTTTTATTCACGTAAAACCGCCAATCTATGTCATGTTCGACTTATATAGTTGGATCAAAAGCACGATGAGAAGAACATGAGCAAATGAGCTAAAACTTGTCAATGTCAACTATTGACATGTTCAAATTATATAGTAGGATAAAAAGCACGATGAGAAGAACATGAACGAATGAGATAAAGACTTGTCAAAGCCAACTATTGTAAAAACACGATGAGAAGGACATGAACGAATGATTTAAAGACATGTCAAAGCCAACTATTGTCATGTTCAAATTATATAGTTTGATCAAAAACACGATGAGAAAACGTGAACAAATGAGTTTAAGACTTGTCAACGTCAACTATTGTCATGTTAAAATTATAGTTTGATCAAAAAGTCAAAAACACGATGAGAAAAACATGAACAAATGAGCTAAAACTTGTCAAAGTCAACTATTGTCATGTTCAATTATATACATGGATCAAAAGCACGATGAGAAGAACATGAACGAATGAGTTAAAGTCTTTTCAAAGTCAACTATTGTCATGTTCAAATTATATAGTTGGATCAAAAGCACGATGAGAAGAACATGAACGAATGAGATAAAGACTTGTCAACGCTAACTATTGTAAAAACACGATGAGAAGGACATGAACGAATGATTTAAAGACATGTCAAAGCCAACTATTGTCATGTTCAAATCATATAGTTTGATCAAAAACACGATGAGACAACGGGAACAAATGAGTTAAAGACTTGTCAACGTCAACTATTGTCATGTTAAAATTATAGTTTGATCAAAAAGTCAAAAACACGATGAGAAAAACATGAACAAATGAGTTAAAACTTGTCAAAGTCAACTATTGTCATGTTCAAATTATATACATGGATCAAAAGCACAATGAGAAGAACATGAACGAATATGTTAAAGTCTTTTCAAAGTCAACTATGTTATGTTCAAATTATATAGTTGGATCAAAAGCACGATGAGAAGAACATGAACGAATGAGTTAAAACTTGCCAAAGTCAACTATTGTCATGTTCAAATTATATAGTTGGATCAAAAGCACGATGAGTAGTACATGAACGAATGAGTTAAAGAGTCATCAAAGTCAACTATATAGCACCCCTCACTCGTATATAAACCAACTCAATCACGGGACAATTTAAACTTTCAACATGTTGCGAAACTCGATAAAACTTTGGAATTAAATTGAAGAAGGAAAAATGGCAGGAGAGACAAAGATACATACCACATCTTTTGATGAAGAAGCATGTTCTAATGTCTTGTTTCTTGAATTATCACCTATTTGACCAATCCCTGAAGCATTTCTCCTCGAAAATGCTTCGGCTGCACCAGAGAACCTATCCCGAATATCTGAATTCATCACGACAATTAAATTTAATTAAATCAACAGTTGAAAATCAATTCCCGGGGCATCGGCCTACTTTTTCTCTATATATCACTTTCCGGGGTATCGGAATGAGAAGATTTACCAGATGTCCTTCCGAGTCTTTCACCAGAGGCCCCAGCAACTGCATTTGCAATGGGATTCTGGAAGCAAATGCAGTAACTCATAAAATTGTAGCCTTCAACATAAACGCTCAAGAAAATGGAAAAAAATCCAAAATAAAAAAAATACCCTTGTTCTTGTGCTTGAACCGATTTGAGGATACTTCAAAACAGTCCAATCGAACACATAGTCAAATTGGTAACCTAGAAGACTAGCATGAGATACGAAGAACTATGGAAAAACTAAACCAGTAAGCCTTTACTTATGTATTACCTTCACGAATAAAGAGATCTCTGTAGAGACGCTTCAAGTAAGAATAATCTGGTTTATCTTCAAATCTCAGTGAACGGCAATAGTGAAAATATGATACGAACTCTGACGGATAAGACTTGCACAACACCTGCAGAGTTACTTTTTTCAGCCATCATTACAAAATCATACATTTAAAATAACTAAAAGAAAAAAAACATAGCAAAACTTCGTGATCACATTACTAGAAAAAATGAACTTGAAATAATACTGAAAGACTAATATAAGGCAATATAGAACAGCCAAGAATGACTCAAAACCTCGATAGGAGTCAACGTTTTCTTCTCGCTAATCTTGTCATATTTTTGCTTTTTAGTACCAGCTTTCAGTCCCTGCCACGGGAGGCTAGAAAAACAAGTTTTTCATATGAGAATCCATTTAAATTAATTTTAAAAAGTGCATAAGATTAAACGACGTATGCCAAGCATATGATTCAGCTAACCTTCCTCTCAGGAAATACATTAGGACATAACCCAGAGATTCCAAATCATCTCTTCTGCTTTGTTCTGTAAAGAAATGCTCATCAATAAAAGGTTTACTAAGTTATATTCAAAAAGCATAATTTTCAAACTATTTATAAAGTGCTCACCGACGCCAAGATGAGTATTGACGCTAGCATAGCGTGCTGTACCAGTAAGATTCTTGTTTTCCCTGGGATCGAACAATAATATTTAAACAAACCTATATTCATGACTCATCAACAGTATCGTATGATGCCAAACAAAGATACTGACTATCCGAAAAATATATATTTACCATTATCGGTCCATATATAAGCATCATTGCCAATAAATTATTCGGAAGGTCAAGACATGATAACGGTGGGAGTATATTTCAAAAAAACCAATATAACACTTATGAAAAACAGAGAGGGGGTGGGATAAAACCTGTATGGTATGTGCTTATGCGTCTGGAGATCCCTATACTTCTTGGCAAGACCAAAGTCAATTGCATAAACCTGTATAAAATATGTATCATTTGAATCAATGAGCAGAGTTTCATTACGTATTGAAGCTAAAAATAGATAAAAAGAGAGCATCAATCGAAACAAATGTTTCTGAATGAAAATATGTTCATTTCTATAACAAGGGGATGATAATCAACAGAATGTGAGAGAGATTCCTGATTGGCTTTGCGTCCTAAGCCCATTAAAAAGTTGTCTGGCTTTATGTCACGGTGAAGGAACCCTCTAGAATGCACATATTCAACTCTATTAATCTACAAAAAAACAAATATTTTAATCTGCAATTACAAATGAAAGAATCCGAATAACTTACAAACTGATCTGCAAGCATTAACACTGTCTTCAAAGAGAACTTTCTGTTACAATAGTTGAAAAGATCCTCGAGGCTAGGTCCCAGAAGGTCTATAACCATGGCATTATATTCACTCTCAACTCCAAACCACTTCAAGTGGGGTATGCCAGCTACGATAAGACGGAAAGTGAAAAGAAAAAGTTTACTTCACAGTAAAAGAACCTTGACCCAAACTTTCAGAAAAGGTCTAGCGCAGAGCCAGAACAAGAAACACATCTTCTAAATACGATGCAGCAGAGAACTTTATGTGTACTTACTTCCACCTTGTAGAAGCATATAAATCCTAGACTCATAATGAAGCTGGGGATGTTTGGTCTTCACTGATTCCTGAAAATAGCAAAGCAGAGAACATAAAAAAATACAAAAACAAACAGCAGCCCATATTTTTTTCAGCAATTTTAGTCTTTTTATAAAACAAGAGGCAGAGAGTGAGTTAAAGGATTCTTCTTCAATTCTTTCTTAGTAATTTTCAGAATCCATAGGAGCAATAGAAAAGAAAAAATTGTGTCATTGGCCCCTAATGTTTAAAATAGTGTAAAGGAGATGCCCCCAAAGTTTGTAAATTGCATGAGAAGCCCCGAAGTTTTAAAACCGTTCAAGAATGACTCTCGAGTGAATAATGGCAGTTTTCGTCTTTTTTCGTATAAGTGGTTTTGATAATTTATGCCTAATTTTTAAAATTTTCAAAGTTTGGAGACATAGTAATTACATCTTTGAAGGTTAATGGGTCAAATATAAACAATTTTGGAAGTTCGGAGGCCAACCATGCAATTCATTAACTTTGAGGGCATGGTATTTACAACATTTAAAAGTTGAGAGACCAACGACGCACATTATATTAACTTCGGGGGCTTTATATACAATTTACAAACTTTGGGGGCACCGCCTATACACTATTATAAAGCTTGGGGACTAGTTACAAACTTCACTCGAATAGAAAACCTACAACTCAGTATTCGGTTTCTTCCTAGTTAAAAATACCACTATATTGGCATAATAAAACCAATGAAATTTAAAGCACCTGCATGTTCATATTTCATCTAATTTTGTTATTCCAGCGGAAAAAATAAGAAAACTTGGTTGAAAACGATGAACATTCTCGCTATACGACAAGTTCCAAAACACCCAAATGAAAAAAAAATTGAAAGAATCAGAGTAATTCGTTCAACAGAAAATCCATACAATGCAAGTGAGAAGACATAAAAATCACATCAAATTAAATTGAACATAGCCACAAAATACCAGTTTGATGGCTACTTCTTCTCCATTTTGTATGTTTACGCCTACAAAGCAGCCGTAAAAATTAATTATGGAGGCAAAGAAACTCAAAATCAAAAGGGGAAAGATTATTAACATTAAAGTAAAAATAAAAGAAGTACCTAAGTAAAGTTCACCAAACGAACCACTCCCAATTTTCCTCCCCATCTTATACTTTCCACCGAAAACATGATCCATATCATAAAACCAGATAAAATTCGTCAAAAATCAGCCCAGAAACAGGACATTCCCGTTCCAATTTACTCGAATCTCAATGGGTATTCATCTCCAACCAAAATCAACAAATTATCGAAATAAGGGTGCTCAATAGAGGATCAGACAACGTTTAAAGAATGCCGATGAACAATCTGCGCGGGATTACCAAACAACAATGTCGGTACAAAAAAAGGCAAAAAAACCCTAAATTGGAACCTGAATCCCCGGATTCATAGCCGTAAGCACGGAAACATATCAATCTGGGTACAGAGATCTACGAAATGGAATAATAAAAGCGAAATCGAAAGGCTGGATAGACAAACTAGCGAAAGATGAGGGGGAGGAAAAGGAGAGGGACGAAGAACAAGAAATGAAATGAGGAAGAATATCGAAACTGGTTTGTTGTAATAACATATTTTTATTATTATAAAATTGTAATAAGATAAGATCATAAGAACCGATTTGAATATAATTTAATAAAAATACAATTTAATCATCATAATAATATCTAACTTCCAAAGATGTTTCAATATATAAGTGTAGCGCTATATAGTCATCAATATTTGAATCATATAAGAAGATATAAGTCATTTGTTCGACATAAAAATTGAGTATCATCAATATTTAATTTTTTTTATTTACTATAAGGAGATGATAATGATTAATGATTAATGATTAATGATTAATAATATCAAACTATGTTCATTTGGTATTTACCGAACCAAATTGAATAACGGAAAGTGAATATCAATAAAACTATAACTTTTTCTATCGAATACAAAATCAAATTTTGTTGATTCGATTCGCTAAATATTGAAATTTTCGTTTTGGTTTTCGTATATACATAAATATCGATTTTTTAAAAAATAAATTTAAAATAACCCTTAATTACATAAATCAATACACAAATTATTATTTTTTAAGTTAAATAAAATGTTAAATTTATTATCCAATAAATTACTAAATAGATAGTTTTTTACCGAACCGAAATTGAACACTTAAATGACCAAAAATAAAAAATCGAATACCAAATTTCTCGTTTCGATTTGGTAAATACTGATGTTTCGATTTCAATATATACCAAAATACCGAATTTTCTAAAATTAAATTAAATAAAAAAATTAACCCTTAAACCCTTATTTCTATAATTGAATACATGAATTATTATTTTGAATTAAATAAAATGTTAAATTCGTTATTCTGTAAATTCATGATATCGATTTTTCTATCTAATCGATTATGATTTTGTAGTAGTCAAATAAAATTTCATTAAAAGTCAAATAAAATTTTCAAATATAAAAGAATAATAATTGTAGAAAGACTCAATATTAAACATTTTTATTGATGGGAAGCATAATTGATTCTAATTCGGAATCATCCAAAGATAGAATAATAATTTCTAACATTTCTAATTCTTCTAGAGATTCATATAGTCACCAACTTTTTTCAATTCAGAGAAAAAACTATTGGTAACTCAACCTCTCATTAATAGTTCTGATTATGCTAATTGAAGTGGATCAGTATCACTTGTTGGTCAATTTAAACTGTATTATGTTGATAATACCATAATAATTGTAAAATTTTAATTTGTGTGTATTATATAATTTAATTAAAATATTAATTAAAATATTTAAAAATCAAATTTACAATAATAATATTTTGATTACTGTTACTCTATTTATTTTTAAAATTTGGGTTGTTAAAGATAATATACTTCAAATCTATAGAGATTTGGGATACACTGTTTATTAAGTATGATTATTTTTCATTAATGAAAATGAAAACATTTAATATTTGATCTGACATTTATAATATATTATTATATATATCTCTTTGTGCCTACGTGCACAAATGAACAAATGATGGTAATATTCAAGTTTTGAGTTTATATAATGAAGTTTTATAATAACACATCCAACAAGAATTCGTATATCATGCACCCATTGTATTAAAAGTCACGCACCCCCATAAATCGTGTATCATATAATAATTTCTGACAGTTCATGACCCGACCGGACCTATGCATCTCCCTATTTGTTAATAGGGATCTTTGTAAATTCCACCTTTAGAACCGGAAAAGTTTTAAATAATGAATTGTTGAAGCATTTAAAAATAATAATAATAAATATAGAGAATTTTTAATAAATAACAAAATTAATATTTAACATGGTAAAGATAATTATAAATCCATAATAAATATATAAATGCCAACATAATTGTTACAAAGTTTATCAGAGCATAATATTGAAAAATATGAAATTGAGTTGGAGAGAATAAAGAAAAAAATTTAAATAATGTTCAAAGTTTCATTATTATACATAAAAACATAAAATTATTTTCGAACATTTTAGTTGTAAATCTCGGTTTTGATGTTTTAATATATGAAACGTTACAATTATTAATGAATAAAAAAATATAGAGAATATCTAAAAAAATTGTGTTTATTTGTAACTCTCGATCCTAAATTCAATTACTTGATGTGACTGATCTAAATTATGAGTAGTGTTTGTAATTGGCCCCTAAATTTTATAATAATGTAAAGGCGGTGTCCCTAAAGTTTGAAATTGCATACGAAACCCCCGAAGTTGATATAATGTGCATGGTTGACCCCTAAACTTTTAAATGTTGTAAACATCGTGTCCTCAAAGTTTAAAAATTGCGTGGTTGGCCCCCGAACTTCCAAAACCGTTTATATTTGATCCTTATACTCGTTGATATTTTAAACGTCCCCAAAGTTTATATTTGATGTATTAACCTTGAAAAGATGTTATGACTATGTCTCCAAATTTTGAAAATTTTAAAAATAACACATAAATTATCAAAACTACTTATACGAAAAAAGACAAAAACCGCCACTATTTACCCGAGGATCATTTTTGAACGGTTTCGAAACTTCGGGGGCTTCTCACGTAATTTACAAATTTTTGGGATATCACCTTTACACTATTTTAAACATTATGGGCTAATTACGCAATTTTCTCTCTAAATTACGCAATTTACAAATATTTAATTTTCTCTCTAAATTAAATACTATACTTTTTTTGTCTTGCATAATTAATATCAAATCAAATTGTTTGAAAAAAAGAGAAGAAATTAATATTACCGTTTTAGTGTAGACTTACAGATAGTTAAATTAATTCATTAATATTTGAAATTTAAAAATAAAATCTAATGTTATTATTGATGTAATAAAAGAAAATAAATAAAAGGTAGTAGTCATAGACCAACATATACATACAAGTTGCTTGCATAATTAATTCAATTTATTATATACATTGCATGTATTAAGAATCATATAGTTTGACAATAATTCAATTAGAGCCAAATTGTCATCTTAATTCAATTTGTCCACACGTATTTTTAGTCGAAATAAGTCATACTGCCCGGTATGGTAGTTTCCGAGTAGTCCGTTATTTTTAAAAAACGTAAACCATAAATATAAATTAAATATTATATTATTAGTATATATAAATAATATAATATTATTGATTCGCGAATCAGCTCAGTTCGGTTAGTTGTTCGATTTATTAAGAGTTTGCACTCGAACATTGACCAATTTAGCTCGAAAGGTTTGTGAACAAGCCCGATTGAATACACCCCTATGTTTGTTTCATTTAAATACTTCGGATTATTATAATGGGTTGCACGATTCGTTATGATTCGTGCAAACCAGTGCACCTCGTCCATACCAGATGTGTTATTATTTTTTAAAAAATAAAACAATTTTAAAAATGTAAAAAATTGAAATAATTATTTTAAATTAATTCGGGTTAAATTTACGTAATCCAACATATTAGATACTTAAATAATTTGAAATACTATTCAATTTGTCGAATAAAATATAAAAAATATATTTATATTTTTTAATCAACGAATCTCCAACGCAACCTAATTAAATTCGTAAAAAATTCACGAATATCGCACATCTGCACCTTTCGTTGCAACCTAGTTATTATAATGGTATGTCTCCATACAATTATAATATTCACTGACTAAAAAACAATGATTAAATTTGAAATTATTTCCATTGAAAAAAATGTCATAATCTACTCTAATTAACACATAAGGCCAATAAATTATGTGATTTTGTTTTCAATATGAATAGCAAAATGTTTGACTTTGAGGATTATATAGTAACAGCCATATACCTTGAAAAATAGAGTTATTAAGACATAACACAAAATTCAGACACAAAATATTGACTTTATTACAACTAAATCCCCTAATTATTAAAATTATTGTTTCCACTCACCATTTTGTATTATTTAGCATTTGACTTTTATTACATATCATCCCCTTATTTTTGGAAGTGGATTATGTCTTAATCTATCTCACTTATGTGTGCAAGACACCCCAACACATAATATTAAGTGTTAAATATAATAATTTAACAAATGTGTTGTTTGGAACTGCGATTCACCGCCCGGTGCTGTGAACGTACCGTTGGATTTTTCATTTTAACCAAACATACTTAACAAGTACGTTCGTTTCACCGTTGAAAACTGCGGTGAGATGACAGTACGTTTGAAGCAGTGGTGGGCAGAACGCAGTTGTTTAATGACCATTATACCCTTCTAGGGATTATAATTAATTTTTATCAATATTAATTTAATATTAATTAAATTTCTTATCAATATTAATATTATTTTTATTAGAATTGATTAAAATTCTTGTCGATATTAATTTGTTTAAGAGAATCCAGACTTTATTGAGATGGAACACGATCGGAGTATGGAAGTACAAATTCTCGTTGACCCATCACATGTAAATATTGGACTCATACATGATAACTACATGATTCGAGTTATGAATGAAATATGTGATCGTATTACACCAACGAGGATTGGAGAAGATTGTCAATTTGGATGATTCACTTTTGTCAATGTTTGTTTTTTATACTTTAATCAATAATTTATTATATTCTAGCAACTTCTTAAATAACGAGTTTGTCATAATCAATATAAATATAATTTGTAAGTCATATACAATTAATTAAAAATAAGGACAAAATAGTCATTTTATGAAATCACGATCACTGTACCGCTGTTTCAAAACAGTTTTTTAAAATCACGATTTGTTCACCTCAAAGCACAGTACAGTCATTTCACCTCACCGCTATTTCTCAAACGATGTTCCAAACGTACCCAAAGTGTCAAAAATCTCAGTAAAACCATCAAGTTAATTTATCATCTTGCATAATAGTAGAATGGTGACTTTCTCAAATGTTTTATAATTAGAAAAAAATAAAGATGTGAGGATTCGAGCTTGTCATGTAGGGAATAATGGTGTAAATGAATCGAACTGAATCTAGTATTTTTTAAATTCGGGTTCGGCTTAAAATAGATTTTTTGGTTAAATGTTTAGTTCATATTCGAAAACGTAAAAAATATGATTCCAGGTTCAGATTTGGCTCGAGTTCGAATTAATTAAAAGTAATATATTTTTTAATATAATATATATTATTGGTTTGCGAACCGACTTGGATGGGTTTGTTAGCATTTTTAGGTTCGAGATTTTGTTCGTTAAGAACCGACTCAAACCAATCTTAGTTCGATTCGATCAAATTGAGCTCGAATTAAAACCATGATATACTTGACTCAAAAGGTTCACAAATGGGCTCGGTTTATTTACACCCCTAATACGGACAACATGATGTAATTATGAAAGAGGTCGTTCCATTGGTCACCTTTAGGTATTTCGTTTTGATGAACATTAAGCCAACCATTACGCAATATCCTTTTCCAATATATGTAAGAATTAAGTGAAATATCTGTGATAAAATCGTAATTTTTTAACGATAAACACACTTATATTCTCTTTTTGTTTTGTGTGCATTACAAAAATAGTGATTTCGTGATCGGAACTCACTGCACCACAGTTTCAATCGTCGTTCCAAACAAACTCAATGTCACACGCACAAAGAACGTTACTAACGAACATGCTAGTTATTTCGTAATCATATGTGATTATTCTTATACTATACAACATAATTCCTCACTATATTCAACTTTAGACTTTACTCTCTATGAAAACAAGAAAAATGTGCTAAAATTATAAGATCAAACCCTATAAATACACCCCTTCTTCAATTCAAAACTCCAAGCAAGAGTTAAAAAAACCCTTCTTCATTCCCTTGAAGCAGGTTTCATGGCTGTTAACATAACCTCCATTGAAATCTCCTCCATTGGAGTCTTGCTTGGAGACAACCCTTTAAACTGTGCTTTTCCCTTACTCATAATACAAACCCTCATAATTCTAGCTGTTTCAAGAACTCTAGCTTTCATCTTCAAACCCCTTCGTCAGCCAAGAGTCGTAGCCGAAATACTCGTATGTTCTCGAATTTCGATTCGATTCGATTCAGACAACGATTCTGATGTCTTTTTTTCTTATTTGTAGGGTGGGATTTTGCTTGGTCCATCAGCTTTTGGAAGAAACCAAGAATTCACAAAGGTTATTTTCCCTACTTGGAGTACTCCAATTCTTGGATCAGTAGCTAATATGGGACTCGTCTTCTTCCTCTTCCTTATCGGGATCGAGCTCGATTTATCTTCGATAAAACGAAGCGGTCGAAGCGCTGCTGCGATCGGAGCCACCGGTATTGCTACTACTTTCGCTTGTGGTGCGGGTTTAGCTGCTGTGTTATACAATACCGTGGATTCGGGTACTTCGGCTAGCTATATTAACTATACGGTTTTTATGGGAGTAGCGATTTCGATCACGGCTTTAGGTGTCCTTGCTCGTATCTTAGCCGAGTTGAAACTTTTAACGACACGGATCGGAGAAACCGCGATGGCTGCGGCGGCTCTTAATGATATTGCAGCTTGGGTTTTTCTTGCTATTGTTATTGCTCTAACTGGTGAGTATTTATTCTTATTTTATAATTATTTAGTGTGACATAAGTAACATTTAAATTGATCACTTATGTTTTCAACTTTTGATCTCTAAGGGCTGTGTGTAGTTTCTACATATCTTAAGCTTTGTTAATTCTTTCGATATATACCCAAAATTTTATACTGGTTCTCGGGTGTAGGGAACGGTGCGGGAGGTTCGAAAAAAAGTCTGGTGACTCCAGTGTGGATTCTTCTTTCATGCATCGGATTTGTGGTTTTTATGATGGTGATTGTGAAACCGGCAATGAAGCGTGTGGCACGGAAGTGTTCGTCGGAGCATACGGTAGCGGAGGAGGCGTACATGTGTTTGACCCTAGCGGGAGTGTTGGCATCGGGATTTCTAACGGATATGATCGGAATTCATTCGATTTTTGGGGCTTTTTTATTCGGATTAACAATCCCAAAAGACGGAGAGTTCGCTATGAAGCTAACGGAGAGGATCGAATACTTCGTTTCTAGTCTTCTATTACCGTTGTACTTCGCTTCTAGTGGTTTGAATACTGATGTTTCGAGGATCAATACGAGCCAAGATGTCGAGCTTCTTGTGTTGGCGATTGTTGCGGCATGTGCCGGAAAAATATTGGGGACTTTCGTTGTAGCCATACTTTGCAAGATTCCGGCTAGAGATTCGTTAACACTTGGATTTCTTATGAATACAAAAGGATTGGTTGAGATTATTGTTCTTAACATTGGCCGTGAAGCTGAGGTGAATCTTTTTTTTACTATTTTAACCTTATAGTCATTACTGCATTCGCGAAAATTAAGGCTATAATTGGAAAAATTAGGCAGATTTTGGTTTTTCCCATTTTAACCTTTAACTCATTACCGTAGACGCATAATTAAGGTTATAATTGGAAATTTTAATGGAAAAATAGTGGCTTATGACAAATTGGAAGATTAGTTCAAATTATGGATCTATCGACTAGGCATGGTTTATTTAGGGTCGAAGTACCTATATTTGTGTGTATTTAAGCTTTTAGTTACTGAATTTTATTGAAATTTGATCAGGTTATAGGTGACGAGTCGTTTACGATACTTGTCATTATGGCGATCTTCACAACATTCCTTACGACTCCTACTGTCATGGCAATCTACAAGCCTTCATCTAGTGATCTCGACACAAAGCCATTGCCACCGGTTATGAAACCAGACGAATCGTCGGTTCTTGCTTGCGTCCAAGGAGCAGACAACGTTCCATCGATCATAAATTTGATCGAGTTAACTCGCCCAATGGAGAAATCCTCCCGATTGAAACTCTTCATCATGCACTTGACTGAGCTCACAGATTTATCTTCTTCGATTATCAAGTTCCAAAAATGGAGAAGAAACGGAATCCCACATATCAAACGCTTGAGTGGAGGCTCAAGCAAGATCCGTAGCTACGTTGCGGCAGCATTCGAAGCTTATGGCGAAGTACGAAGGGCGAAAACCATGCTCGTGACAGCGATATCTCCGTTAGTTACAATGCATGAAGATATTTGCCGTGTAGCAAACGAGAACTATGTGTCGATGATCGTCCTCCCATTTCACAAGCGATGGAGGAATGTGGGATCGGAGGACGAAGAGGAGATCATAGAGAATTGTTGGAGTAGTGTGAATCAAATGGTTTTGCAAGAGGCGAAATGCACCGTAGCAGTTCTAATCGACCGAGGAAGCACCCGATCAGATACGCAAAATGTATGTGTGATGTTTTCCGGTGGGGCGGATGATCGGAAAGCGATGGAGATCGGGAGTAGGATGGCGGAGAAGCCGGAAGTGAGAGTAACGGTGATAAGATTCAAGTCGAAGATCGGCGATCAAGAACGAGATGAAGATTCGATAAGGGAGTTTCAAATGAGATTCGGAGAAAGTTGTGAAGTTATAGAGAAATCTCCAGTGGATGTCGCCGGAGAAATTATGGCTATAGGGAAGAGCGGAGAGTATAGTTTGATAGTGGTGGGTAAACGGTTCGCGTGGTCACCGGAGATGGAGGAATTGGAGCTTGGGGTCGCCGGAGATTTGCTGGGGTCTTCAGGGAAGGGAATTGGCTCTTCAGTGTTGGTGGTGCAGTCAGAGAGGGGAAGTGATGAGAAGAAGGGAATTGAATATCTTTCAAATATGGTGTAAGGAAATATTTCTAGAATAATAAATTATTACTTTTAGCTATTTCTATTTTTACTTTTTAAATGCTATTAGTATTTAAAAAATTTAAAACACACTTTATCAATATTGAAAATATTAAAAATTAATATATTTATATTTTTTAATAAATTTATAGTGCTTCTAAAAATGACTCTTTGGTTTTCAATTGCGGCAATGGAAATCTTCAATTCACCCAAATTAGAGCGAATTAGGGTTTTGATTCGAGAAGATTGGGTAGAAAATGATTTCTCCTTCATTTATTGAGCAGAGTACACAGAGAAAACATCACTAGAGATTATACAACAAGGAATGGAGGAGACCGTGGCAGAAAGTGAAAACACAGCACCAGAATAGGTTCTAAAATCACGAATAATTAACTGTTTCCGGTGGCGTCAGGAAACTGAAATCAGAAAGCAATTCAAAAGTTGCTACATTTCCATAGGTTTAAAACAGATAACGCCAAATTAATCGCAAATCAGAACCTACTTACTTTATTATTTCACCTCTCTGGCGGTGGAATCCATAGATCAGACTCTAGTTGAGCCATCGGAGACCGGCATTTCCATTGCGGTCTTTGCTGTCTGCTGAGACAGCAAATTAGCGTCGCTAGTCGTACTAATTGGCGGATGTGGAGGTCGAGCGGGAAGTGGCGGATTAGCAACATCCTCAGCAAGAGGATTTGAGAGATCTTCTGGTAACTCGAAGAAGCTCTGCGATTGGCGGCGGTGGTGGCGGTTAGGTCTCTGCGACATTTTTACTTGATCGGAGGTTTGGTGAAGGCAGTGAAAAAGAGAAAGCGCGTTGGTTCGTTTTTATACACTAAAATGTGTCAAGTCCAAACGGTTAGTTTATTATCCGTTGAGATTTAGATAATTAGGAAAAAATAGGCGGGCAGTCGTTACCTAATCTAATAATTAAATATAATTACTTCATTTAGAGTCTTAGATTAGGTTAAGGGTTAGTCTAAAATGGGTGGTTTGAATATTCAATTTCAATTTTTATATTAGTTAAATGAATAAATTGGATTTATAATTATTTTATTATTTAAATTAATTGGATCTGATTTAGTATAAGATTATAGAATTCATTGTAAGAAATATTTTCCATAGCAATCGTCTCTATTGGAATTTGTTCCACATTGTTAAAGGAAGTTGGATTGATTATGTTTATAAGGGTGGGAATTATATCATATATTGGTTTGATTCAGTCTTTTAAATGTGTGGATTCATTCGTTTAATCTCGTTTGTTCACGTTCTCCCGTCATTAGTTTCGGCTAGACCCTATAATTTCAAGTCTACTAATCTTAGAAAGAATCTGAAACATTCTGTACTTACGGAGTGTGAATGGACCAATTCATTGAAAATTACGTTACATATTTGTCCATAAAAATCTACCGGATTACCCGTATAGGTCAATTCATACATATTAAATATATATAATATATGATGTAAATATTTTAGAATATTTGGTTAGAAGTCCTTCCTAGTTAGATCATAGTTCGAATCCAATAAACACATGATCTCATAGACACAATTGAAGACGCAAAATACTCTTCAATATTCTTCATGTTATAGTGAATTCGTTATCGAGGTTTATTGGTCATTTGATTTTTCTCGGTTTTGGATTTTTACGCTAAATCTTAGACCTTCTAATTTTCTTTGTATACGTTGGTTTCTCATCGCATTAATTCGATCTGGGCCATGATAAAGAGAATTCTTCTCACCAGTGAATTTTTCCAATATAAAATTTATGTCTCTATAGTTTAAAATTTGTGTACAAAACACTCCAAGTTGATATAGTTGGTGCAATCAACCCACAAACTTTTAAAAGTTGTAAAATAATGCTCTCTTAATTTAATAATTGCATATTTATCCAATATCTATAACAATTTATGTTTGACCCTCATTCTTTACATATCTAGAAAATGATATTCATTGTTTGGTAATTTGATATCTGACCCCAAAGATCTTCGGGTATTTCTCTATGCACAAATAGTATTATTCCTTTGGATTCCATGCAAAAATTTCAATATCTCGATATTATATTTTGGTGTTGCCGGAATCACATCGATGCAACATACTTTAGAGTTAAATATAAACGATTTTGTAACCTTTGCAAATTAATTACGCAATTATTAAACTCAAAATACATGTCCTTTACAACTTTTAAAAATTTGAAATCAATAACACAATTATATCAACTTCAAATATTTTGTACGTAATTT
This sequence comes from Utricularia reniformis, assembly GCA_009725065.1. Classification (NCBI taxonomy): domain Eukaryota; kingdom Viridiplantae; phylum Streptophyta; class Magnoliopsida; order Lamiales; family Lentibulariaceae; genus Utricularia; species Utricularia reniformis. The sequence continues at coordinate 156,624 of RWGZ01000945.1, forward strand.
TTAAACTATAGAATCACGCATTTATACAATTTTAAAGTTGGATGATTATTTTTCTAATTTTCTCTTATTTTAATATATAAAAAGTATACAAATTCCGATCCAATTCAATATTTTCTCTTGGCTTGCTATTTTTACCACAACAATTTTTTTGTTATTTTTTAAATTTATAACTTATTTTTCACTTTAATATTATTATATTTAATGTCATTTTTATATAAACTATAGTTTTTCGATATAAATAAATATCTACTCGGATGACATGATCCATGGAACCCGATAACAAAACGAACGGCTAATGATATAGATAGCTAATATAAATTGTTCAGGTTAATACTATTGTTTTTATATTGAGTGCTATGGGATAAAATCGGGTGATATTGATATTTTATATGGTATCGTCAAGTATCGAATTTTTGGGTTGATTAGATCGAATCCAAAAAAATAATAAAATAATATGTATAACAAATATTTTAATATAAAAAATTGGTTCCGTATCATCCGTACATTCAATATGATTGATAATTGTGTAATTATGAAATTTTTGAATGGGCTTTGAAGCAAGAGGTCCAACCCATTATCTATGTTTCTCAATATGATTTTTAAAGCGACGCCGTTCGTTGCTGACGTCGATTATTATATTTTTTTTATCAATTTAATATGGTTAATTAAAAAAGGAAAAAAACCGCTGTTGCATATTTTCAAATTTATGCTTAAATCCCTCTCGCTTGCTCTTTCCCTTTTCTTCAGCGGATTTGGTTAATTCTCTGCACTTTTTTTTAGTTGACAATTGAAGCTGATTTCTGCAATTGCTAGAAAATGGAAGGGGAACGGATCCCGAAGAAGAGTGTTCATTTTGAAGAAGGTAAGGCTTTTGAGATAACCAGATGTATCTATTGTTTTCGAGTATCTTGTGTGTTTTCTGGTTTCAGTGTAATTTCTTTCGCGATTTTAGAGAAATTATATTAATGGATTGCGCAATGTGAATCGGGTTATGATATCGCGATCTTGATTTCATAAAAATGATGGGTTTTTAACATAATTAATAAATTGGGAATGTGAAATGGATCTTGTTCAAAATAATGTGGATTGATCTGTCGATTAGTTTTGATTCGTGGCCTTAGTTTTGATGTTGTATATGATGCAAATGTTTCTTCTTAGGGAGTTCAAGAATTTGCAGTTTCCCATTCAAGGTGTCATTTCTAATAAAATTTCATTATTTTTGTAAATCTTAGAACATTCTGTTGTTGAAGATGCGTCTGGAACTATGGTTTCTGAAACACAAGGTACTCTTGATGACCTTCCTCGACCGCTTGAGTGTAGTGAAACCGAGCAAAACCACAACAGAAAGTACAATTTGCGTAAAAGTATAGCATGGGATAATGATTTCTTCACCAGTGCAGGTACATGCTATTTGCTTTGATATACTGTCGTATTTGATGCAAAATCTTTATAATGTATCTCATGTGATTAATTCTAGGAGTTTTGGATCCTGAAGAACTTTCAAGCATGATAATCAAAGCAGATAAATGTGAACAGCATAATTTAAGTGGAATCCAAGAGGAAAACGGCAACAGAAGAAAGTACAATTTGCGTAAAAGTATAGCATGGGATAATGCTTTCTTCACCAGTGCAGGTACATGCTATTTACTTTGATATGCTGTTATATTTGATGCAATATCGTTATAATGTATGTTATGTACATAATTCTAGGAGTTTTGGATCCTGAAGAACTTTCGAGCATGATAATCAAAGCAGATAAACGTGAAGAGCATATTTTAAGTGGAATCCAAGAAGAAGTTGCTGATTCAACTGAGTCTATCGCTACACTTGGAAGTGATTCTCTGTCACTGGAAGCTCTTGAGGATGACTTGTTTGTTGATATTAGAGCTTCCATCCAAAGATCTAATGGGAAATCATCGAATTTAACCAGTTCAATCAGTAACAAATATCCCAAGAATCCAGATCTTGCAGTCAATACAGGCAAGCTTTTCATTTCTATATCATGTTTGATGTCTATTTCAGAATAAAAATTATTTTTTGATACTCTTTTTTTATAATTGTACTCAGGTACAGCTATGAAGAAGGAAATTCCTTCGAAGGTATTAATTATAATTGAAAGTGATCATTGGTTACAATGTTCTTTTAAATTCTTAACTTTTGCCTATTGAAATCGTCATTCATAGCATAATAAACCAATTTTAAAGAAAACCAGCGGCGTACAATCTGTCAGTGTGTTGAAATCTCAACAAAGCCAGAATATTAGAAAGCTTTTACCAGAGAGACAGGTGAAACATGGAAATGCTCATTCGCATGTCACACAGGTAAGCTGTTTTTGTTAAGGCATCCCCAAGTGATATTTATTTCTTCATTCATTGTTTCTGTGTCCTTTTCAGATTAAGTCGAAAAATGTTGATAAAATTTCAGTAGTTTCTAACGTATCCAAGGCCTTTTCTATCGAAACTGAAAAACAGGAAGTTGCTGGAAATGTTAATGCAAAAGCCGATTTTCGGAACCGAAATCCTGGTCCGTTTTCATCAACTTGACCATATTTTCTTTTAGAGATTTCTGTATATGCATACTAATGCATGTTAACTTGACTGCAGTGCCTTCTGGTAAAGCTACTCTTCAACCAAAAGTATCTACTATCAGTGGTGCTAGAAGAGGGCTGCCAAAGCCTGCTACGCCTTTAATCTCAAATAGTGTGCAGTCTCTAAGGTCCTCTACCTCAAGTGACAGTTCTAGTAATATGTTTATTGCACGAAGAAATCCCAGCAGAAGCAGCAGCACGGTTACTGGACCTAATGTCGAGCTAAGAAACAAAAAATCATCATCTTTTACCTCCAAGATCTTGAGAACCAGTGCAGATTCAGTTAGTAATAAGTCGGTGAAGCCAGTTATGGTTTCGGATAACAGGACTCATTCTTCCACCCCAACTGTTGATGTACTCAATGTAAAGAGCAATTCGAAAAAACAATTAGCTGAACATGGTACACAGCATGCTTCAGCTAAACCATCCGGATTACGAAAGCCATCTCCTAAAATTGGTTTTTTTGATAGGGTGAGCGCTATATAAATTTTACTTGATCTTGTAAAGTCACGGGAATTCAATGGTTTTTTTTCTTTCAGGTGAAGTCAAATTCTCGTACACCAAATCGGCATCCGAATGCTCAATCTGATTCATGTAAGGTACTTCCCAAGACTGCTTCCATTAGTCCACTTGGAACCATAACTGGCAAATCGAAAAAACTTAGCCTTTCACCTACAACTGATGTTATTTCTTCAAGTGTAAAGCATGATTCTCCAGCAATCACGCCCTCATGTTTGTCTCTGGGAATCAACTCTACTGCAAATGAAGAAAGTAGTCAAAAGGTGAATGAAATCATCAATGAAAATGTGGAGGAAGTTGCTTCAAATGCCATAATGAGCGAGCAAATTCACAATTTTATTGACACTGAAGATATCTCTGAAGCTTTCTCTGCTTTGGATTTAGAGTACATTCATCAGACAGGAGATGATTGTGTGGTTATGGAGCACATTCTTGAGAATAACTCTATTTCATTTTGCGAAAAGGGCAACGGTGATATTAAGTATCAAGAGAACGATTTTTTTAGTGATGCAACTGAAGAAAGCAGCCAAAAGATGGATCAATTTCAAGCTATTGGCATTGTGAATGCAGATACAAGTGCTACATTGAATGATATCAGTCATGAAAACTTCGAAAGTGAGTATATCGACGAAGTGCATTGTGTAAGGGACCATACAAAGCATACTGATCACAGTGAATATGGGGATGGATTGACAGAAGATGATGAAGATGCACGCCAAAATATACATGATTTCACATTCGAGCTTCTTGTGGATCAACAAGAGTCTATGATGTTTTCCCCTTCAAACATGAACTCTGCAGCAACCGGAATGCATATATTTCTACCGGAGCTTGTGTGCAACTCTACTCCGCATCCATACGAGCTGAAATCAGAGAAGTCTAATATTTCAACAATTTCTACTATGGCCTCTTCTTTTGCAGATTCGGATTCTCCTTCATGGAGTTCACCATTCTTATCTCTTGGAGGCAATACTGTAACAGAAGAAAATAGTCTAATTATGGAGAAAGATCAAGCTAAAATTGAAGAGATTTCTATGCCTGTTTTGGAGATATCACAACTGTACAAGGTGGAATCAAAGGATCCTAATGTTTCAACAATTTCGACCATAAGTTCTTCGATTTCACATCCAGGTTCTCCTAGTAACATACCTCTATCCTTGTCTATTGGAGTTGGCACTATTCCAGCAAAAGAAAATAGTGAACAGATGGAGAAAGTGTTAGCTGATTTTGGAGTTACACAAATGGTGGAAACTGATACAGGCTTGCCATTCAACAATTTGATTTCTTCGTCCCTTTTGGAAGGTGAGACAGCTCTAATAACACAAACATATGAGGTGGATACAAAGAGCTCTAATGTTTCGACAACTTCTACTATACTTTCTTCGCCTGTCTCATATCTGGATTCTCCAAGCAGCACATTTCTATTATTGTCTATTGGAGTTCCCTCTACTGTAACAGGAGATGAGAATGTTATGGCTGAAGCTGGAGTTATACAAATGATGGAAGAAGACAAAAGCTTGTCATCGGAACATTTTACCGATGAAAATATTGGCTTTGAGGACATCAGATGCACATCATTTGGAGTTAGACAAATGATGGGTGAAGATAAAAGCTTGTCATCGGAACAGTTCATTCATGAAAACATCGGCTGTGAGGATATCAGCTCCACATCATTTGGAGTTGTACAAATGATAGATGAAGATAAAAGCTTGTCATCCGAACAGTTCATCGATGAAAATGTTGGTTGTGAGAACATCAGCTGCACATCATCTGGAGTTAGAAAAATGATGGAAGACGATAGCTTGTCATCGGAACAGCTCATCGATGTAAATATCGGCTGTGAGGATATCAGCTCTGCATCATTTGGAGTTGTACAAATAATGGATGAAGATAAAATCTTGTCATCAAAACAGTTCATCGATGAAAATGTCGGTTGTGAGGACATTAGCTGCACATCATTTGAATGTAGCAATGCTTTGGTTTCGGAATACATTGACACGACTCGAGAGAATAGCGAGAACTGCCCGATTCTGATGGTTGGGAGTCTTGTTGAAGAAGGATTGATTGGAAAGGCAGAGAACAGAGACACGAGCCACAGTATCAAGAAGTTGGTATGTGAATGAATCTCCAAATGAAAGATCAGAATGCAATATGCATTTCCCTTCAATTTTACATTAGTCTGATCTTTCAATTATGTCTAATGAGATGAGTACTCAAATATTTGGTCATGCAGCAGAAATTATGGTTTTCTTTGCTTCTGTGCTTTTAATTTTCTGAACTCAAAAGATTAATTATTATGAGTTGAAGTATAGAAAGTTGCAGGTGTTGAAGAACAGCATGAAACTGGACCTGTAATTTGCATGCAAGATAGTCAATTTGTTGATATGGTATGTACGGGTTGAAAAGTATTATATGTTTGGATCATAAATCATTGGTTCGAACTCGTATTCACTCGTAATGCAAGCAAGATAGTCAATTCATTGAGATGGTGTGTACGAGTTGATAGGTATTACAGGTTTGGATCATAAATCATTGGTTCGAACTCGTGTTCACCCTTAATGCATGCAAGATAGTCAATTCTTTGAGATGGTATGTACAGGTTCAAAGGTATTGCAGATTTGAATTATAAGTCATTGGTTCGAATTCATATTCACCCTTAATAAATGCAAGGTAGTCAATTCGTTGAGATGGTTTGTATGGATTGAAAGGAATTACAGGTTTAAATCATAAGTCATTGGTTCGAATTCGTATTAACCCGTAATTTAGGCAATATAATCAATTCGTAGAGATGGTATGTACGGCTTGAAAGGTAGTATAAGTTTGGATAATAAGTCATTCATTTGAATTCGTATTCACCCATAATAAAGGCAAGATAGTCAATTCGTTGAGATGGTTTGTATGAGTTTAAATGTATTACAAGTTTGAATCATAAGCCATTGGTTCAAACTCGTATTCACCCGTAATACAAGGAAGATAGTCAATTCGTTGAAATGGTTCGTACGTGTTGAATGGTATTACATGTTTTAATCTTAAATTATTGGTTTGAAATCGTATACACCCGTAATGCAGACAATATAATCAATTCGTAGATATGGTTTGTACAAATTGATAGGTATTCCAAGTTTAGATCATGAGTCATTGGTTCGAGCTCCTATTCCTTTGTAATGCATGCAATATAATCAATTCGTTGAGAGGGTCTCTACTAGTTGAAAGGTATTACAAGTTTGGATTATAAGTCATTGGTTCAAACTTGTATTCATCTGTAATAAAGGCAAAATAATCAATTCGTTGAGATGGTTTATACGGGTTGAAAGATATTACATGTTTGAATCATAAGTCATTAGCTCGAACTCATATTCACCAGTAATACGGGGAAGATAATCAATTCGTTTAGATGATTTGTACGTGTTGAAAGGTATTACATATCTTAATCATATGTCATTGGTTCGAACTCGTCAGGCAAGGTAGTCAATTAGGTTTAAAATTATATAATTTTTTGTGATAACAATTTGTTACATTGGTTGGGTCACATTTCTAATATATTTCACACGTAAATTGTTTTTCTTAAAAACAATATTTTAAAATGGGCGGAAGACAGTTTTGGTTCCCAAAATTTGAAATTTTTGACAATTTTGGTTCCTAAACTTTCTAATTTTGGCAAAACCAGCCCCCAAAGTTTCATGTACGCAACTTTGGGAACCAAAATTGCCAAATTATCAAAACTTTTGGGACTTTTTTTGCCACTCAAAACTTTGGGGACCAAAATTGTCAAATTATCCAAACTTTGGGGACCCAAGTCGTCATTTTCTCATTTTAAAATATTTACAACTCGTATTGTTTCGACCTCAAAACCCGATTTAAAATCGAGTACCAAAATTTACACCACGCCCAAAAATCCCAACAAACTTTAACATATGTGGCTAAGAAGTGTACAATATCTTTTTATTTAATTTTCCACATAACAAAACAACAACACATAGAGTTAAAAAATAAGTGAAAAATATTCACCCCAAATGATGAACAAGGGGAATAACCCCAAATGCAGGCCACATTTCAATGACTTAATTGATCTCACTCTCATATTTCTCTTTTTAATTTTCTAGTTACCTCAACAAAATATGCACATGTATAAGCTATGTTGCACCTAGTCGATATGACACGATTCGACTTAGCAAGATTGTAAGAGTGAGATTTTCTATTCGTCTCGAATTTTTAAATAAGATAATATTAAATAAAGAGAAAAATATAAATACATGTTAAAATTTGTTACGAGTTGTATAAACTCCAAGTATGAAACTATAAATATTTTATCAATTTATTCTATAAGATTATTTAGTTTCATAAAAAATTAATATTCTTTGTTGATTCCTTTGCCTATCCAAAAGCAACTATTTTCTAGTCTATTATTTATTTGCATAAATAATACATACGTAGATCGACTAGATAACAAAGTCGTGAAAGCACATAAATCACTTTTTCAAAGAAGAACAAATCAAATTAAAGAATAAATCAAAACGACGTTGTTTTATATAATATGTCAAGCGTTGGAGCGAACCAAAGAATCTGACACTGATACATGTGAAAAATTGGAGAGTCGTAACCACAATATAAAAAATTGATCATCTTAATTATTATAATATTTCGCACAATTATGAATACGAATTTAAGGAACTTGTGGTTTTTTAAAAAAAGTAAAGAATAAATTAAAGAATTAAAATGAAACCTTAACTTTTTAACTTAAAATTTTCAATAATTATAATTTAAAAATTGTTATGATTATAGTGTTCATGTTTTTGTTCGTTTAAGAATTCAGTATAATCAAGAATACTTAATTGACCGATAAAATTTTATTTTTCATTTTTATGTGATATTTCAATTTAGATATATATACCTATTATTTATAATAGATTAAATAAATACATAATCAAATCACACTTTTGGACCACCAAATTGTAAGTACTCATTTTCAATTTGTATGGTTTTATTTGATTTGTATTCAACTAGCTTTAATGACTTAATTTGGAGCTTACGTCTTTACTTTTTCTATAGTCATATATTTTCGGTGGATCATTATACTTTTCGATTTTATTGAATACTTGTCAATTTATTAAGTAAAATATCTCGTATTGACGAATCATCATACTTAACATATGATCATTTTCGGTCTACAACCGATGTTGGGATTCACCTAATAGATTTTACAAATCTACCTTGACCCCACCAAAAAATAACGAGTGTATATAATTGGGCCACGAACCGAAGTACTTATCTCTCTATATATAGACATTTGTGGTTGTTTACTTACACACATGTAGTGGAGAAGAAGAGAAGTCGCGATGAATGAAAGAGACAACAACGAGTATTGTTCTAGAAGCTTCGGTGAGAAATTCACTCATTTTGCTAAGAAGCAAAGAGCAAAATTCTACATGAAGCAAAGAGCAAAATTCTACATTCTTCGTCGTTGTATTGCTATGCTTATTTGTTGGCACGAAAATGAAACCAACACTGATTTTTTATAAGATAAATGAATTATATTATTGTTTATTTAAATTTGCTTTCATGTTTATAAGTGAACTATATTATTGTTTATATTATTGTGTATTGTTAGTAAGAAGATAAATGAAGACCTTAGGATATTTAATATTTGGATTTTTTTATTAATGAGTGTGAAACTTGTAATTTGGTTGGATTACACATGTATATAAACAATTGTAAAATGTGAGAGAAAGAGGTTTTATACGACCTAAAAAATCAGGTGATACCCATTTCTCTTCGACGACAATGACTAATGAAAGATGATTATTTTTCTTTTCGGGTCTATATCTTGTTAATTTGTTGTAAAACTATAAATTTGATGTTTACAGTTGATTCAAAGACTATGGTTGAGTGGCTTTTATCTTTTATTTTACAAAAATGTTTCCACCTACAAATCCATCGTTTTTTTATTCGATTTCGTTTTATTTTTTCGAGAATTTTCATTAGATTCTTACAAATAAAATGAGTCTATATTTCGTTGTTACCGATTTTTACATGCGATAACACAATGTGTGGAGATAATGGTTGTTAAGCTATATTAATAAGTTAATAAATTTGTAAAATACTAATGAAATCATTTTTTAATATAAATATCTTAGCATTAGGGTTTAGGAGATGCTACAAAACAAAATTGGAATTTATTGTTAAAATTAATTATTTTTATTTTTGTTTGATGGTTTTAAAGTTTTTTTATGATGGATTTTCCATTTATGAGAATCAAGATGATAATACTTCTAACACATTGAATCAATTTGTTGATATTTTTACCCGTATTCTATTGGATAAAACACGAACCGACATATTAATCTCTCAATATATAAGGAAGCTCGATGTTCATTGTTTGTGTACCTAATCTTCATCGATTTCTTACCATATACAAACCTAGTGAACTCGTGTGTGTGTTGTATTCTTATTTTAATAGTGAATTTGATCGTTTCGCTGATCATATGATTTTTCACTAGTCTTAGGTTTTCACGTTAAATTTTTTGTGTCGTTTACTTTGTGTTCTTCAATGGTATTATTTCCGAATTCCTTTATCATATTGAGGTTGTTCCCATATCCTAACAAGGTGTTTGGAGATGACCATTGTCTTGCTTTCTCACGTTCTTTTGCAGTTTGTCGAAAATTTCAATATTCGATATATAGGATAATATTGAATTTTTTAATATAAATTTACAATATTTGGTAATAAAATCTCATGAGTATAAAAATTGATTATCAAATTTTGATTTTAATAAAAATCATAAATTACCCAAATTTAAATATTTATAGATCAATTATATATATAAATTAAATTTTGATGACTAATTTTAACATATTTATACTATACTTTGAGTATCAGATTTGTCATAAACATAAAATTTAATAATACAATAGTCAAAATAATTTTATAATCTATATAAATTCATGATTATTGCAATTTAATTAATAAATGATTTTGACATTTTGAAAATAATCTATTTGCAAATTTCGAATAGTAAAAAATGAAAAATTAGATTCAGATTAGCAAGAATACATTTGCAATATCATTATGAATGAAGCCAAAGGCGGTCGTACAATCGATCTTCTCCGGCGCCGAGCATCTCATCAACCCTTTCTCCATCTCTATAGAAATGAAAAGTCGGAGTGTACCTTATATGTCCCGTCGTCTCCGGGCACTCATCGATATCGGCGTACACAAATTCTAGCTCCGGGAACCCGTCGCTCAGCCGCTGATAAACCGGAAGAATTTGGCTGCAAACGCGGCACCTATTACGAGCCAATTAACAATTGAAGAATAAGCGGCGGAGAAATCCGATTCAAATCGAGTTAATCAAACATACCACGACGCGCCGTAGTTGATAACCGTCTGCAACCGAGAATTAGGGATTAGAATGAGCAAAACCGGGATTACTATTGGGAATTAGAATTAGAGATAATTTTGAAATCGCTTACTGTCTTTTTGGATTTCTTGATTTGACGGAAGAGTTCCCTGAGACTTTCATCGCCGGCGGCGGTGATCAGATTTCTGTTGAGAATTTTAGCCGGATTTACAGCGCTTCCGCCTTCTTCCTTCATCTCTTACGCCGCGTCCAAGCCAAGCTAAGCCAACCCTACTCCTCCACTGTACGCGATAATACTGTTGGTTATTATAATCGAAATATTATAAGTTATTTAATGTTACGCAATAATATTTATTTATAGGTCGAATATTGTAGTTCTAAATTAAATTTATATTTTATATGATGAGACCAATGTTTTAAAAACTAGTACCGACCGGTATATATCGGACAAACTCATTGGATTAGTATATCGGATATGTATCGAGTATATCATATATGCACCAGATATGTATCGAAATATTAAAATAAATTAAATTATAAAATATTAATATTTTATTTTTTCCAAAATAAAATCGGACTCGACCAGAAAAAAACTCGTACCAGCCGATATTTTGCTAAAATACCGTTCGAAGCCGATACAACCAAAATTTCCAGTATACCGGAAATTTAAAACACTGGATGAGACCAGATAATACTGGAACGTCTAGATATTTAGTAGAATACTCTAATAATTGAGCAAGTAAATAGTCTCGAATGATGTTTTAAATTTATGATATACCGTTTAAGTATACTATAAATTTTGAGTGTACCGATTTTGGTTGATAGTTAAACAAAATATCGGACAATATGGGTTTTAAGAATGTAGAGTATGATATAACTTGTTTTATTTACGAAAAAAGAGATGAAGCTTGTAGATTTTATTTCTTGTTTTTTCTAAATAAAAATAATATAAATTGAAAATAAGTTAAAAATGATATTTAATGTCCTCAAATTTTGTATGATTTAACAAATTTGATTCTCAAACTTTTGTCATTTTGACAAATTTAGTGCTCAAAGTTCTTTGGAGTCAAAAGTAGTCTCCAAACTTTGTTTTTTTGACAAAATTAGTTCTTATACTTTATAAATTTTAGCAAATTTAGTTCTCGAAGTTTAATGTATATGGAAAAATTGATCCTCAAATTTTGGAGATTAATTTTGACACATGTGAACCAAATTTGTCAAATTTTGAAAAACATGTGAACCACTTTAGTTAAAGTATGGATTATAAATGTCGATAAAAATTTTGAAGACCAAATTTATGAAAATCACAAAACTTTAGTAGTGCCATTTTCTTATTTTCTATACAATTACAAATATATAGAATATAGTGAAATATATTAATTTTTTACAAAATTATTGGTAAAATGAATATTATACTTATTATTATAAAAAACATGTACAGTCTATACAAGTAAATTTCTTCATCTTCTTCTTAATGTAGATGAACAAAACGCAGTAGAATTGCTGCTGCCTCCCATTTTTCGAGCTCGAAACTCGATCACGGAGAACAAACCGTGTTACCTCCCCTCGTTTGCTTCGTATTATAAGAATTGCAGTTCAAGCATTTGTGTGCAACAAAGTGAAAATTCACTTCACTCGTTTCTCCACAGTCGTTGCAAAGAATCCACACCTGTTAAAAAAACCGAAGCTTATACCCGATACGATCCGATCGTAGTTGAGTTTTTGTCGAAAAATAGGAGATTTTTTCGACAAAAACAGTGTTTAGTGACATGGGAAAGTTGAGTTCTCACCATTTTATTCTTGTACATTTGCGGCATAGGTGTCGAAGCAACCTGAAATTTCGATTTTCCGTAATGACGAATGAGTTAGTTTGTATAAGTTCATATAAGTGTTGTTTTCGTATACCTCTTGATCGAGCTTCTCCCATACGTGACTCATATCACAATATGATTTCGAACAAACCGGACAAGCATACCTACAAGTCGAAACTATTAAGAAAAACGTTAAGAAAAAACGGATATTTTCCGAATCGGAACATAACATACTGAAAATGGTGTTCCATTTCCTTAAGGCAATCAAGATGAATCGTATGGCCACACGGAAGAACGGTAATATCACTCATCGTATCGAAAAGATACTGCATCGAATAAACGAACTATTTCGTGTTAAATTGCAAAAAAACGAAGCATTACGAAGAAGTGATGTGTCATTTCGATATACCTCGAAGCAAACCGGACAATTGTGATGCATAGCTTTCTCTATACATATATGGGAATCCTTCAGTGTAACTGAATAACAACACTCTGAAAACAAAAAAATGTAACCTTTTAGCTACGAGCATAGTCCCGTTACATGATTAACGAATATTTACCGAAACGTACCACATCGATCACAATGGAAGAAATTTTCTTTGCCACCCTTTCTGTCGAAAATATCGAAAATATAAAGTTTTGGAAAAGAAAATAGGGCCTTCAGTCCCCAAACTTTCGTAGTTTTTACAAATTTAATCCTTATAGTCCCTATTAATACACAAACTTTAAGGTTTTAATAAATTTGGTTCTCCAAGTTTGCAATATTTGGCAAATCAGATCCCTAAAATGACAAAATCGATCCCCAAATTTTGGTTTTAGCTAACGATCTTGATAACTTGGGGATCAAATACGTCATACATACTAAATTTTGGAGACTGATTTTGCCAAAAATTACAAAATATGAGGATAGATTTGCCAATCTTCATACTTCAAAGATCACAATAACCACAATCATAAAACTTTAGGGACCAAATTTGCAAATCGCCCTTTAAGAAAGAATAGATCATCGCAAAACATATTCTTGATAGAAAGTGGTATCGACCTGCAGATTCCGCATTTATCGCAATGATACTGATTCTTTGAAACCTGAGATTCAAAATCATATTATTATTTTACACTAAGAAAGAAGCTCAAAGAGTATTCGAAAAAATCATACATCGTCATCGAAAAACTTGCATTCCGAACAATAGTATTTTCCCATACAAACTCCACAATTGATGCACATTTGTTGTACCTACAAGTTAAGCAAAATATCGAAACTTACGATAAAACATCGATGTAAAATCATCGAAAAACATGATTTTAGAAGCTTGAAACTCACATCTTGTTCAGTGTTGCACAAGGAGCATATAATCTGAAGACATACAAAAATGTCTATTTTAAGAAAATTAATTCACTAAAATGAGAAATCACATAGATTTTAAACTCACCCTTCGTATTTCATGACGAGGGAGGTCATGTCTTTTGATTGGAACAAGCGATAAAGAATTCTGCTCAATTATCATAACAAGAACAAGTCATAATCTATACATGAAAAAATGACTCCAGTTTTAACAAATTTTGTCTTTATAGTTTGTAATAATATATTTAATTTACGTTTTAACAAATATGGTCCTCAAAGTTTGCAATATTTGACAAAAAAGATCCATAAAACCAAATTTTGATTTTGACCGAGGACCTCAATTGTAAAAATTAAAAAGTTGGGGATGACATAAAAATCAGAAACAAAAAGTATGGCTAGTGTTAATTTGAACACTGAAACGATAATTGAAATTGATCTGCACCGTCCACAACGTAGAACAATACGTAAATTACATAACGATCCAATGCTAGAATTGTCAGTAACTGACCGAATACCAAATATGCGCAGATCTGAAAAATAAATCAACGAAAATTCCAAGCAAACTTCGAGATAACAAACTCGATGGGACTGATTATGTCATAGATACTAAACTTTAAGTACTGATTTGTCAAAAATTACAAAGTACGAGAATCGATTAGATCACAATTGTAACACTCGTAAAACTTTAGGGATCAAATTTGCAAAAACGATGAAACTATGGGGGTGTAATGTAAATAAGAACAAATGGTAAACCTTAGCATCATTGTGGCAATGTCTGCAATCAAATGTTTCATTACAGCAAGGTGCTACGATCTTGCAACTTCTCTGATAATGCGAGCAGCTGAAAATTCAAGTTTAATTCACAAAATCAGCATCTCAGTTCAAGATCCAAATTAGGGAAACACAAATACCCATACCCATATTTCACAAGAAAACCGTCCATTTCGTTGAACAAAACAATTAGGTCACAGTAGATCTTCCCTGGAACAAAACCCACAAAGAATCAGCCTCAAAATGCAGATAAAATGGTGTAGTTTGAACCAATACAAACCTTCACAAAACAGCAAGCAGAAATTGTGTTGTGCTCAGGAAACACAATGTGTTATGTTATATAAAGAGGCGTCGAGAATGGGAAATCAATGGGGATTGGGGGAAGAACAACTTGCAAATCGCCCAAAGTTCTATCTTTTACTTTATGGGTATGTACAACCAAAAGGTGGGATGACGAGGATCCACGCCAGCGCTTTAAATATGCGAAATCGACATGTTTCCTGCCTACGCCACCGCTTGCGCAACAATATTCTAATCTGACTCATCTTTTGATTCTTCTGTGACTTATAAATAGTAAAAAAAATAAAGTTTGTGATTTAAAAATGACATATAAAACTTTAGGGAAAGTTTAGAATTTTATTCCCTTTTAAATAATTATCACGAGAAAATGATGTATTTAAAGTATGATAATTTTTATTAATTTATTCTCTATTTTATTATTTTATGTCTCAAACTTTAATTTTTGTTTTAATATTCATCCCAAAAATTACAAAATCGGATAAATTTGATTTTCAAAATATTTAAAATGGGTGGATGACTTTTAAGGTCCCAAAGTTTGTATGATTTGATAATCGATCTCCTGAACTTTTTCATTTTGATAAATTTAATGTTCAAAGTTTTTTGGAAGCAAAACTAATTCTAATCGTTTGTAAATTTTGGTAAATATAGTCTTCAAAGTTTAATGTATGTGGTGAAATTAGTTCTCTATTTTTTAGGCCTAGTTTTGCCACATGTGGATCAAATTAGACAAATTTTGGAAACCATGAGGATATTAATTTTGCCAAACTATCAAAGTATAACGATATAAATATCAAATAAAAGTTTAGGGACCAAATTTGTCGAAATCACCAAACTTTGAGGATTAAACACATCAATTTCTCATTTATAAAATTGGTAATTTGATCTCAATATTTGATTGGTTATAAAATTGGTTAAAAAATAAAATATTTATAACAAATTTTGTCAAATAGATTAATAAAAACACGATAATATGCATGCATTTCTTAAACTTTGAGGTTCATAATTGATATGATAAGAAAACTTTGAAAACTAAATTTGTGGATTTGAATATGTGGGACTATTTTTGTGTATGGTCTAATTTTATTTGTATTTTCAATAATTCAATATATATATATATATATTTAATTAATTTGGAGAGAATTACAATGTGTTTTATATTTTAAAAAATTATAACAAAATAATGAAAAATCGCAAAATATCTACACTTTTGCGCTACCTTGGACCAATGTTTTCATACCGATCCGGACCAGTATGAGCGGTACGATCGGTACCAAATTTTATTTTATTTAAAAAAAATTAATATTGAATTAGTTTTTTTAGGATCAGACTCGAAAAAACCCGAAAATCGATCATAATACCCGGTATCGGGTGGTATGAAAAAAAATACCGATATACCGTTTGGTATGAAAACATTGCTTTGGACCCCAACGGCCATCTTTTTTTATTATTCGATTGGATAAATCCAATTCTCATAAATATTTTTAGAAAAAGTATCCATTCCAAATTTGTTAATTTTTTATTTTAAAATTTAATATTTTCCATTTTATAAAAATAATTTAGTAATTCGAAAAGTTTACTATTCTGAATTACCAGGTTGTGTGACTTAAAATGATAAAACGAATTGATCTGAATGGCACAATGTGTGTTACCCCAACCAATGACTAATCATAAAATGAATTGATCTGAATTATGCATCATTTATAAACTGGAACGATAATTAATTCTTTTTACAAAAATGATTATGCCCCTTATTTTTTTATTAACTATCAACTCACTTTGTTATTCGATTTGAACGAGCATGATTTTATGTTTATGTTTGTTTATATTTATATTCAAACAATGTTCATGTTTGTTCGTAGTTTATTTGAACGAGAATTTATATTCGAATATTGTTCAAATACTTATGTGTATGTTCATGTTCATTCGAATAACTTGGTCAAACATGTTAGAACGATCTATTGAATTTTTTTCGAATTTCATATTGTAATTAAATATTTTATTTTAGATTAAACTTAAAAAATCAAAAGAATATTGATGAGGGCTTCGGAGCCCGATACCCTGAACTGATGGAGACCTAAGCTATACTGGGTTGGCCCATATGATAAGAAACAAACCTACATGACCCAAGATCCGAAACTTGGTGGTAATCTAACTTATTCAAGATAACAAGGCCCGAAGGCCCACATAATGAGCAGGACCGAAGGATGAAAACCCGGACCGCTAAACCAAGAGTTGGGAGACCGATCTTCTGATCGGTCAGAGGCAGTTACAAGCGGGCAGAAAGACAACTATGTCTGGGCAACAAGTAGTTGCCATGCGTTTTGTTGTGACAATAATGGTGTTGTCAGAGTCGTTACACGGTGTTTTCCATGCACGACTCGCATCTATAAATATAAGACGAAATGATTCGCCAATGAGTATCATCTTTATGCATGCAACCTTGTATTTCTCTGTACTTACTTTTCGTTATTGCCTTAATCATCTTCAAAAGCCCTTGTTCATTTTTAATTTCACTGTTTTATGAATGAAGTTGGTTAAGAATATTTTTACTTTTAGCTATATGTTTTTTTCGAGGTTTTCAACGTTTAATCGCTTATTCATCGCTTTATTTTCATTTTATTATCGCCCCCAATTTTTATAAATCACAAAAGAGAATCCGATAATCTCGGACTTGTTGACTATTAATACTTCGGTCTTTTAGATCATAACAAATATAATTTTATATTTAGAAAAAATAACAGAAAAAAAAATAAAAAATATTGAAAAGATAATGAGAAATATGATAGATTATAGTTTTTTTTAATTATAATATTTAATCATATTTATATTAAATATAAATAACACGTTCATATTAGTTCACCAAAATGTTAATGTTCGTTCGAAATTATAAACTAACATGAAAAAATGTTCGGACAATGTTCATATTTCTATTCGAATAAATGCATACGATCATATACGAGTCGAACACATTTCGAACACGAATCATTCATATCGCATAACAGCAATAGCTATGCTCAGATCTATTATTCTTTTGTAATTACTTATCACTAAACTATGACTATAGACAAATTAGTTGTAATTGGAATTCTATTTTTCTTATATGAAAATTTATTTTAAAATAATATTAAAATGAGTATTTTGAAAAATATTCTTAATCAGCTTTTCGAACAAGAATATCTTATCCAAAAGCTGTAGATATTTTTCATTATCCTTATATTATATATAAAAAAGAAAATGATTTTGTTCGTTTAATAATTATATCATTTTGTTCGAATTTGTTAGGAGAAAATATACTAGATATAAGTAGGGCTCTTAAAGTTTGTGAAATTCCATATTGGACTATTTCGTGGTTGTATTTGTTCGTTTAAAATTAAAATATTAACATTTTTCAAAAAATAAAACGAGTTCGAATAAAAAATCTAATGGATACGACATCCCAACAAATGTCGAATTTGAGTATTTTTATATTATTTATACATTAACAAAAAGGAAAAAACATGTACATAAAACGAACATATTCAAACACAAATGAATGTGAATATGAACACGAAAACAAAAACAAAAACAAGCATCAACAAATTTTAGAAATATGAATAATGTTTTAACAAATATTGTCGTTCGAATTAAAATATGAATAAGTCAAACTCGACTCGTTCTAATCGAATAACATTAATAAATATAAATAGTGATAGGTACGGATATAGGGAATGGGTTACTGGTCAAACCCATTAACCTATATGTATTGGGTCAACTCGTTATAAAATTTTATTCATCCATCAATGCCTAAATCAAACATAACCTGTCAACACATTGACATTTTTTTATAAAAATAAAAATTAAGTGACCTTATAGCCCAAATTAAGTCCAAAATTGGGTCGTAGTTCGGGTCTAAGTTTATTTTTTTACTCGATATTATTTGGGTAAGGTTTGGATTTATGAATAATTGTTCACCCAATTAATTATAGAAAATTACATATTTTCTCTTCTAAAATGATATATTCTAAATCCTATGTGTTTTAGCTAAAAGATATGATTTGTTAGTACCACGATTAATCTAATAATAAAAAATGTAAAAATTTGCAGGATTCGTTTAAGAACTTATCCAACGAAGGCCCGACAAATCTAGACTTGTGAATCGGATATTAGTCGGGTTTGAGTTGTACGTATTTATAATGGATCGGATTGTGAATTCGACCATAACGAGACTCGAACCATGGACATCCCTAGTGGTAATTAATCTTCTTCTTCATCATTTTCTCAAGTGTATTTCAATAATGTAAATTTTTACATAACATTAGATTTTTCGTAGAGTTTTTTCACGTTAAACATCATTTTCACGTTGTAAAATTAAGTATTTTCCAATGTTTTCATATCTTTTCCGAATTTCGTATCGATCCGGATCAATATGACTTGTACGAGCGGTATACCGGATGATATATTTACCATTACCAAATTTTATTTTATTATATATATTAAAAAAATTAAAAATGATATTTAATTATTTTTTTTGTGCTGAACTCGAAAAACTTGGAATATGACCCTAAAACTATATCGGGCTGTATGAAAATATTGATATTTAATAATTATGTATTTACGACACCATTATTATATTTTAAAATATATTATTATAATTAACTAGTATTTTATTCATTTCTATTTACGTTCCAATCAATGAAACAATCACTCTTTTAAATTTTCGGTATATTGGTCCGTATACCGAAAATTTGGGCGTTCATTTTTTTGTTGGTATTTAAACAAAATCCGATCCGGGACAAAAATCACTGGTTTTGAGCGGATCATGTCAAATATAACTTGTATTATTTAAGAAAAAAGATATAAATTTTGTAGATTTTTTTTATTTTTCAAATTAAGAACAATATTAATTGAGAATAAAATTTAAAAATTATTTATTGTTTCTAGATTAATAATTTATTTTGATAATATATACCGATTCATTAAGCTCATTCGATATAAAAATTGGTATCGATTTTAAAACATCGGTTAGAATGCAATAATACTCATAATTGAATGATTTTTTATTGGTGTAACCACTTTAAGATTAATAAAAATCCCACATTCACATGGATATATTCATTAAATATAACTTTTAATATTAATAAACAATTTTGATATTTATAGATAAAATTATCCTTATTTTTTTAAACATTTATAATATATTTTCGATATCTAATTACAATTAGTTATTTGATAGTTCTTAAAAACATTGAGATTTTTATTTTTTTTGAAATAATTAATATATAATTCTTTAATAAAAAACAATGTTTTGTCGGAATTATACATTCAAAACAAAAGGGATAAATGAGAATTAGGAAGTCTAGGCGTAGCCGAGATCGAATTGGGTAAGGGGCTGCCTTCAACGAAGACGGCGAGCGACGCCTTAGTCGTATAAATTGTGCTGACGATTTTTCTGTGTTCTGTAAAATCTGCAAATGGAGGCTCTGTGTTTCGCTCATCCAAACTGTCTCCGCCTCCGAACAGATTTCACTGCCCGCCGAGTTAAAACTTTAATCAGTGGCGCCTTACCGGAATCCGGAGCGGAGGTTTTGCCTTCCGTTGAGAAGATTCATCGGGTTCCGCCACCGATAGCACATTCTGCGACGGCGGCGTCGGTCCCGTTGCTAAAAGTTTCTCCAAGTTCGCTCCAGCATGAAAGTGGCTATTTGTTGCCAAATCTCAATTTAGGTCACGGTGATTTGGGAAATGGGTTATTGAGCCCAATGCAGTATTTGACGAATATTTTAGGGTCAAAGGTTTATGATGTAGCTTACGAATCTCCATTGCAGCTTGCTACAAAGCTTTCTGAGAGATGGGGTGTTAATTTATGGCTTAAAAGAGAGGATCTTCAGCCAGTATGTAATTTTTCTCCTTCATCTTTTATACATAAACTAATTATGATATCTTTTAGGTGTTCTCTTTCAAACTTCGAGGTGCTTATAATATGATGGCTAAACTTCCAAAAGAACAGCTTAAAAGAGGAGTAATTTGTTCTTCCGCTGGAAATCATGCTCAAGGTGTTGCATTATCAGCACAGAGATTAGGCTGCGATGCGGTTATTGCTATGCCTGTAACGACACCCGATATTAAGGTTAATGTTCTGTTAATTTTCCTTATTGCATAATCATTCATCTTAAAGCTCTTTATTCGTTAATGGTGATAGTGGAGATCGGTTGAAAAGTTAGGAGCTACGGTAGTTCTTATAGGGGATTCTTATGATGAAGCTCAAGCATATGCAAAGAACAGAGCTTTAGAGGATGGACGAACATTTATACCTCCGTTTGATCACCCCGATGTAATAACAGGACAAGGGACGATTGGTATGGAGATTGTGAAACAGATGAAAGGATCGACCGAAGCTATATTTGTACCGATTGGTGGTGGTGGTTTAATAGCTGGTATTGCAGCTTATGTGAAAAGGGTATGTCCTGAAGTGAAAATTATCGGAGTCGAACCATTTGATGCAAATGCAATGGCTTTGTCACTCCACCATGATCAACGTATTGTGTTGAGCCAAGTCGGAGGCTTTGCTGATGGAGTTGCGGTCAAGGTTGTCGGAGAAGAAACTTTTCGTCTCTGCAGGGAATTAATAGATGGTGTTGTTCTCGTTAGCCGTGATGCTATTTGTGCTTCTATTAAGGTCAGTCTACTGTAATAAGCCATGAATAATCGAAATTTGGAACACGATTCTTACAAGTCACTTGTTTCAGGACATGTTCGAAGAGAAAAGGAGCATTTTAGAGCCAGCAGGAGCGCTCGCATTATCCGGAGCCGAAGCTTATTGCAAATACTATGGAATCAAGGGTAAAAACATAGTTGCTGTGACTACGGGAGCTAACATGAACTTCGATAGATTGAGATTAGTAACTGAACTTGCGGATGTTGGTCGACGTCGAGAAGCAGTACTCGCAACTTACATGCCAGAAGAGCGTGGTAGCTTTAAACGATTCTGTGAGCTTGTAAGAATTATCGCCTTTTGTTCCTTTCTTACATCATCGAAAAAAATCCTAGATTTAATCTCGTTTTCTTACAGGTTGGACCTATGAATATTACCGAGTTTAAATACAGATATAATCAAGACAAAGAAAAGGCTTTGGTCCTCTATAGGTTATTGATACAGTTTGCTCTTTTACTACACTAACAAAATTTTACTGTTTACTTAATTCTGTTTCGATTAAACAGCGTCGGGCTTCACACGGAATGCGAACTTAGTGAAATGATCGAAAGAATGAAATCTGCAGAGCTTGAGACTATGAATCTCACAGAAAATGACTTGGTTAAAGACCATTTACGACATCTAGTGAGCTTTCAGTTCTTATAAACTTATTATTTTTTCGTATACTTATTACCGATTACGATAAAATCCGATCATTCTAGCTTATGCTTTCAGTATCAAGCTCTTTATATGAGATCATTTAGCTTTCAGTTCTTATAAAATGCTCATGTTTTCGTATACTGATAACCGTTCATTCTAGCTTATGCTATCAGTATCAAGCTCGATAAAATCCGATCATTCTAGCTTATGTTTTTTCAATATCTAGCTCCTTTATATGAGATCATTTACCTTTCAGTTCGTATAAAATGTTCATACTTTCGTATACTGATTACCGATTACGATAAAATCCCATCGTTCTAGCTTATGCTTTCAATATCAAGCTCTTTATACGAGATCATATAGCTTTCAGTCTTATAAAATGATCATGTTTTCGTATACTTTTTACCGATTACGATAAAATCCGATCATTCTAGCTTATTATTTAGCTTTTTTATGTGTCGAATTCGCAACGTAAAATGTAATTTTTTTCAGATGGGAGGAAGATCATACGTGAAAGATGAGGTTCTATGCCGGTTTGTGTTCCCAGAGAGACCTGGCGCGTTAATGAAGTTCTTGGACGCATTGAGTCCTCGTTGGAACATTACTTTATTTCATTACCGTGGCCAGGTTATTATTACATAATCATAATTATTAAGTCTATTAGTGTAATGATAGATTTATTAATGTCTTAATTACAGGGAGAAACTGGCGCAAATGTATTGGTTGCAATACAAGTTTCTGAATCTGAGTTATTTGAGTTCAAAGAACGTGCTATCAGTTTGGGCTACGAGTATCAAATGGAGACTTATAACAAAGCTTTTCATCTTCTTATGAGATAAGTTTTGTGATAAATTTGTTTTCGGGGTATTATTTTCTTTAGAAGTATCGAATTAATTTATAATATAGTTTATGTAAGTTTTAATTTATGAAATTATTGACGAGAGTATTTTTTTATTAAATATCCACTAATGCTACTCTTCCTTTGGAGTTTATACCATTAAACTTATAGTACTGTTTTTTATTGGTTCCCGAACTTTGAAATGATGGAAATGTGGATCCCCAAAGTTTATATATTGATATAATGTGTGTTGTTGACTTCCCAACTTTTTAAAGTTGTAAACGACATATCCTAAAGATGTAAGAATTGCGTGGTTGAAGTTTCAAAACGGTATATTTGATTACTCTTGTTAGTATTTTAAATGTTCAATTGTTTGTATTTGATTTGTTAACCTTAAAAAATATATTCACTATATCTTCAAATTTTAAAAAATTTTAAAAATAATATATAAATTATCAAAATTATTTATATTAAAACTCTATTCTCAAAAACTCTCTCACCACTTAGGCTTACTATAAATAATAACAAATATTTATAAAATGAAGAGATAATGCGAATACTCTTTCTCATCAGATTGCATCCCGTACAACCTTGTTCACACAAATTGTCATAACACTTAGGTGGCTAATCAGATTGAATGATATATAGAGGAAAGAGAAAATGAGTTGTATATAAGAAAATGATGATGTGTATACAATATGAATAATTTTGAGCGCAAACAAAATTACATCAAATCTTAGATGAATATTGAAAAACAAAAAAGGTGATAGTTGAAAAAAATGTTCGAGTTTCATTTTGGTCACCCAGTTAGACTGGACACGGTTGAAAGACTTATATAGAGCATTGGCACCATAAACAAACCAAACTGAATTTGAGTTCTTTTTCAACGTTTGAGTTTACTCAAAATGAACTAAGTTTGATTGAAGTTCAAATACTAAGAAATCGGTGATTCGAGATTCGTCTCGAGTGAGGTTTAGGTTTGACTTGCGTTCTACATCTAGGTTTTGAATTGTTGAGAAATATTATAATATTATATATAATATTATGATAATATTACCTTACAAACCTAGAAGAAATTAAAAATATTTGAGATTTGGCTTGTTAGGACTTCGAACTTGATTAGAACTCGACTTGGTTAAACAAGGTGTATTGAATGGCTCATGAACCATTGCAATTTGCTGAGCTAAGTATGACTACTCGCATTACTCCATATCCAAAATTTAGAATCATTTACTTAATTAATAGCTAAAATTGATCGCTTTAACTACTGCTTTATATATCGTTTTATCATACTCCAAGAGTGTAAATCTTCTTAAAACATTGATAATCTAGTGATATATAAGTCCAATAATACAATAATTTAAGGGTGAAACACAAATTTGGTTATCATAGTTTCATAGTTATGAGTTGGTCGATGAAGCAAGCGATACCCGGAAAGTAGTAGATGGTAATTTTGGTCCGTAAAGTATTATGATTGTGGTAAATTTGATACTCAAAGTATCAAGATAATAAAACATGTTTTCATACTTGGTATGTTTTGGCAAAATCAATCTTAGAGTTTAGTTTGTAAGACATAATCTTGTTCATAAGTTTTTATTTTTTGCAATTGAGATATTCAGTCAAAATCAAATTTTAAAGTACCGATTTTGTCATTTTGGAGATTTGATTTGTCAAATTTGCAACTTTGAAAGATTAAATTTGTCAAAATATTTATGTTTAAGAATAAAATATATTATTATAAGTTATGTGGTCAAATTTATTAAAACTATAAAAGTTTGGAGAGTAAAGCTTCTATTTCTCATAATTTAATTAAGTGTCTCGCAAAAACACTAGATGTATTAGGTTAATAATTCGATTTAAAAAATTACTTTCTAAAAGTACAATAACATTTTTAGGCTGTTGACCTAGCTACAAAACCCTAATTTATCTTAGGGCTTTTAAACATTATAAACATCAAAATTAAACTAATAATCACCATTAACAACTTCTCTACCACATGGCGGCAAACCCAACTGAGAACTCGGCCAATACGCCACCGCAGTCGGCGGAATAATCACATTACCGTTGTAGTCGTCAACGTTTAATGTATAGTTATTACATTCCTGAATTTGGGTACTCCCGCTTATCAACTTCTCCGAGCTTCGAATCGATGTACTTTCCACCGTCTCTTCACCGGAAATTTGATCGATTCGACCCGGCGAGATTTGCGTTTTTCCAAGTTGATCTTTTAAAATTGCCCTCAAAGCCATAACCTAAAAGATTTCTTATAAGAAACTAAAAGTAAATGAAACCCTAATTTTGTAGTTGATTACCTCCTGCTGAAGCTTCTGTTTTTCTCTTAAAACTGCGTCATATTCTTCCTTAAGTGCATCGTAGAGTCTCTCAAGCTGCTTCCCCTTCCACCGTGCACGGCGGTTCTGAAACCAAACGGCTATTTGTCGTGGCTGCAATCCGAGATCTTTAGCTAACTTCATTTTCCGATCAGGGTCAAGTTTAATATCGTCCTGAAAATTATTCTCGAGAAGCTCAAGTTGCTCGTTGCTCAGCCGCTTCTTCTTCGGATCCTGGCCGTAGTTCGCCGGAGTTTTCTCCATAAACGCGGGCATTATCCCTTGCTGCTTCATTTCCAACACTGAACACGAATAAGAACACCAGTGAGCATCAAATCATAAGAAAACAGCAAAAAAAACATCGAAATTACCCGGAATCTGATCGTAATTTGAGTTATACATAAAACTGAAAGAACTCTCGTGACGGGGAATAAACGGAAACCTAACACCGCCGTTCCAATCCATAGTCGAAAAAAGAAAAAAGATGAATGTTTTCTGTGAACTTTTAACAGAAGAAAAAGGAGAGACTTTGTTNGGGCTTCACACGGAATGCGAACTTAGTGAAATGATCGAAAGAATGAAATCTGCAGAGCTTGAGACTATGAATCTCACAGAAAATGACTTGGTTAAAGACCATTTACGACATCTAGTGAGCTTTCAGTTCTTATAAACTTATTATTTTTTCGTATACTTATTACCGATTACGATAAAATCCGATCATTCTAGCTTATGCTTTCAGTATCAAGCTCTTTATATGAGATCATTTAGCTTTCAGTTCTTATAAAATGCTCATGTTTTCGTATACTGATAACCGTTCATTCTAGCTTATGCTTTCAGTATCAAGCTCGATAAAATCCGATCATTCTAGCTTATGTTTTTTCAATATCTAGCTCCTTTATATGAGATCATTTACCTTTCAGTTCGTATAAAATGATCATGTTTTCGTATACTGATTTCCGATCACGATAAAACCCGATCATTCTAGCGTATGCTTTCAGTATCAAGCTCTTTATACGAGATCATTTAGCTTATTATTTATCGATTACGATAAAATTCGATCATTCTAGCTTATTATTTAGCTTTTTTACGTGTCGAATTCGCAACGTAAAATGTAATTTTTTTCAGATGGGAGGAAGATCATACGTGAAAGATGAGGTTCTATGCCGGTTTGTGTTCCCAGAGAGACCTGGCGCGTTAATGAAGTTCTTGGACGCATTGAGTCCTCGTTGGAACATTACTTTATTTCATTACCGTGGCCAGGTTATTATTACAAAATCATCATTATTAAGTATAGTTCTGTAATGACATATTAATTAATGTCTGAATAATTACAGGGAGAAACTGGCGCAAATGTATTGGTTGCAATACAAGTTTCTGAATCTGAGTTATTTGAGTTCAAAGAGCGTGCTATCAGTTTGGGCTACGAGTATCAAATGGAGACTTATAACAAAGCTTTTCATCTTCTTATGAGATAAGTTTCGGATTACTCGTGATAAATTTGTTTTCGGGGTATTATTTTCTTTAGAAGTATCGATTTAATTTATAATATAATTTATGTATGTTTTGATTTATGAAATTATTGATGAGAGTATTTTTTTATTAAATATCCACTAATGCTACTCTTTGGAATTTATACTATTAACCTAAGGGTGATGTTTGTTATTGGTCCCCGAACTTTAAAGTGGTATAAAGGTGGAGTCCAAAAGTTTATATATTGCATACAAAGCACTCGAAATTGATATAATACGTGCTATTGACTTTCCAATTTTTTAAAGTTGTAATAAACATACTCTCAAAGTTTAAGAATTGTGTGGTTAGCTCTCAAAGTTTCAAAACCATATATTTTTTATACTAACTCTAGTTAATATTTTAAATGTTCAATAGGTTGTATTTGATTTCTTAACCTTGAAAAATATATAATGACTATGTCTTCAATCTTTGAATTTTTTTAAAAATAACACATAAATTATCAAAATCACTTAGTGTGCGTTCTGTATGTATTATGATAATGTAAATGTGTTTTCAGAATTGATTTATAGAATGTAAATCTGTTTAAATGTTGGATAGTAAAGAATGAATAATTAATTAAGAATTATGTTATGTAAAAATATTTATGAAATGCATTATGAATACTAAAGTATTATTTTGCCATTCTAATTCTAGAAATTAATATTTATTTAATTCTGTATCGGACCGGTATGAACGGTATTATCGGTAATAAATTTTATTTATTTTATTTTTTTAACAAATAATATTTAATTAGTTTTTAGGGTCGGACTCGAAAAAATCCTAAAATCGACCTCAATACCCAGTATCGGGCGGTACCAAAAAAATATCATTATTGCCCGAAATTTGATGTATCGGTATACCGTCCGATATGCAAACATTGGTAAAAACATGATTTATATTGGGGAGGGTAATTTGGTCAGAAAATTATTAGAATATATTTCAACAATTCAAAATGCGTGGGAATGATCATTTTGAGTTAAAGAGTAAAAAACATAATCCGTTTTTAGAATATAATGTAAAATGAGAATGAAAAAGTTAGGGTGTTATGTAAATGAATCCAAAATGTATTTTAAGAATATCAATCCAATCAAAGTAATGAAAAAGATTAAAACCGTTACTATTTATTTGTCGAAGTTCCAGTCGCCATGCCTTTGATTATCATATCCATGGTAGAAAACTCAAATGGGATTAGAGAATCGTCCCCACGGAT
>RWGZ01000945.1:193224-330170 GCA_009725065.1 Utricularia reniformis
ACAATTTCTCTTCACCGAAAGTCCGCGATAATTTGCTTACTGCCTCAAATCCGCGACAATAATGCTCTACGAAAAATCCACAACAATTATCACTTCCAGAAAATCCGCGACAATAGTTGCTTACACGAAATCCATGATAATAATGGCTTATGGATAAATCCGCGATAATTTTCCTTCTTCGCGGCAATTTTCGAATTTTCGTGTCTTAATGATGATTAACTCGTTTTTGGGCCTCCCCACCCCTATTTATAGACATCCTAACTTTTCTAATTCACACTTTAACCCCTCCTTCCTTTGATTTTGACCCCTCTTCTATCCCTTTCTTTACTTTTCTATTTTTCGTTTCCTTTTACATTCTTTCGTTCCCGTATCCCTCGTTATTCCTTGTCTAGACTTTACTGCTACATTCCCTTCCATTTGTTCCATCATACCTTTTTCCTGGCTATTACAAAGATAGAGGCCAACACGGTCTAGACAACCGTGGCCAGGGCCGAAGAAGAAGATGGTAGGGTCATGGAAGAAGATGGTGGGGTCGTGGAAGACAAGAGGTTGGCGGGGCTCTGCCGCCAACCTCCTTAGAACGAGGGTGGAAGACGGGAGCAAACTGCTCCTCCACCCATCGAAATAGGTGCCCAACCTCCTCAGAATGAAGCGGCACCCAAGGAAGTTGATGGAGATATTTATATTATCTCTGGAGGCTTGAGAATAAATAAATCGGTCCGGGAACGAAAGAGGACAGCGTGCGGAGAGTCCGCTTATAGTTCATATTCTGTGGCGCTGGTTAAATATGAAACAGTCCAGTGATCCCCTCCTTATTATACAGTCCATATTTCATGATCCTTACATTGATCCCCTTATTATAACTGAAATCATCGGTAACCGCCGAGTCCACAGGATCTTAGTGGACACTAGGGCATCGTGCAATATGTTGAAGCTCGAAGTAGTTGAGATGCTGGGAGCTGCAGGCCATGATCTCCGGATCGCTAATATCACATTGTGGTCATTCGACCAAAGGAGCGTTATTCCACGCGTGAAGATTTTATTTCCGGTCACCCTAGGGAGTTTACCAAGGGATGGATCGGAAACTCTGGAATTCATAGTTGTTGAGGTGGATTTGGCTTACAATGCCACCATCGGACATACAGATCTCAGTAAGTTTGAGGCGATTCCTTTTACTTATCATATGATGCTGAAATTCCCATCTATTCATGGAATTATTTTTGTCAAGGGAGATCAAAAGGTAGAAGACAGTGTTACGTAAGCTCGTGCCGAACTTTCTCACCTATGAAAAAAGCCCGGGTGGATTTGCTAGAAGAGCCGCCGCACCCGAGGCAAGCAATGGAACCCGTGGGGTTCAAATTGAATAATCTGGTTGATGACGACTCAACCAAAACTACTCGCATCGGGGCACATTTAACCCCAGCTTTTAAAAGCGAGTTGATCCACCTGCTGAGAAGCCACGTGGATATATTTGCTTGGACCCCAGACGATGTCCTTGGGATTGATCGTTCTTATAGTGAATTTCAGATCAACACTGAGCCTGGAAAGAAACGTGTTAGGCAGAAGATGAGACGTTATTCTCCCGAAAAAATCGAGATCATCGGGGCTGAAGTAAAAAAATTCCTACTATCAGGGTTTATCAAAGAGATCCACTATACTGAATGGGTTGCCAACCCAGTAGTGGTTTCCAAAGAAGATGGGAAATGGCGGATCTGCATTGATTTTACCGATGTTAACAAAAGCTGTGAGTCAGTTCATTTCCCCCTGCCGCATATTGACCGACTGGTAGATACTGTATCTAGCAGCACAATGATGAGCACCATGGATGCCTACTCCGGATACCATCAGATCTTCCTGGATGAGGATGATCAAGGAAGTCATCATTCATGACCGAAGATGACGTTTATTGTTATGTGGTTATGCCGTTTGGTCGGAAGAACGCTGGAGCAATGTATCAAAGGTTGGTCAAAAAAATTTTAAAGATATGATCAGCCATATGATGGAAGTATATGTTGATGATATGATTGTTAAATCTATAAATGATGAAGATCACATTTTTTATTGGTCTCGTTGTTTCGAAGTATACCGCAAATATAAACTCAAACTAAATCCAAACAAATGCTGCTTCGGGATCCGAAGTGGAAAGTTTTTAGGATATTACGTTTCAAACAAAGGCATAGAGGTTAATCCTGAGAAAGTGCAGACTATTATCGATATGCAACCTCCAAGAAACAAAAGAGAATTTCAGAGGCTTACTGGCCGTCTTGCTGCGTTAAGCATATTTATCTCGAAGTCCACAGATCGGGCTTTGCCCTTTTTGAGAGTGTTAAGAAAAGCAAGTCATTTAGACTAGACCGAATAATGCGATCGGGTCTTTGCATAGCTGAAAGCTTATTTAAGCACTCCCCCGGTGATGGTAAGTCCAACATGTGACGAACCTTTGGGGTTATATCTTGCAGTATCAGAAGTTGCCGTCAGCGTAGCTCTGGTGACCATCCGAGATGACGTTCACAGATCCGTTTAATATGTAAGTCATTCTTTGGTGTCTGCTAAAACCCGATACTCCACCTTGGAAAAATTCATGCTTGTTTTGAAGAAAGTTGTATCCAAGCTGAAGCATTATTTCAAAGGCTAAACGGTTTATCTCTATACGGATCAACATCTCTCTGAAAGTGGTACTTAAACAAAAGGATTTGAATGAAAGGTTAGCAAAATGGGCTATCAAACCCAGTGCCATGTATATGGAATTCTTGACCCGAAGGGCGATCAAGGCTCACGTTCTCGTCGATTTTGTGGTTCACATGACCCGATCGGCCATATATCTAAACCATGAGGATGATCGTTGGACGGACCATGCAGATGGATCAACCTTCGGAGGAAGAGGGGTGGGTATTACCCTCACAACGCTACAAGGTGATCTTATTCATTCTGATGTTAAATTTTCCTTTGATGGAACAAATAATGTGGTAGAATACGAAGCTGTATTATCGGGAATGACCCTAGCCCGAAAAATGGGAGTTCGCAGAGTGCGAATGTTCTCAGACTCGAAGTTAGTGGTGGAAGAATTCGCAGAGAGATTCGAAACTCATGATCCAACGATGAAATTATATTGCGCCAAAGTCTTGGAATTATCCCAAAAGTTCACTGAATTTTCTCTTGATCATGTGCCACGGGAACAAAATAAGTTTGCTGACGCACCCGCAAGATTAGCTGCGGGCATACCTAACGTGGAACCTGGCACTATTTCGGTCCATATCCAGGATCGACCTTCGGTCCAGATATCGATGACCGAATAATCAGTTGAAGAAATTAGGGCTTTATGCTATGAACTCCAAGGTTTGAATATTGATGCTACTGAATCTCCTGGTGAGCTCAATTCGATGGATCCGTTCATAAACTATCTAATGGATGGTTATCTTGCTGAAGACAAGTCGAAGGCCAGAAAGATACAAATCCGAGCTAAGAGATATGCTCTGATTGATGGGTGATTATTCAAAAAGAGTTTTGAGAGCCCGCTGTTACGTGCCTATCCCCTACTAATTCTGAGGCTCTCATGATTTATGTTCATGAAGGGATATGTGTATTCAGTCTGGGGCTCGATCCTTATATCATCGCGTCATGAGAGCCGGATAGTTTTGGCCTACATTGCTTGAAGATGCCAAGAAATATACTAAACGTTGTGTCATATGTCAATATCATGCTTCTGTCCCTCACTTGCCTAGGGCTCCCCTGTAAGTGACCCCTTTTCCTTGTCTGTTCGATAGATGGGGAATTGATATCCTTGGACCTTTTACTCGATCAATAAGACAAAGAAGATTATGTATTGTAGTAGTTGAATATTATTCAAAGTGGATCGAAGCAGAAGCTGTGGCCGTTTTCTCGGAGAAGGTCGTAAAACACTTCTTGTGGAGAAATATTGTGAGTCGCTTTGGGGTTCCCCGAGTGCTCATATAAGACAGCGGGACCCAGTTTCATGGAAAAGCTGTTCGGGATTTTTGCAATAAGATGGGTATTGCCCAACATTTCTCGTCAGTATCTCACCCTCAGACTAATGGACTTACAGAGGTATCTAACAATGTTATCATGAAAGGATTGAAGATCAAGTTAGAAGATTTTGGGGGAAAATGGCCCGAAAATATCTATGAGGTCCTATGGGCTTACCGAACTACACTCCGCTCAACGACCCAAGAATCACCATTAGCTTTAGTGTATCGTTCAGAAGCAGTTAGCCCGGTGGA
Organism: Utricularia reniformis; assembly: GCA_009725065.1. NCBI lineage: Eukaryota > Viridiplantae > Streptophyta > Magnoliopsida > Lamiales > Lentibulariaceae > Utricularia > Utricularia reniformis. Next base: position 197,463 of record RWGZ01000945.1, read on the forward strand.
GATAGCCATCTGATCTCCCCGTATATCTCAATACGACGAGCATATGAACGGAGAGATGAGATTATTAGAACTCGAGATGATCAAAGAAAATTGAAATGCGATTTATGCGTTGATGTGCTCTTATGAGCGAACTATGGAGCGGTCCCATAATAAACGAGTTCTCCCGAGGGAGTTCTCCAAAGGCGACCTCGTCCTTAGAAGTGTAAGGGTACAGAGAGAGGTCGGAAAACTGGATATGAATTAGGAAGGACCCTATCGGGTTCTAAAGAAACCATAATCTTGTGCGTATAAATTGGAAACATTGGATGGTGACGAAATCCCCCGAACTTTGAATGTCATGAATTTAAGGCGGTATTTCTTGTGAACCTTCGATTAATATGTTTGAATCAATAAACGTATATTCCTTTAAACACAAACGGAAAACAAGTAAGTACAAAACACACTATTTCTAATTGAGAGATGGACCGATCCTGGAGTTGGATGACTTAGGATGAATCTGGATTGGTGACCGAAGTTTCTTATCCGCAAGGCTCTCAAATTCTAGTGACCGCTCTAACGAGTGAGATGCTCCTACACTTGCCTAGTCCCATGAATAAGTTGTAATCCTCCCAGAACTCATTACCAACTAAGACACCCCCTTCAACGACATTCATTCTTGGGAAATGGCCTTTGTACTTACGAAATCCACAAAGAAAAGAGGAATATGAGAGTCAACATATCGAAACACAAGTTCGGCCCTACCATAGGACATATGATAAACAAAATCTTGACCAATATAACCTACGGGACTTCAGTAGAACCAAGGTTTGGCCAAAGCTTGTATGAACTCATATTGATCCTTGGACGTTCCGTTCCAATTCAGTTGTAATCCCAAGGACGGAATAAGAGTGATCCGCACACAATGTGTAATCCCAAGGACTTCAGTAGAACCAAGGTTTGGCCAAAGCTTGTATGAACTCATATTGATCCTTGGACGTTCCGTTCCAATTCAGTTGTAATCCCAAGGACGGAATAAGAGTGATCCGCACACAATGTGTAATCCCAAGGACTTCAGTAGAACCAAGGTTTGGCCAAAGCTTGTATGAACTCATATTGATCCTTGGACGTTCCGTTCCAATTCAGTTGTAATCCCAAGGACGGAATAAGAGTGATCCGCACACAATGTGTAATCCCAAGGACTTCAGTAGAACCAAGGTTTGGCCAAAGCTTGTATGAACTCATATTGATCCTTGGACGTTCCGTTCCAATTCAGTTGTAATCCCAAGGACGGAATAAGAGTGATCCGCACACAATGTGTAATCCCAAGGACTTCAGTAGAACCAAGGTTTGGCCAAAGCTTGTATGAACTCATATTGATCCTTGGACGTTCCGTTCCAATTCAGTTGTAATCCCAAGGACGGAATAAGAGTGATCCGCACACAATGTGTAATCCCAAGGACTTCAGTAGAACCAAGGTTTGGCCAAAGCTTGTATGAACTCATATTGATCCTTGGACGTTCCGTTCCAATTCAGTTGTAATCCCAAGGACGGAATAAGAGTGATCCGCACACAATGTGAAACGATCGATCCAGTCAAAATTGATGTGAGTAAGCCAAATGTAAAATTTGAGACCGATGCGTTAGCAACCTATAAGCATCCCCGATCTTACACTTGGTGGTTAAAACACACTCGTTAATACGAAACATGCTTGTTTACGTAAAATGTCAGTTATAATAATTTATTCTGATAATTAAAAAGATGGAGTTAAGAGGGAAAAAATCATATATTAGGAATAAGGAACAAAACAGGGACAAAATGTATTTTGAATCTTATTACCCTTCCCATCTTCCTTATCTCCCATTCCCCACTACCGCGGTTCGGTCCGGGCTGTGAGCTGCCTCAACTCCTCGTCTTGAGTGGCCACAGTCTAGCTAACCGCTCGCTCCATTTGTTCAAAGAGGGGGAAGAAGGGTTCGTTCACCAGAACAGGCACTTCCAAAGATGGAATTATTTGAAAATTTCCATCCCGTTCTAAAGGATCGATCTTCCGCCACCTCTTGTCATTAGGGGACAGCCCAAACTTCTTCATCCCTTGATCCCGCATGTTATTCAGTTACTTGGCAGTATACATCTCATGTATGTTATATGCCAAGGCGAATAGCAAGGGGGACCGAGCGAATCCTAGGACTGCCTCTCGAACCGAATCTTCAGTTGAAGTGCATGCACGGACCAACTCTTCCTCCAAGTTCATTTTCTCTTCTTGGGCCCGAAGAAGAAGTTCATGTAGCTTGTTTCTCTTCTCCTGTGCCCGAGCTTGAACTTGGTGGATTTTGTCGTTATGGGCCCGCTCCTTCGCTTCCATCGTCTCCTGAGCGGCTTTATACTTATTTTCCCACTCGGAAACTTGGCCCGTCATGAGCGAAATTTGCGTCCCCGCTCCCAACAACTCGTTATTCAGCCGGTCCCGATATTCTCGGACCAAGACCAGCTCAGTATGTTTGATCTGAACTTGTCTTTTCGCAAGGTCAAATTGATCTTGGACTTTTTGGGACGTAGTTTGATCGCCTTGGTTCTTTTCCACAGTGATCGCGTTTACAATACCCCTCCTTAGCATCTGCATCAAAAAATACTGGGGTTAAAACATAAACCTTTGGACATTAGCACCAAAGGAAACCTACCCTAGTTGCGAGGTCGAGGGACTCCTCGTTTATTTTTTCCCCATACATGTCTGACTTGACATTGTCTCGGTTCTGCTCCCCATAGCGGCGGAAGTCCTCTATAAAGGCTTTCCTCTAGGAAGCTAATTTCCTCCCTTCTTTGAACATGTCCAATAAGTTCAAAGCGCTCTCCCATCGGATTTGGTCGTTTGGACCGAAGCTGGCTCCTTCAAAATGACCTCTTTGAGGAGGACCGGGGGTCTCCCCCCTGTCCGCGGTTTCTTCGGAATCTTCGAAGCTTTGGATTCAGCAATCCATTTCCCTTTGCTCGAAGGATCCGACGGTAGGGAAACATTTTCCTTGAAGGCGGGGCCATGGAGGACTCTCTCCACAGGAACGGCCCCTTGCAGCAACAAACCGACTTTGTTAGTACTAACGGGAGAAGTGTTCCCAATTCGGTAAAGGCTGGATAGGCTCATAAGCCGGATCCTAGCCATTATCACCTCCTCAATGGCTTAAATAACTCGTGACGCGCGACCTTCACCAGATGAAGCATCCCATGTGCATCGCAGGGTTATTGCGCCCAAAGTTCTAACCAAGGGACCCCCCGTAGAGGATGACCCCAAAGGAAGCAACGTGCCAACTGTTGCTGACTCATAGGCCTCCTCACTATTGGTTATCTCTTGTTGTTGCCCCCCAGCAGGGCGGACCGAAGCGGCAGCCATACGCTTAAACCTTGAGCTCGGTATTGTCTTGGTCGAATCTGCAAGATAAATNCGAAATCCACAAAGAAAAGAGGAATAGGAGAGTCAACATATCGAAACACAAGTTCGACCCTACCATAGGACATATGATAAACAAAATCTTGGCCAATATAACCTACGGGACTTCAGTAGAACCAAGGTTTGGCCAAAACTTGTATGAACTCATATTGATCCTTGGACGTTCCGTTCCAATTCAGTTGTGATCCCAAGGACGGAATAAGAGTGATCCGCACACAATGTGAAACGATCGATCCAGTCAAAATTGATGTGAGTAAGCCAAATGTAAAATTTGGGACCGATGGGTTAGCAACCTATAAGCATCCCCGATCTTACACTTGGTGGTTAAAACACACTCGTTAATACAAAACATGCTTGTTTACGTAAAATGTCATTTATAATAATTTATTCTGATAATTAAAAAGATGGAGTTAAGAGGGAAAAAATCATATATTAGGAATAAGGAACAAAACAGGGACAAAATGCATTTTGAATCTAATTACCCTTCCCATCTTCCTTATCTCCCATTCCCCACTACCGCGGTTCGGTCCGGGCTGCGAGCTGCCTCAACTCCTCCTCTTGAGTGGCCACAGTCTAGCTAACCGCTCGCTCCATTTGTTCAAAGAGGGGGAAGAAGGGTTCGTTCACCAGAACATGCACTTTCAAAGATGGAATTATTTGAAAATTTCCATCCCGTTCTAAATGATCGATCTTCCGCCACCTCTTGTCATTAGGGGACAGCCCAAACATCTTCATCCCTTGATCCCGCATGTTATTCAGTTACTTGGCAGTATACATCCCATGTATGTTATATGCCAAGGCGAATAGCAAGGGGAACCGATCGAATCCTAGGACTGCCTCTCGAACCGAATCTTCAGCTGAAGTATGGGCACGGACCAACTCTTCCTCCAAGTTCATTTTCTCTTCTTGGGCCCGAAGAAGAAGTTCATTTAGCTTGTTTCTCTTCTCCTGCGCTCGAGCTTGAACTTGGTGGATTTTTACGTTATGGGCCCGCTCCTTCGCTTCCATCGTCTCCTGAGCGGCTTTATACTTATTTTCCCACTCGGAAACTTGGCCCGTCAGGAGCGAAATTTGCGTCCCCGCTCCCAACAACTCATTATTCAGGCGGTCCCGATATTCTCGGACCAAGACCAGCTCAGTATGTTTGATCTGAACTTGTCTTTTCGCAATGTCAAATTGATCTTGGACTTTTTGGGATGTAGTTTGATCGCCTTGGTTCTTTTCCAGAGCGATCGCGTTTACAATACCCCTCCTTAGCATCTGCATCAAAAAATACTGGGGTTAAAACATAAACCTTTTGACATTAGCACCAAAGGAAACCTACCGTAGTTGCGAGGTCGAGGGATTCCTCGATTATTTTTTCCCCAGACATGTCTGACTTGACATTGTCTCGGTTCTGCTCCCCATAGCGGCGGAAGTCCTCTATAAAGGCTTTCCTCTAGGAAGCTAATTTCCTCCCTTCTTTGAACCTGTCCAATAAGTTCAAAGCGCTCTCCCATCGGATTTGGTCGTTTGGACCGAAGCTGGCTCCTTCAAAATGACCTCTTTGAGGGGGACCGGGGGTCTCCCCCCTGTCCGCGGTTTCTTCGGAATCTTCGAAGCTTTTGCTTCAGCAATCCTTTTCCCTTTGCTCGAAGGATCCGACGGTAGGGAAACATTTTCCTTGAAGGCGGGGCCAGGGAGGACTCTCTCCATAGGAACGGCCCCTTGCAGCAACAAACCGACTTAGTTAGTACTAACGGGAGAAGTGTTCCCAATTCGGTAAAGGCTGGATATGCTCATAAGCCGGATCCTAGCCATTATCACCTCCTCAATGGCTTCAATAACTCGTGACGCGCGACCTTCACTTGATGAAGCATCCCATGTGCATCGCAGGGTTATAGCGCCCACAGTTCTAACCAAGGGACCCCCCGTAGAGGATGACCCCGAAGGAAGCAACGCGCCAACTGTTGCTGACTCATAGGCCTCCTCACAATTGGTTATCTCTTGTTGTTGCCCCCCAGCAGGGCGGACCGAAGCGGCAGCCATACGCTTAAACCATGAGCTCGGTATTGTCTTGGTCGAATCTGCAAGATAAATATATGTGGATCAGGAGGATTGAAATAGAATTCAACTTCATACCCGATCCCTCGGATGAATCTGAACAAGAAAAAAGAGACTTTGGGGCTGGGGCTCCAGTTCTGTTCGCAAACCCTATCCGTATCAGTCTATTCTCCAGAAGCATGTCTATTCGCTTAAGGCGAGCTTCTGGAGAAGGAAACATCGCAAGTGTGTTTGCGATGTCAGGACGGGATCGGTTGAACTTGTTACGGTCCAACTAACCTATGTGCGAGCGAGTTATGACTGGCCACACCTTTAGCATGTCCTCCATAGGGACTCTTATCCACAGATAACAGGATTCCCACGCATGAAGAGATTCCTCCTTATCTACTATGGCACACTTCTTGGTGTGCACTGCTATATAGTATAACATACGACATCCTAACAATCCCTTGCCCCTATGAGACCCGACTAAAATAGGTTAAAAAAATGTCTTAGGGTCAAGGTTACTCTTTCTTAGTGACAATAGAAAATAAACGCTACTATATACACATAACTGCCCGGAAATAATACAAAAGTCAGGCAGCGAAATTCCCTAAGCACTTCCGCCATGAACGGGTGCAGCGGAAAATGCAACCCGCACTTTAGGGAAGCGTAACTAACCAGAATAGCGGAGGCCGGCACATTCATTTCCGCCGGAAGGAAACAGGGAACATCTTCCCATCCCTTCCAAATAGAATAATGCGCCGGAATCGAAAACCTACACCTAAATTCTTCAATGTCTAACTCAAACATGGCTGGGTATCTCATTGTATGAGTAGCCATGGGTTATACCTTAGCAAAAATCGGTAGGAAAGAGTTTGAACGTGAAACAGAACAAGGGCGAAGAGAGCTCGATTTGGGCGATTTCTTCCTTCGCGAAATGACAATGAGAAGGAACAATTTCTGATACCCCGACTTAAATAGTGATCTCCCGGCCAATTGGGAGCTGCCACGTAATATTATTACAGGCGGTTGCAGTACGAATGCACTCATCACGCCTGCTGAATAGTTGAATACGATGAGGCGCAAGTCTGGATAGTAATATTTAAAAATAACATAAACGTACGTTAGTGGATTTTAAATATAAATTCACTCCTTTAATTAACTAAGTGAAAGATTGGTCCCCTAGACGCTCACCACGCTCTGTACGGTTCTATCAACTCCACAATGTATATAAACATTGTGTGGTCGGCCTTATATCACCTCTAGGATGACAACCAAACCCGATGGGCTAGTGATGAGAACTCTAGGTTCAGGTACCTGCAATAGATAAGGCCCAGTAACGATTGGGTCGACCAATATGGTAAAAGCGAACTTGCGCAGCTCGGCCTAGTACACTTGGGATAAAATGGTCCGATGTTCCGCGGTGGGACCGAAGATAACCTTAGCGAAATAAAACGGTTTCTGACAGCTAGCCCAAGGGTTCGGTCCAAACGGTTACAAACCCACGCAATCCATGTTTCGGGCCTCCACATGTTTGCCATGCTTAGGGCCAGACCACGCAGACCACTCTTCGATCTCGACCACGTTTTACATCGTGCGACAACAACCTCTAATAAATATGTCAAAGACAGTTACAGAGTGTGGATTACACACACCCTCAACTCCATAAATACATAGCACAACGACGAGAATTGTTGGACCTTTTGGACGCGTAAGAACAGGCCGCTACTCTGCCGAAATTCTTATCGCTTTCTTGTACCTCGTTATCTTCATAAGCCTTTGTTGTAATCTGTAATGAACTACTCGATTAGTGAACGAGCTAAAATCATGTTCTGCTCTTAGTCAAATGGTTTTTCCCATTTTTGTGGGATTGCACTATAATTCGCCATGTCTCGTTATTATTTGCCCTTTTAAAATCGTTTTCCCACCAAAAACAAATTATAACCGAGTTCGTTGTTTAACGAGCCGGACGACTGTTGGTAACCCCTAAAATGGGACCATAACAACGGCGTTCGCTAGAATCGCGTTCCCATTATACCAAATTACTACGGTCAGGGCAGAGGACACTATGGTCATCCACAACGATATCTACTAGAAAGACAACAACCCCCACAATTTAGATATTAGCAACTACCGCCTCGAGGAGACTCGAACGACTTGGGGACATTTAGATCCAAATATCGCCACCATCACTTATGGAGAAGCGTGGGAGATCCTGTATGACTCAAGTCAATATCATATGGTGAATTGGAGCAACGACGTCGATTCATGGAAATCAACATAATCCAGATAACTTAAACGGAAAAAAATGGCCATTTCCTTTGGCCCAATATATCAAATTGAGGTACTCTCACCACAAGATGACTCTTTGTTATTTCCCCGTGTTATAATGCACGATGACGATCGATTGTTTCGTAGGCAGTCGACAGTTACAAGTGATGGTCGACTATGCAGCATTGAATCGTCCTACAGACTTGGTGCGGCTCAACTTGACTGGACTCGACAAGATTTTAAGAGTCGAATTTTCCACTCGACTTGAATTGTTAATAAAATAATATTAAATAAAAACAAATTATAAAAAATTGTTAGAACTTTTTAAAGTTGCATTATATTCGGCAACGACTCTTGAATTTTTCATATTCACCCATGTCGAAGCGGGCTGAAATATCTTACTCGCTCTAACACTCGACACAAAACGACGTCATTTGATTTCATTCTTAATTTGATTTTTTTCTTCATCTTAAATATATCATTATGTGCTTTCACAACTTTTTTATGTTGTCCATCTACTTATGATATTTTTGTGCAAGTAATAATGGACCTAAAAGTGGTTTCTTTTAGGGAGAATGTATAATGGAAGAACGATATTCGTTTTTTATAAGTTAAATCTTTTTATATTGATAAATATATTAATAGTTTAAACTTGGAGTTTATGTAAATTTCAACAAATTCAAACAATTATTTATTTTATTTTATTTTATTTTATTTAATAATTTAAGGCGAGTCTAAAATTCGACTTGTATACTCATGCCGAGTCGCACCGAATCTATCCGAAGAGTTAGTGATGCAGCCATAAACTCCAAGTTTAAAATTACGAATACGTATCAATTTATTATATAAGAAAATTTAAGTTATAAAAAATGATTATCACTAGTCGATTCTACCATTTCTCCAAAATCAATCAGTTTTTGATCCATCATTGATTGCACAGATACTTCATAGGTAGATCGAGAACATAAGAATGTTGTGAAAACACATAAAATACATTTCTGATGAAGAAAAAAATTGAATTAAGGAAGAAATCAAAATGACGTCGTTTTGTGTCAATTATCAAGTGTCGGAGCGCGTTGAAGAGTCCGACTCGATCTGCTACGGGTAAATTTGAAAAATTGAAGTGTTTATAAAGGTTCAACAAATTCAAATATTTATTTATGTATTTTATTTTTATGTAATATTATTTATTTAAAAATTAAATTATAATTTTATCAAATTGAAGTGAATCCAATTGAATCCTACAAAATCAGTTTCAGGGGTAAATGACCCATAGATTTTAAGGGATGGAAAACAATTTTTCTATACTAAAGAATTAATTCAATCGAGATTTGAGAAATATATGATATCCGAAATGAAATAATTGAATATGATTCTATTTTCCTAATCAAGCCTTGTAGCCGTTGGCATACCAGAAAGGGAATCAATAGCTACTCTTCGCGGATGCTCTACGGTTGACTCATTTAATAAAAAACGAAATGTCTAACTCCCTTTGACTGATTTTGGATTGGAATAGCACTCTGCACTTTCAACCGCCGCCTTCGGGACTCAACCGCTTTGATTATTTATATGGAAAACAGTTTTTCAGTCAGACTCCTTTTCTTCTATTTCAGTTTTTCTGCCCTCAACCGACGCTTCAGCCGTATCCTCTTCTTCAATTTCTCCGGCCAGTTAATCGGAATTCTGTCTACCGCAGCTTCAACACATCTTATTCCGCCCACTCACAATGCATTGCTCAAGTCAAATTAAGGATGAATGGATAATTGTATCCAATTTCTTGAATGGGGATTCAATCGCTTTATTGGCTTAGCACCTCTACATCTTCAATGGGTAAAGTCTACTAATTTCTTCACAAATATTTTTCTATGAGACATACTAATTTATATTAATGTAGGTTTTATGCATATTATGGTTGCCAAGAATATGGAGTCATATATAAAAGACGAGTATCATAATGGAGCCTGGAAGTATGAGATCCTCGGATCTCATGTACTTCCAATGCGTACAGATATTGCTTTGTTTGACATAATTGATTTTAATCACATAGATAATGAAACTCTATCTGGTATATTTTCATTACTTAACTTTATTTATTTTTGTGAGATAATCAATGTCACTTATATTTTTCAGCATTAGAAAATGCAAGTTGTAGCTCTCCCAATCCCTATATTGTATTTCCATTTGGAGTGCAGAAAAGCATCACTTTATGTGCACCTGGTAAATTGGCTTGAATGTATTTTAGTTTGATTAATTGTATTATAGTGTATGAATGCATGCTTGTTCTTTTTCTATTTATTGAAATAGGTTATTCTATAATGCCTACCGTTTAGATACTATAGTGTGATTGTTAGTATCTGATTGTAGTCTTAATTATTTTAAATAGGTCATACGGTTATGTACGAAATTCTAAAAGAAGGAAGGGATGGTGAAGTTGCTGGTATCAGAATATCAGCATTTTTAACTCTCTGTTCAATACAATAGGCTTAGCATGGAAGGAACATAAGAAACATAGCAAGTTCGAACTGGAGAACACAACTGGTGCTTTTTCACAAGTTAGAATGAAACCATGGATTATAGATATCCAAAAGTGATAATCTTCCCTTTTGATTCTGAACAATCTGCATAGTGGCATTAGGCCGTGTACTGTTTCTTGTATTCATGCTATATCTCTGTAAGTTTTCTCAGCTAAAATTTGTTCAACACTATTCATTCCTCTTGAATGATTAAAATCAGACCAAAATATGTGAATGGGATCACCTCTGTTTCTCTTGCGGAAACATGTATCTTTGTGTATATTTTCCTATTTATATTTTGATGATTTGAGTAGTACATATATGAATTGGAATTATTGAGCTTCTTTATTGTTGAATCTTTACATCTGCATTTAAAATATGTTTGTAGATGCCATTGAGCTCTGTTTAAAGCCTTCTTCCATGTTCATTTTTGTCTCCCTTCTCCTGACAGCAGCCTTTGGTTCCATTAGTAAACTATTAAGTTTTCTTGATGGTGAAATTGTGGTTATTTTATACTAGTTATGTTAAGACGCATGTTGCCACATTTCCCTTTGCCTACGTGATCTCACTATACAAGAGAACACAAGGCTCCTAGCTGAACACATCATCAGGACCTTATCTTACTAGTTAGCCTAAGACACCCACACATTTTGTATTAGATGATGAGATCTGTTGTCTTTCACTCCACGTATTGTTTAATCATACAACTCTCGTCTTTGTTCACACTAACCTTCCACTCCAAATATATGGTCGCATCTGTTTCTTTTGTTTCTCAGGTCTCAAGTATATGATGACCACATCCGTGGATCTTAAGCTCTCAGTTAAGGCCTCATTGAAAGACATGGGTGCAGCCATTGTTACAACCTAGCTAGTGCAATCCTAGCCAGTAATGCAGTAGCTATCGAGATCATTCTTGGTGGAGATGATGGCTCTTTAACGTTCCTCCCCAAGAACTTTGAAGTAACCTCTGGAGAGAAGATAGTGTTCAACAACAACGCAGGTTTCCCACGCAACGTAGTGTTAGATGAAGATGAAATACCATTCTGTGTGAATGCTACTGCGATTTCAATGGCAGAAGAAGATCTTTTCAACGCTAAAGGTGAAAGCTATGCTCTAACTTTGAAAGAGAAGTAGGCATACTCATTTTACTGCTCTCTCATCGAGTTGTTGGGATTGTGAAGTGAATACAGCAGGCAGCGCAAATTTGTTTATCAATTTGTAGTACCTGGCTTAAACTCTAAATTTCTCTTTTTTAGTTTTTACTATACAAGATTTTGAAAAAAATGGCCACTTATAAAGTTTGAGTGTTTAACTTTGGATTTCAATCATGCCCAAAAGTAGATTGACCAAATACCGCACACCATCAAAATTAAAACTTGGTATATTTAAAGTTAATATGAATAGTTGGTATGTATGGAATTTTTTCACGGGGACCCCGTAGAAGCATTTCAAAATGGATTTTTGCAAATTTCACCGTGGATTTTGTTGAAGAAGCAATTACTCGCGGATTTTGTTGAAGAAGCAATTCACCGTGAATTTATAGAAGCTAGCAATTCATCGAGGATTTGGCTCAATCACCTTGGATTTTGTGCTAAACGGAATTCACCACAGAAATGTTATGTTCACGTAATTCTGGATCGTGACGGAAAAGATGAAGGATTTGGGAGGTAGGAAAGGTGGGAGAGATAGATTGAAGAAGGCTGTGGGGAAGAAAGCCGCAGGCAGCAGGGACCAAGGAGAACGATAGAGAGAAATGTAGAGAGATAAAATGAGAATAATATTATGATTCGATAATGAGATTCTAATACAATCTGGATTATATATCCGTATTAATTGGGTTAAGCCCATACAATAACCGAATCTAATTAAAGCTCAACACTACGTAGACGATATTAGATCGTGACATTACCGGCTCCTAAAAACGATCGTTGACCTCAACAATCATAATACCTACGCAATATTGGAACAAAACAAAAAACATTAAAAGCTTCACATGCCCCTGTTTCATTGTCCAGGAAGCAGGGACATCCCTGGTTCTTCTCTTCTTCAATAGATAATAAACACCAGTAGGAGAAGGAACCAAAGTGATACCAGCAGCAGCTTCGGCTGTTCTCTTGACTATTCATACTAACAAAAAGATAAAATGAACAAAACCTGGCCGCATCAATTTCTCGTCTTCTGCAACCTACGGTAACAAGGTCTCAACCAGATTTGGGATCTTTGGGGCATGAAAATGAAAATCAATTTTTGTCCAACGTAGTCGAAGGTCAAATTTGAACGAGTAGTAGATTTCGGTTTGGATCCGGGAGCTTCGCAGCGGAAAGAAGTTTCGACTTTTAGGTTTAGAAAACTCCGATTTAGGTTTATTCGTCTTAGAAAAACCCGATTTAGATTTTCTAGTCTTGAAAAAACCCGATTTCGATCTTCCGACCTTAGGATACGAAGGCTCCGATACCATTTGTCACGATCTTGGATCGTGACAGGAAAAGATGAAGGATTTGGGAGGTAGAAAAAGTGGGAGAGATAGATTGAAGAAGGCTGTGGGGAAGAAAGCCGCAGCAGGGACCAAGGAGAACGATAGAGAGAATTGTAGAGAGAAATGTAGAGAGATAAAATTAGAATAATATTATGATTCGATAATGAGATCCTAATACAATCCGGATTATATATCCGTATTAATTGGGTTAAGCCCATACAATAACCGAATCTAATTAAAGCTCAACACTACGTAGACGATATTAGATCGTGACAAATTCACTGCAGATTTCATTGTAGCAACGTAATTCACTGCATAATTCATTGCAGCAACGTAATTCACTCCATATAAAAAGAGGAGAATTCGTCGCGAATCAGGCATGCAACAGATAAAATTGAGATCATGGGAAGTTAATGTGAAGTAACGGGTAACAATTCAAGGTAATAAAGATATATCTTATCCTAGGATAGAATAATAAGTTGATTCATGAATACATGACTAACAAAGGAAGATATCGAGCATCATGATTACTACGTAAACGGAGTTAATACAATATAGTAAGACAATGTTGTAACGTAGGAAAATGGATGATTTGATTAAAAGCAAAATAATGACTAAGAACGTAAAGAACGAATGATAATAATACTTGGGTTGAGGAAGAATGGACTGTCCAACCGAACCCGGCATCGTGCGTATTACACGATTCGCTAAAGGAATGACATGTATGATGAAGGGAATGATAAGTTCAAAAATGGAAGATTCGTACGAAATGGGAAAAATATAACCGAGTGAGAAAAGGGGTAGCGCTTGATTGCTCACTCGGGGAATGGAAGTATACAGCTCGTCTAGTCATCTAACAACTAACAATTCGCTTGGGCGAAACATACACCGAGCATGTTGTTAGAGTTTCGCATACACAAATAAAATTATAATTAAGATTTAGATTTGTTAGGTGCGGAGATCATATGTCAATCTGGTACACTTATAAGATGTTAGGTCATGAATGATCAGATGTCAATCTGGTCCACGACTGAAGTACGCAATGATGAAGGATCTATCATGAAGAACCGAAGTGTGGAGATCGGATGATGATCGTCTACGCGATGATGGGACCTGATGTGTCGATCGGGCACTCTAAGAAGACGTTTGGTATCGGTATTGCTCAATCACGCTTGGAGACAACAGAACCAAAGCAATTGGGTCGAGAGATCGAAGTGGTCGACGGACCGAAGCAATCGGGTCGAGATATCGATGTGGTCAAGGGACGAAGATATGGTGGGGCTTCGGTCCATCATTTCTTGTTGTCTACGAGTCTTAGAGAACTCTTGCGTGGGTGTGTGATGAGAACCTTCGTAACGGGTATCGTCCGATGGGCAAGGCTCGGTGTGTTTGGGCTCGTCTAGGAGGCAGATGGCAGATGCACGAGGCCCAAAGCCCAAGCTAGGACCGAAGGCGGAGTCTCCATCATGACTGAAGATAGGACATAAATGTGCCCATACATCCCGGCTTCGGGACATGCCAAAGGACCGAAGTAGACAATCCGAAGTCATGGATTTGTGGGGCCCGGAGGTCATAAGTACGGGTAGTTATGAGGAGGAGACATCGAAGGGGACAAAATCATATAAACTCAGCATATATAGAGAGCAGACCAAATCAGGGAGCTGAATTTGGAATCAGGTTAAACGCAGGGAATGTTCAGTGGTAAACTGACGTTACAATACTGATATTACCCGGGGATATTTTCGTTATTATGGTATCCCGGGAGCTCGTCCGACGTGGCTAGATGGTATTTTTGGTATTCTCGTGCATTTTCGTCATTCTATAGTTTTGGGGGTATTCTTGTCATTTGGAGTTCCCGGGCCTGCATATTAGCATTTGACTTACGTTTCTAGCAGTTTCGGACATATTCGCACCGGGACGGGGCCAAGGGTATTTTCGTAATTTGACACCCGAGGAGCGTGCCGGTAAGCTGTGGCGATTTTTTTGGTTGAGTGTTCAATATCTAGAAGCAAGGAATTATTTTACGGGGTTTTCCGGTATTATTTCATCGTTATTTCCGGCTAATTATTGATCCAAGTGCATTTCCGGAGTTCTATTACGGTATGACATTTATTCCAGTTTAATTAAATATTATCTGGTTACTTTGGGTTGAATCCAGTGAAATTGGGCTCTTGGACCTGAAACTTATTAATTGGGCTGGATTTTTCTATAAATATTAGTCACAGGGCACTGAAAAATGGTTCAGACTCTTTTAGTACCTCCCAAGGCAAGGCTCTAGCTCAAATTCGCTAACGCAATCGCGAAACTTCACTTTTCAGCCTCATTCGCGAGTTTTCTTACCAAAAATCGCGGCGACCTTCACCTGAGTTATTGTTCGCGAGTTCTTGTTATCCTCTCACTGTTCACGAGATATTGCTGGAACAGTGCCATTCGCGAGTTTTCGTACGAAAACTCGCGACCACCACCCTCACTCACAAGTTTTCGGCAGTTTCGCCGTAACGGAGTGTTTTAGATCGTTTTTCAAGCGGTTTCCATCTTGATTATTGTTGTCACATCATTGTACTTGTATTTGTTGAATATCATAGTGAAAACCAAAGTAGAGCTTCGCTCTCCCGAGGACGTAAGCCACACATTGTGGGCACAACTTCGTATATCGCTTGTGTCCCCACAACAATTAATCTCTGAATAGTTAAATAATTGACTGATCTAAAAACAAACGCTCTAAAATATTTTTAGACGAGATCAGCTTGGCGCCGTCCGTGGGGATCGAGATTTCATCCCATTGAGAGTTTTATTGCTGAGTTTGGATTTCTGTTATCATGACTACTCGGAAAGTATGGAAGATTTGGCTCTAAGATGTACACAATACATCCGAGAAGATGAAGGTTTGCGGGATCATGGAGTGATCAAGGTACGGGCATATGGTTCCCACAATATTGTTGCAAGTCGCGTGCCGGACAAGATTGTCCAACATGTAAAACCTAAGTAGAGAGTATTCCCTACGTACAATTATGAGTAGATTTTTGCCATTATCGAACAAAAGAAGGGCGGATCGCTTCGTTATCCTCTTCCTTTGCAAGAACCAACGCCGGGGACTTACAAGTTCCAAGTATTTTGTTGTTTTCATCGAAGTTTTGGACATAAAACGAATGATTGTCGAGAATTGATGTCTGAAGTTGAGAGGTTGCTGGAATTGGGTCAGCTCGATGAACTGATCAGTACTGTGGAGGCTCTGCCAGAATCTAAGATGTGGAAGATTGATATAAGTGTCCCAGTGGGGACAACATCTAAACCCCTGAAGGCCGATGCACCGCGACCAAACACAAGGGGCCGTGGGAATGGAGGACAACGTGGTCAGAATCAAACAGAAGGCCAAAGGGGATTCCATAATAATGGTCAGCAGAATCGCAGAGGCGGAAATAGAGAAAACCACTATCGTGGCCGGGGCAGGAATCAGCCGCAAAGAAATCAGCAAGGGTACAGATATGAAGCTTACCCACCAGCTCTCACGAACCATCAAGCACTAAATCCTCCTCCGGCTGACCCCAACCAGGGCCAACCAATTTTGAATGTTGAGAACCCTCAACCGAGATGGGGTAATCTAGGCCCCAACATTATGACCATCGCCGGGGGAAAAAGTGTCGGTGATTCAAACCGCGCCCGCAAACGTTCTTATCAGGCGTTACATCAGAAGGGGCGCTTTATGGAAGTTAAGACGTCCAGTTAACAGATTTGGACAAAATGACAATATTTTTTGGACCTGAAGATTTATCCGGGGTTTTCTCACCGCAGGACGATGCTCTCGTCATCTCCCCTATTATTGCGAATCATCATGTTTCTCGAGTGTTAGTCGACACCGAAGCTGCTACCAACATCTTAACTCTTGCGGCCTTTGAGCAAATGGCCTTGAAAGGAACCACCCAACTCCAGCCCGTGCATACAAAGTTAGTTGGTTTTAATAATAGTGTTGCTGCTGTTGAGGGATCTGTTTTCCTGCCGGTAACTTTGGGCAATCCCGAAATATCAAGGACTTTGATGGTGGAATTTGTGGTGGTGGACCTCCCTATACTCCCCTATAATGCAATTCTTGGGAGAAGTTGTTTGAACCTATTTGGAGCTGTGGTATCTCAACCGCATTTGATTTTGAAGTTTCCCACACTGTTAGGTGTTGGGAAAATGAAGGGAGATCAAGAGCTGGTGCGATCCTGTTATAATGTAATGTGTAGGAGTGGTATGGACGGATCAAAAGCAAAGATGCCCGTTTGTATGGTGGAATTCTCGTATGAAGAAATTATTGATGCAAGTGACGGACCGTCTCTTAGGAAATTTAAGGAGAGCGATATGAAGATGGAGCCTCTGGGAATCAAGACAGTGCCTTTATTCCCGGTAACCCGGAAAAGACAATGACAATCGGTTCTGAGTTATCACCTGAGGTTGAGACGGAGGTAATTTCTTTTTTGCAAAGTAACGTAGATGTTTTTGCTTGGTCTTATCAGGATTATGTGGGGGTTGATCCCCAAGTCTGTTCCCATAGACTCAATGTTAACCCATATGTGCGACCAGTTCATCAGAAGAAGATGAAGTTTTCCCCTGAGAAAGAGAGGGCGATTGATGAGGAGGTGGAAAGATTGTTGCAGGCAGGATTCATAGAGCCTGTTAGATACTCAGATTGGGTCGCGAATCCAATGGTGGTCCCAAAGTCGAATAATGGCAAGAGAGTTTGCATTGATTTTACTAATTTGAATAAAGCTTGCCCGAAGGATCCGTGTCCGTTGCCGGCCATTAACATGATGGTGGATGCAGCCTGTGGCTTTGAATTCCTTAGTATGTTAGATGCCTTTAAAGGGTATAATCAAATTTTTATGCATTGTGAGGACAAGTTGTTTACTTCGTTTATGACAAATAAATACATTTTTTGCTATAAAGTTATGTCATTTGGTTTGAAAAATGCTGGGGCCACCTATCAACATTTAATGAATTCGATGTTCAAAGATATGATCGGAAAGTCTTTGTAGGTTTATATTGATGATATATTGATAAAGAGTAAACACGGGGATAACCACATCCAGTATTTGAGTGATTGTTTCAATATACTGAGGAAATATAGGATGAAACTGAATCCGCTCAAGTGTGCGTTTTGTGTGAAAGGAGGCAAGTTCCTTGGCTTTATGGTATCGGAAAGAGAAATTGAGATGAATCCTGACAAGATAACAGCTATCCAAGAAATGACCCCTCCGGCGACTTTTAGGGAAAATCAAAGGCTAACTGGGAGATTAGCATCATTGAATCGCTTAATTTCGCGATCTGCAGAGAGAAGTTTGCCATTTTTTAAGGTTTTGCGTAAGACGAATCTTTTCTATTTGGACGATGAATGCAGTACATCTTTTGAGAGCCTAAAAGACTATTTGAGTAAGCCACCGTTTATGTCTCCGCCATCACCTGGGGAACCGATGGGTTTATATTTAGCAGTAACGAAAGAGACAGTGAGTGCAGCCTTAGTCAGGCTTAGCGATAAGGAACATAGACCGATATATTATGTGAGCAGGAAATTGCAGGGAGCGGAGTCCCGGTATACAGACTTAGAAAAGTTTGTGTTAGCTTTGATAGTCGCCTCGCGGAAATTGAGACATTACTTTCAAGGACATCATATTGCAGTTTTGACAGACCAACCTATCCGAAGCGTGTTATCAAAGATTGATGCATCTGGCAGACTAGCAAAGTGGAATATCGAATTGGGGCAGTATCAGATAGAGTATATCTACAGACGAGCATTAAAGGCTCAGGTGCTAGTGGATTTCAAATATATACCGGTGGCGAATGTGTGATGGCCCCGGATGCAAGTATATACCAGTGTTGAAGATATATTGGTGAAGGTAGATCGGTGGACTTATTTCAAATACCTACTCATTGTAAATAGGCGTTCGCCTTAGAGTTATCGCGGACTCATTCAAGCCTCGCTACACTGGGGACTCTTACGCATTATTATTATCATTATATGCATTATTATTGAGCATCCCTACCTGCGCAAGGGAATATCTAAGATTCAGGCAGATTCTTATTATCTCGGATGCAAATTTTTCGATTTGGAATATTCGGAGTATGATCCTTTGTTAAAGGCACAATAGATAAATTAAAAGGAAAACAAAGAATCAAATTTTATATATATGGGGAATACAAAAACGCGGAGAGACTACAAAAGTGAAGAAATTAGAATATTTGGAAGTTTATTTCTTCTTCTTCTTAGAACTCGAACCTTCACCGGGTCCGCTAGGGCGCTTTCTTACCAGCTTAATAGTCTATGAGGGAGGATCAGTCTTTTTTCTTTGTTTGTCGCAGTGGTCAACTTCTCGGGGACAAAACTCGCAATCTCGACCTCATGGCGTTCCTGAGCTCCTATCACACTAGCGGGAATGTATAATGGAGGGTCACGTTGACCCATCACCTCCTTATCTTTTAGAAGATCTCCCACGAGGGGGCCCACCGGTTCCGGGAATAATGCGGCCAACCTTCGAAATGCGTCCGGCGATGTGCCCTCTTCGGGTATTTTGATCTTCTTCGAATACATCTGCTGGTGCAAGTCCTCCTCCAAATTGAACTGGAGCACCCCGAACGCATCCCCCGAACAGTCTAATTTGTCCTCTGCATCCACAGGCTCGAACTTCCCGGACATACTGGGATCAAGTCTTCCTCTCTCTTCAGGGGTTAGGCATATGCCTAGGATTCTTTGTATGGACACTCTCTCTAAAGAAATATAGAGCAGACGACGACGCATTAGCTAGGGCCGCCAGATTTCAAAAAGTTGGGGAGTGCACTATGAACTCCCATATCAGTTTTCGGAAGCAGTCATTGATCTGGGACGGCAACCTAGCGGCTCGAGCCCGAAAACGGTCCACGGTGGACTGGAGGGACTCATTCTTTGATTTTAACTCTTTATTCTCCTCCAGGGCCTTTCAAAGAGCCTTCTTATCAGCAGTATTGGCATCTTTGGCCTTTTTCAGCTTGTCTTCGGTCTCAGCCCTAACCTCCCTCAGTTTGTCTTGAGCATATTTTTCGTTCGTTTTGAGGGTGTCGATGGATTGCTCAAAAGCATGCCTTTTCCTAATGTGAAATGCAGCACACTCCGTTAATTCACTGCGATGAACCCGAATTAGGGCTTCGATCGCTTTGTTATGTTCTTCCAGGAGCGCCGCCATCTCTTGGGCATGCTTTTCCCGCTGATTCTGTATCAATTTTTCTGCGGCCTTCTTCGTCTGCTCCCCAATTATATCAGGACTGTCGAGCTCCAAATGTCTAAGCATGCAGTATTCCCCTACTGCAGCTGCGGTGCTCATCTCCACAACTGTCCGCTCCATCTGAAAAAAAAACAAAAACAAAAACAACGGAAAAACAGATAAGATACGGATGAATCATAGAGCAAGTAACAATGGCCGATCTGATTACAAACCTCTCCCATCATGCGATGCCCGGTCGCAAACTGGCTCATCAACAAACTGAAGTCGGTGAATACCGTGTGGTCATCTCGTCCACGCGGTGGTAGTGACGGGTTTCTTTCAAAATACTTCAAGGCCGGTCTGTTGGAAACGCTATCGCCCCTCGGAATCCGAAAGGTGACTCCGTCTTTTATTAGTACCAGGCCAGCCTGACGTATCATCTCGAGCCATTCCTTTACTATATGTTTCGGTATATCCCTTATTCGGAAGGCATCGAGGAACTCGGCGGTTAACCCACTCTTCTTAATGGGTTCTGCAATCTCCAAAACGGTGGAACCCTCCACCGGTCTTTTCCCCTTATCCGAAGGAGCCTCTTGGTTATTTCCTTCCCGACGGGTCCCTTTCTTTACCTCCTCTATCAGCGGGCCTATCGGCTGACCCCGCTTATTTCGCCCTCCTCCTCGTCTCCTAGAACGTCCACTAGTGTCTCGGTGAAATCATCCCTTCGTCGGGGGAGAATTCTCTAGCAGTAAGCTCCAATCGCTGAGATACATGAATTAGATCTTCAGGACTCTCGGGGTCCTCTGTAGTTAGCTCTTTCCCTGCAGGCTCGGGATTCTCAATCGCCGGAGTAGGGGGAGTTGGAGTCTCCGGTCGGGCCTCTCCTATGTGCGGCCCCTCTTCTTGCAAGCTCTGTGCCAACTCGGCCGCGGCAGTGCGGTTCAGAGATCCTGGCGCCATCTCAAAGATCAGCTAGTCCTTTTCAGTATCAAGAGTACGGAGTGATCTCAATTTGTCGCCTAATTTTGAACGATCTTCAGGGGGAGCCATTATTTTATCTGCAAAATAGGCAAGTCACGTGAGAAATACCGCTAAAAGACTATAAAAATATATATATATATGCGCTGGTTTTGGAGAGGTTTTCTGATCGAGGAAGAGCTGTTGAGATGATTAAGTATTAATGCGCGGTATAGATACCTAAAAGTTAACTACTAAAATGGGTAGGGGCCGGAAGGATGTTGGAGGCGACCAAGATCGGGGCATAGAATAGCGTCTTCGGGGTCCAATCGGTACCGTCCGACCTAGCGAATGCGATAATTATCCTCTCTAAAGCCTTTGGAGTAATGGATCGTGGAATAGGATAGAAAGATTCCGGAAAGAAAGGTTCCCCCACAATTGGGAACCGCCAGGGAAGGCTAAGTGCAGATAACCTAGTGGAACCCACACAAGTAACGAAAAAGAAGTGTCTCTTCCAGTCATGATTCGATTGGGGGTTTGAGAATAGAAAAGGGCTTTTCTTGTGCCTCAGACGAAAAAGATGCAGCCTTGAGCGCCATAATGGATAGTAGTACTGATTTGGAAGAAGCTGTCGACGGTCATCGAAATCCCGTTTGTCTCCATAAAAATGATATAGGCGACCACCAAAGACATCGAATTTGGGTTCAACTGGAAGAGATGGATGTTCAAACAAGTTAGGAGTGTGGAGATGAATGGGTGAAGCGGAAAGCGAAGGCCACACTCAAGGTACTCAAGAGAAACAGCATGAGTGCCAACCGGTGGACGTAGAATCCGATCAGAATGACCCGGTTGGTATAGAACGCAATCAGAAGGGAGGCGGTAATTTTCCACGATAGACATCCACTTTCGGGGGTGCATGGTATAGGGTTGGTCAAAAGATTTTAAGGCTTTCACGGCAGAGCTCTCAAGACCTACTGTATTCTCAAGATGTGCGAGTCGATTGAACTAGTGTGGATAAGGGTTCGTAATGGGAGAACGAAAAGCTGATAGACTCGAATTGGAACTCCCCGAGCCGGATGAGGAGCCCGAGGAATGGGATGACGAGGCATCGAAGTTCGAGGAATGAGAGGAGTCGCAGGACATGATGTAAAGTTCTCAAAATTAATGTTTTTCCAATTTTTTAGAATTTTTTCAGATTTTTATAATTGTCTCGAGAGTTTTCGTACCAAAAGTCGCGAGAGTCACTGTACAGCGTATGCCGTAACGAGATTTCATTTAAATTTTAAGTCTGCTTGTGTCACTGTTCCGACGCAAGATTTTCTTCAAGGTTTAAGTCTGCTTTTGTCACTGCTCTGTCGCGAGATTTAGTTCAAGGTTTAAGTCTACTGTGTCACTGTTCCGTCGCGAGATTTCGCTCCAAAAGTCGCGAAGGGTACTATGCAATGGAAGTAGTCGCGAGATTTCGTTCGAAATGTCGTGAGAATGCCTGGAATGGTACTGTAATAGGGGGGTGACACTGATATTTATAGGGTCGGACCCCCGAGTCGAAAAATCCAGAGATTTTCTCCCGATCTCAGAATCTGACATTCTTAGTGTCAAAATGATCGCATCTGAGAGGGGTTTCCAGCCTTACTCACGGTTTTTTCGTAAAAGCTCCCGAGCAAACGTCAACTTCCAGGACGAGCTAACATGAAATGGTTTGCGACTCAGAATCTGAATCAGAAAACCAGGGGACTATTGATATTATCCGGGGATATTTTCGTTATTATAGCATCCCGGGAGCTCTTCCGACGTGACTAGATGGCATTTTCGGTATACTCGTGCATTTTTGTCATTCTATAGTTTTGGGGGTATTCTTGTCATTTTCCCGGGCCTGCATATTAGTATTTGACTTATGTTTCTAGCAGTTTCGGACATATTCGGACCCGGACGGGGCCAAGGGGATTTTCGCAATTTGGCACTCGAGGAGCGTGCCGGTAAGCTGTGGCGATTTTTTTGGTTGAGGGTTCGATATTTTGAAGCAATGAATTATTTTACGGGGTTTTTCGATATTATTTCATCGTTATTTCCGGCAAATTATCTATCCAAGTGCATTTCTGGAGTTCTATTACGGTATGGTATTTATTCCAGTTTAATTGAATATTATCTGGTTACTTTGGGCTGAATCTAGTGAAATTGGGCTCCTGGGCTTGAAACTTATTAATTTGGCTGAATTTCTCTATAAATATGAGCCACATGGCACTGAAAAGGGGTTCAGACTCTTTTGATACCATGTAAGGCAAGGCTCTAGCTCAAATTCGCTAAGGCAATCGCGAGACTTCGCTTTTCAGCCTCATCGCGAGTTTTCGTACCAAAACTTACGGCCACCTTCACCTGAGTTACTGTTCGCGAGTTCTTGTGATCCTCTCACTGTTCACGAGATATTGTTGGAACAGTGCCATTCGCGAGTTTTCGTAAGAAAACTCGCGACCACCACCCTCACTCACGAGTTTTCGGCAGTTTCGCCGTAACAGAGTGTTTTCGATCGTTTTTCAAGCCGTTTCCATCTTGATTATTGTTGTCACATCATTGTACTTGTATTTGTTGAATATCATAGTGAAAACCAAGGTAGAGCTTCGCTCTCCCGAGGACCTAAGCCCACACATTGTGGGTCCAACCTCGTATATCGCTTGTGTCCCTACAACAATTAATCTGCGAATAATTAAATAATTGACTGATCTTCAAACAAACGCTCTAAAATATTTTTAGACGAGATCAAATATGTGTCTATAAAATGCGACCTGCGAGCTCGCTGTAAAGGATGTCGATCTCGATTGTTCTTAATGATCTGAGCCTTTTGTGTTTTCTGTGTTGTCTCTTCGTTTGCATTCTATAATCCTTCTCGTATTTTAGTAAATCGATCCAGAGAATTTCTTCGCTCTCGGTCAAGTGGTTTTTTCCCCATTTCTTATTGTTTTCCACTTTAATTCGGTGTGCCGCTTATTTGACTTCCTTTTACCATTGTCTTCCACTTTTAAAACAAATCAAAACGAGTTTGTATCATAAACTAACCGGTCGAATGTTGATACCCCCTGTTTTCGAACCACAATAGTTTGGCGTCGTCCGTGGAGACGATTATTTTTTGAGTCCTATTTGAGTTTTTTTACCCTAAGAAGGACAATCAAAGGCATATCAACCGAAGTGCTAGTGAACGTCGATGATGCACCCCCTAGCAGCAGTCCCCGAGAAGAAGGAGGACATTCGGTTTTATTGCGAGTAGGGGCAATAAAGGAAAGCCCAACTACGATGACAGTAGGGGCAAGTGGTCGGAATCTCCCCGGAGGGGCCATCAAGGTGACGGTCGTCACAGGCCAGGGAGAAAGACAATCGGGGTCAACCCCGACATTATACTGATCAGGCAAGGGACCGAATGTCCCCTCAGCCCGAACGAGACGGAGCCCAGCATGACCAAGGAGGTCAACGCTAGGGCAGGAGACACAAATGGCTGGGCCGTGGCGGCAAAGCCCCGTAGAACGAAGGTGGTCGACGGGAGCAACAAGCTCCCCCACCAGCTGAGGGAGGCGCCCAACTTCCCCAATTTGAAGAGGCGCCTAAGGAAAGAGAGGCTGCTGGAGATATTTATGTTATCTCCGGAGGCCTGAGGATTAATGACTCTGTGGCGCTTGGTGAAGTATCAATCGGCGCAGTGGTTTTCTACGTTCGGTGTAATATTACTTTCAATGTTGCCGACCGAGATGGGGTGAATGATCCATGTGATGACTCTCTTATCATCACGGGAGTCATATGTCACGACCCGGAACCACGATTGCTCGGTCCGAGTCCAACAGTCGGCCATGCACATTCACGCCAGAATTCTCATGGAACAAGCTTATTTAAAACTAAGAGTAACGGTGCTTCATTTATAAAAAAGAAAACAAAACAAGTCTTTATATCCAATCATTCGAATGGAATTTGTTCGAAACTAACAAAGTAAGAACCAAAGACAACATAAGAGATTTGACTCATCGCCAAGGATACATCCTCCCATGGGTAGCTCCCCTACTCCGCATGACCACCATCGAGTTCGGGTTCACTTAAGCCTACATAACACAAACACACATGTGAGTTGATAACTCAGCAAGACACCGATGCTAAATCCTATGCAAGTTCCCGTACGGATACCGCGCTCACACGGAGCGCCACGCCCTGTCCGTTACCTCGATGATGCCTTCCCCATAGTCATGTCATATATACATATCGTACCATGCTCGAGACTTGTCTCGAGTCAACCGATGGTGGCTATTCTGCGTCCCATACCACGGTGCATTCAGGTACATTCTTAATCGGCCGTACCCTACATCCATACGTTCCCCCTTGGGGTGAACAAATTCGGATCCTACCGTAACCTAGTCACGTCACCGCTGGAGATATCCTGGCCGAGGGGTCCTATCTCGCCCGTCCTTACATGAGCTCGTCATGGTCCCTTGCCCAGACGATGTCTTTCCATACCGTAAGTGCCTCTCCCCGGGCGAGGTCTTTTCCATCCATTACCCTTGTGATACATCATATCTCGCCTTGTCCCCGACAAGGTCTTTCATACTTGCGTTTCTTGGTAGTGACTCGGGTTGATGCCATTAAACACCAGAATCCGATCAAAACCACTCATCCACACTTCTTAGTTTCCTCTCTCCATACGAGGTCTTCCTATTTCGAGGATTCAAGCGTCGATTTCACTTGTCGCGGCCGAACCCTCGTTATACCGTTATCCCTTCATGGTTCACGGTAACTCACATGGAATGGTGAGTACCGATTCGCCATCTTAGGGTGAACTACATCCTTCGATTCGCCACAGTCCGCTCCTTTGCCGTTCCGTTTAGCCGACCCTATCACGCACTAGGTTAGTCACGGCACGACGACCGACGAAAGTGTTCTTCATATCTTTCCCTCTCTCCCCGAACATAAGCATAAACGTAAAGTCTCTTACCCTTCGTCATACTCGCTCCCGCTCATCTACCACCAACTCCTCGGCAAGTTTCGTGTTATCTCCTAAGTCTTGCCAATCTTGGGTATTTATAGAGTTCATGCCTCGGTGTCACTTACCCCCTAATTCCAAGGGGATCTAACAACTTTCCCTAATTACACGCAAATTACCTTAATATGAGTCCAAACTCCAAAACTAAATACTTAAATTCCACGTGACTCAATTGCTTACTCTTTTAAGTGCTCAACCCTGCCAAACTCCCCCTTTATCGAAAGGCATGGACTCGGGTCACGTTTTTATGACCCTTAATCGTATCTTGAGCGTAGCCAATCGTCGGGTCCACAGAATTTTTGTGGACACACGGGCCTCATGCAACTTAATGAAGCGTGAAGTTGCCGAGATGCTGGCAGCGACGACTCATGACCTCTAAGTCGCCAATATAACCCTTTGGTTGTTCGACCAGAGGAGTGTTGCCCCCTGCGGGAAGCTTCTCTTCCAGGTCACCTTGAGGGAGCCTAGAAGGGATCGATCAGAGACCGTGGAGTTTATTATCGTAGAAGTCGATTTGGCTTACAATGCAATCATAGGAAGGACCAACCTTGGTAAGTTTGAGGTGGTGTCTTCCACTTTCCACATGATGCTCAAGTTCTCCTCCACTCATGGAGTGATTTCTATTAAGGGGAATTAGAAAGTAGCAAGGCACTGCTACATGAGCTCGTGCCGAACTTTGGCACCGATGAAGAAAGCTCGGGTGAATTTGCTCGAGGAGCCACCGCACCCGAGGTAGGCCATGGCGCATGTTGATTTCAAGCTGATTAACTTGGTTGAGGATGACTCAACAAAAACGACTCGTATCAGGGCACACTTGGCCCATGTTTTTGAAGAAGAGCTGGTTCGCTTGCTGCGAAGTAATGTGGATATATTTGCTTGGACCCCGGAGGACGTGCCCAGGATAACCGATCCAAGAGTGAGCATCGGATCAATATCTATCCCAAGGCGAAGCCTGTCAGGCAGAAGAGGAGACGCTACAATCTTGAGATAATTGAAGTCATCCTGGCCGAGGTGAATAAATTATTGCTGTCGGGNAAAGTAGTGGAATGTACTTTCATAATTTTATGAATTAAAGATGACCTAAAAGAGCTATTACTTATCAATTTCTTACAAATAATCATCTCCTTAATATTTATATTATCTATTACCAAAATAGCACGTTTTCCCGCGTGTAATATTATTTTTACCACAAACTTTGTAACAATTTTGAAATGATTAATATTTAATTTACCCAAAATTGAAGTTTTATGATGTTGTCCTAACTCCTAATAATATGATTATAATAAACGAAAGTAAATGTTTAATATTTGAGCAGATGAATTATTTATAATATAAACATTAAACAGTCAAATTTATATGTTATTAATTATTAAAAGATAAAAAGTAATTTAAAACTACTAATTCATAATTTATTATTCTTCAGCTACTTAAGATATAAATTTAAAATTAAACAATAACAAAAATGTTACTTCACTACAGTGTTTGACAAGACGAAAGAAATGAATTGTATAAACTGAAATTAAATCTTATTGCAACTTGGTCTGTCTCTCTGCTATTTTTTACTTTAATAATAAGATATTCTATTCATTTCATGATCGTCCACTCTCTATCATGTAAAAAATAATATGCAAGTTGTAAATTATTAATAGGTCATGCAAATGTTATGATTTTGACAATTGTGATTAGGGTTGTGTTAAATAATTTCAACATGTTGTTATTCGATCCGAACGAACCAATCTCTCTATGTTCACATTCGTTCATATTTTATTCGAACTAGAATTTATGTTCAAACATTGTTCAAATACTTATATGAATAATCATTTTCGTTTGAAATAACTTGTTAGAACATGTTCGAACGATCTCTTTAAATTTTTTTGAATTTAATATTGAAATTCAATATACAAAAATTGAATATCAAAAGAATATAATTTACACATAAAAGAAAATTTGAGAAAAAACATTATAATACCTGTAATTCTATAACAAATAGGAAAATATGGAGAAGATAATGTGAAATATGATAGATTAGAATTTTTCTAATTCTATTATTTAATAATCTATTTTTTCACGAAAATGTTCATATTTGTTCAAATTAAAAACGGACATGAAAAAATGTTCGAACAAAGTTTATATTTATATTCAAACAAGCGAACACGATCATATAACAATACGAACTATTTGTATTGCATAACAACCCTAATTGTGATCCCTAAAATATCAAGATGACAAAACTAGTCTCCATATTTTGTAAATTTTGGCAAAATTAGTCCATATGATATAATTGGTCTCCAAAGTTTTTACTTTTGGCAATTGTGATTCTTGGTCAAAATCAAATTTAAAGGATCGATTTTACCATTTTGATGAACTTTTTTGAAAAATATTGCAAATTTGGAGGATCAAATTTGTCAAAACCTTAAAGTTTAGAGATTAAATATGTCTTTACAATTTATTGAGAATTAAAATTACTAAAATTATAAAATTTTGGGGGGACAAATGCGTCATTTTCTCTTTATTAATACAATATGCATTTGTTTCATTATCATAAAAGCAAAGCTGAATTATATTAGTATTAGTTTTACAGGCATCACGATTAGACACAAAATTATGGGTAGTATTAACCAATGCAATGTTTTTATATAATTAAGGAATTTCAGCAATTGGTCAAACATATTTTATTTATGTATTTATTTAATTATAACATATAATTCAAACACAGAATAGGATGTGTAAAATGTTCACATCAAGACATGTACACAACCTAACTCAATACCAACATATAACACAAACAATGCAACATGTGAATCAAGCATGTACAATGAATCATCGGGAAGAAACGTCGGCACAATTACAAATCAATGGAAAGAAGAATAGCTACACAATAGCATACCAATTTGAGTTGCAAAATTAACTAACCAATTCGAAAACATAATCACCAAAATGCAAGATTCACCATATGCGTGTGTTATCGCCGCTAAAAATCAGCAATAACAAAATTTAGACCCTCTTTAATGAGTAGGGATCTTATGAAAAAGTAATAAGAAAGCAAAAAGTAAAAAAACACGATTTTTGTAGATGGAAAACCTTTATGTAAAATAAATGATAAAAAACCACCCCGACCGTAGCCTTTGAATCCACTATAAACATCAAGTTTGCATACTTACAACCATATAATAAGATGTAGAAACTAAAAGGAAAATGTCATCTTTCGGTGGTCATGGCAGTAGGTTTCGGCTGGAAAATAAGTGGATATGGGTCTCCTCCGTAGGTCATCGATAAAACCCTCCATTAGGTCAACAATAAAACTCTCCCATTTAATTCTTTAACCATATTTATATAGATGATTAGTCCAACCCAATTATAACTCTCTCGGTCAATCAATAATGAAGTCCAATAAATAATGGTCAATTAATCTCTAAATTAATGACCCATTAATCTCTAAATTAAGTACAATGATCCACTAAATAAGTAACACGATCCAAATACCACGAAAAGCTATAAGCAATGTCAATCATCAAAATATCTCGATCTGCTTCATTTCTCGACTCGAGAATGAATATATAGAAATATATATGTACTCGAATAATAAATTTCTCAAGACGATATCAGAAGTCCCCTGATTTTCGTAGTCGAATGATTCAAGTACACAAATCACAAATTTGCCAGGATAATATTATTGCAATAAATTCACAATAGTAGTATCATATTTTGCAAATGAATATACCAAGTAGGAGTAAATAAACATATCTCAAATAAACAAATATTACTGAATGAATACCATCATCTCATAAAACTTCATTTATACTTCTAAAATAATGAGTGAGAATATTTTCTTCTTATTACTGAACCTGACATTATATTTCTCTAAAATCTCTATCTATGAATTCGATAAAAGTCTTCGATGACTTTTTGTTTCATATGTTGTCTTTAAAATTTTTGATGGTTTCCGACCATCGATAAAACTTCTGGTATGTGCGATATGTCCGAATAAACGACTTCACAATTCCTCGTATAACAAGTATGATTTTCTGAACGCAAATAAAATATTCCTCGTTATTGGACACTCTTACGATAACTCTAGTTATAAGTGAGAGTCCTCAATCTTAAATAAAATTTAGTGAAGTCAACACCATAAGGTAGTCATTTGATCATCTTGGTCGTAAATGAAAATATCCGATCATAAATAACGAAATCCATGCCGTAGGACCATCAATTGGTCATCTTGATCGTAAATGAAATTACTCGAGCATAGATAACGAAATGCATGCCATTGGACCATCACATGGCAAGTTTAACAAATGAAGTCATGTCATAACGTGGCTTCATAATTTCTCCGATAATAAATATTCTTCTCTTTATCGTAAATAACACAATATTCCTGCAAGTGTGGGAGAAGCCATCAAACCGAAATGGCAGGTTTTGTTTCGAAGAAGTTCACCGCCGCGGAGGTTTTAGATGATGTTTTTAACCCTCCTCCTCTGACAATAAAAACAATAAAGAAGCACTAGGGCGGACATGGTGAAAGTTCATACTCCTAGAAAAATAAGAAATAAACTTCCGGATATACTATCTTCGCTTTTGTAATGTCTCCCCCTTTTTGTATTCCCCGTCATATATTGAAATTTTCTTTCATTTCTTTTCAATTTCTCTGACAACTTTAAGAAAAATCAATTTAAGAAAAATCTAACTCCGAATAATCTAAATCGAGAAGTTAACCTCCGAAATAATAATAACTTTTCATATGATTAGGTTGCCGATTAAAGATACATAATCTTTTGCCATAATTTGAATCCCAGATATTCTCGAAAACGGGTAAGAATCCCAGATAATCATAGAAAGTTTTTACGATAATTTCGAGCATGGGTAAGAGTCCCCAATAATCATAAAATTTTGTTGGATATGAACCACAAAGCGAGTATTTGGTCGTTTCGATCATTTATTCAAATGAAAACCATAAATACGATCACAATCGTAGGGTTATCTCTAGGCCATTCCAATCACAATCGAAAATGTCTTATCTTTTAACAGATTTCGCACTTCGGGGATGATAGATATCTAACCACTCAAACATGTGGTTTGATAATTTCTTTCTCTGACAAGGAATAGCATTTGTCATGAGTTCCGTGAACAAGGATATCTCTATCGCGCAAACGGCATTTGATAATTTTCATAGAAATATGTTCTTGACGAACTTGCATTCTCACTAAGTATAAACTTGCACTCGAGATTATCTTACTCTTCACGAAGCGCCCCTCATTCACTTGCATGTTTTCTTCGGGTATACACTTGCACCCGTGATCATCGCACCTTCCCGTCGGTATAAACATGCACCCGGGGTCATCACGGTATAAACTTGCACCGCGGCATCACATCATTCCGCCGGTATAAACTTGCACCCGGGGTCAACACACTTTCTCAAAGAAACAAATACAAAGCACTCCTCACAAGAATATCATTATAAGGAAGGATAAGAAGATCCACCATTACGAATACTACCAATAAAGTCTTCGATATTTTTTGATCTCCCAAAATTATTGTGAGAAAAATAGATCTTTCGGAAGCAACAACAATACTCTTAAACTCGACTAACATTTAATGTATTGGTTGGAGCTTAATAGTTCCTCTGCAAAGATATATGCTCGAAATCATATATGGTAAAGATATTTATAAACTCAATAATGTCGTAGGTGAAAGAAGAATGCAAGCTCCATAAATATATATTTCAGGAAAAATACCGTTTCAAACGATCAATAAAAGAAATTTGAAGAATGGAAGTTCCATAAAATTATTATCCCGGATAAATACCATTCCGGGCAATTAATACATATATAAATTCAATGTCCCATTCACGATATATTCTTCGTTATCAATAATTTAACTCTGATAAACTTGGTTTGATAGCAATTGCTACTTTCAAATCCCCAACAATCTTAATTATCGGGATCTCGTTAAATGACTCAAAAAGGTAACATTGATAGATTTCTCCATAAAAGTATTTGGAAAGATTAATTAATCACCAATGGCAGATCGGTGATACTACGACTAATAACACATTTGCTGGGAGTCTTTATGAATATTATTTCAGACGAAAACTATTCTAGACGGTGAAGTAAATCGAACAGATGAACCCTTCACGATAGATTAAGACTAATCCGAATGAATACCATTTCGGATGATTAAAAAAAATAATTAGATGTCCTCTTCATGATATACTCACTCCTCCACGTTCTTTTCTTCACTATTATGATCAGCGGATCGTGAACGTACTGATGTTGGGAGATGACATTCTTCAGGCAATTACTCGGTCCACTCTTCCGAATTCAAAACATTTTGATAAACACAAAAAAAGTAGATAGCTAATAGGTGCCCTCTCGGACGAATTCCCGCTCCGAGAAGGCTCAGTAATGAGTCCCCGGTAATACATCACCCTCGTTTCTTCAATTATCCGAGGTTTCGACTCTGTTATTGACCCTCGACCTACGAAAAGATTCCAAAATACTCTCGACATGATTTAATATCATAAATATTCAAAATATAAACAAACTACCACCGACTATTTTCTGTAATGAATTCCATGTGTCAAATTACAAAAATGCCCTAACATCAATTTATTCGGGAATCTTCCAAAAATATTGATAATATCATTAGGAACTCTTATATGCGACTCCAGGGCCTATAAATTAGGAAAACACAATATTCCCGGGTTGTCCTAAATATAAAATACTTCCGAAGTTACTTTATCTCAAAATATTCAGATTACCTTGGAATGTGTGCCATAAGATTCCCGTGGTATCTAAATTTTAAAAATATCCCCATGCATAACAATAGTGATATTCATAGTTCATCGCAAAAAGATTCATCCCTTTTTAATTCGTCGCTTTGGCAGAAAATCAAACCAATAACTTCACATTTTTTATGGTGCATTAGCCATATTGTGAAATCAATTAGAAATCAACTCAAGTGTCTTCAATCTGAAGACTCAACTCTGACTCCACCAATCAATTAGAACGTGCTCCAAACTTGTAATATTATGAGCGCATTGAACTCAAAACCGTGAAACCATGATAAAGTTGTAAAAGTGTTATCATTATTACTCCAACTGCAAAAAATAAAATATTGTGTTGAACTCTTCTTCGAATCTTTCCAAATCATCATGATTGTTATATGAACTCTGCAATCTCTTACTTACATCCCTTTTTTCGTCATAGTCATCCCTATATCTCCACTCGGAATTTCCTTCTCACTTTAACATACTTTAAGGTAATATCTTAATTTACAGTTACAACTGATCTTGTGCGTTTTTGTCCATAACTCAATTAATGACTGCGTGCAAATGCTCTCGTCTACACAACCCACTTTTTCTTTTTATATTAAGATTTCATCAATGAGGAAACTCTGAATTTGGAGCGCCTTGCGCAACAGGAAACTAAGAATAATCTTCATCCAAGCAAGTATCCGTTGAGTTCCACTTGTTATATAAAAAAAAGAAAACCAAGAGTCATAATATAGGATTTTCAAGAAACATGCTATAAGTGGGACAAGACCATAAATTTCCCCATAAAAGCCAAGAATTTTTATATTTCCTCTTCGTAATATCAAATTCTCTTATGTCTCCAATAATGAAGGAAGTCTACAATTTCTCGAAACCTTAATACTTATATTTGCTCATCATTTTGTCTCTCATAGAATCTCGCATAATATAACTCGATATTGATTGCTTTAATTATGATACTTTTCGACAATCAAGATTATAAATAAGAAAATCTCACATCCATAAAAGAATTTTATGAAAAGTCCAATAACAGATGGGATAATCCGTGTCATCCAAACGGCAATTTTATGACTATTCTGATCATAAATAAGAATGTCAATTCTGATACTTGCGTGTCTCGGAGGAGACAAACAACTTCATTCATATATTGCTTTGTAATATTTCCTGTGAGTTTCCGGTTATCCATAAGATTCTATATGGATTAAATAACTCGTTGTTAAGGTGGCGATAACCGACAGTCAAAAATTATGAAAATTGTATATCACTTGTAATTTAGAATCCCAAATTCTTTTCTTCACATGATGAAAAATAATATCATAATAAGACATAAAAATCTCTTCATCAATCATTATGAAGATATAAGAGATAATATCAAAACGATAAGATTTTCAGAATATAACCAGATCTTGATATAAATATAATTGCAGTACTATATAATCAATGATATGATTGATTCCGTTAAAAAATAAAAATGTAATCTTGATACTATATCATAACAATTTCTTAGGATGATAATACATACGAGTCCCCTAGTAAATCATTCGGAAGATACCATAAGGAATACCAACATGAATAGATTAGCATATTATCATAAAATCTACATCATCCAAATCCATAAAATATAAAATCCATCTTCTTTGGATTACATAATTTAAAATCTGAAATAAATAAGATCAATCAATCTGCACTTTTCGCAACGAAGACTGTTCAGAACATTGAATAATCCGTCTTTATCAATATATATAAGTCTCACAACGATCCAAAGATGAAATAATCATACCCATATTAGAATTCCAAAAATAAAATATTCTGAATAATAAGAAACATTGTTTGTCCGTCGATAATTCGAACAGTGAAATAATTACATAAACTGATCTCCACCGTTGGGAACACAGAACGATGTGTCATGAATAATATACGCAAATTTCAGAATAAGCCAACGGTGAAATAAAGCACATTATATAGAATACTACAACTCATTATCGCAGAAAACTCAAACTGAAACTTTAAAGGTTCGTCATTAATTTAATAATGAAACAACATTTAAAATCAATCTCCACCGTCTATAACATTTATAAGTACGTCTAGACGAATATATATTAATTTCAGAAACATCCAACGATCCAATTATTCAAACTAAATAGAATATCCGAACTGCACATTACCAACCATATATTCGGAAACAGAAATCCGAAATTACCATTAAAACTGATCTTCACCAGTCAAAAGACCTAAATATATGTATTAAACCATGCTAAAAAATTTCACAATGATCGGATGTTACAACTATGAGAATTGAATCGAAAAACCAAATTCCGTATACTTGAAAAATCAGAACAATCACTTCTAAGCCAACGTTAATTTCGACATCCAAACGAAAATAAAAATCGATCTTTACCGTTCAGAATGGAGAATAATATGTTTTTAGCAATATACGAAAATTACAAAACGATCCAACGGTTCAATATTTAGAAACACGCTGAATATCAAAGCTTCGTTGAATCGAAAAATATATTCACGTTTTCCATCCAAAACTCCGGGTAAAAACTCAATGGAATTAAAAAAAGTCCCCACGGACGGCGCTAATGTTATCGCCGCTAAAAATCAGCAATAACAAAATTTAGACCCCCTTTCATGAGTAGGGGTTTTATGAAAGAGTAATAAGAAAGCAAGAAGTAAAAATACATGATTTTTGTAGGTGGAAAACCTTTATGTAAAAGAAAGGATAAAAAATCACCCCGCCCGTAGCCTTTGAATCCACTATAAACATCATGTTTGCATACTTACAACCATATAATAAGATGTAGAAACTAAAAGGAAAAATGTCATCTTTCGGTGGTCATGACAGTAGGTTTTTCGACTGGAAAATAAGTTGATATCGGCCTCCTCCTTATGTCATCAATAAAACCCTTCATTAGGTCAACAATAAAACTCTCCCATTTAATTCTTTAACCATGTTTATATAGATGATTAGTCCAACTCAATTATAACTCTCTCGGTCTATCAATAATGAAGTCCAATAAATAATGGTCAATTAATCTCTAAATTAATGACTTATTAATATCTAAATTAAGCACAATGATCCACTAAATAAGTAACACGATTCAAATACCACGAAAAGCTATAAGCAATGTCAATCATCAAATTATCCCGATCTGCTTCATTTCTCGACTCGGGAATGATTATATAGAAATATATGTGTACTCGAATAATAAATTTCTCAGGGCGATATCAACGTGTTTCGCCGAAAATTAAACGACCCTCATTAACAATAAATTTAAACAAATTTATGAATACCCAACACCAAAAACGATTACATCATCATGTGTATACAACCACCATTCACGAAGCATTTAACGGTAAACAACAATGACTCAAAAAACCAATATGAACTACAAACACGCCAAATGAATTACTAAATCACGCCAATCGCCCACTTAAGTTGTTTTGCTTGCTAACAAAAAAACAAAAACCCTAGTGAAGAAAACAACACTAATCAATGTTTTCATATCGATCCGTAATTCTGTAAATGTCCGATTCGGTATGAATGGTATACCAGCGATAACAAATTTGATTTAATTTATGTATTTTAAAATAATATTTAATGTTTTTAGTGTTACATTAATAATATATCATAAAAAATAAATTAAAATTTTATTGTGATCTCAGGACGGGTGAAGGTAAAATGAAGGGGGGACCTGAGTGACTAGACGAGGAAAAGGTAAATTAGTAATTATTATAATTATTTTACTTTAATTTAATATATGCAACTTGCTCCTCAGCTTTTTTTACTTTAAGAATAATAATATAATTTCATGGTCGTCCATTCCCTATCATATGTGACAACAGTTGTCATCTAAGTTAAATTTGTAGTCATTAATTTTACAGGTGAGAAGTTGGGTCAAATAAAAATTGGTAAGTTTCTAAATGATCCTCAATTTTTCTAATAATATTAAGGTATAACCTTCCATTTTATGAAATTGCATGGCTAGCCCTCAATTTTATAAAAAATGTGTATTTTTCAAATTAATCTCTAAATAAATGTTTAGAAAAAAGACATGTATCATTCGAAATTTACTTATTTGATAATTGTTTAGTTTATACCACCACTCTATCTATTTTTGAATGGTTTTTAAACTTAAGTGAAATATGATTGGTGAAATTTATACTATGATTGCGCATTTGGTTTTCAAATTTTCATAGTAAAATTTTCCTTTGGGATGGGGTAAAGGTAATCTTCAACGTCATATACTCGGACTATTTAATAGATTTATAAATTTATATTTTTCATAATCTTCATCATGTGTGAAGTTGATGGATTTTGAGGAAAAAGACTATACATACGTACGTGTGCATTAATTTAGTGTATGGTGGGGAGGGGACCGGAGACTTGTTGAACATTTGAAATAATATGGGCCTAAGCCCAATCTGAAAGGGTGGAATGTAATTTGAAATCTTTTGAGCTTGGGTCGAACCCTGCTGTCCCGAAATCCTTATCTCTGGATTCTCGGAAAAATCTTTATAAAATAATATAGAGCAATTTGGGCATAACCAGACTGGTATTTAAACTAGTACGATGCATTTTCTACCTCAAGTGTAACTACATCGAAATATTTTTAGGCAGTGGGGGTTTCCCCAACAAAACGGCGGGGGCGATCTCATCGCGTAAAGCGAGTACAAAACTTGACAGTAACAATGGTGAGGGATAAAAGGAAAAATGGGATACATACAAATTAATGATCCACGCCACGCTCAATCTTTCTGGAGAGAACAAAGAGTCTCCTTGTGTTGTGTTTCAAAACATAAATTACACATACTACAAGTGGATGATTGTCACTAAATCAGCAGCATTATGTTTGGTCTTGTGCCACGACGTTGAGGTCCATCAACATCACTTTACTGGATCCCTTCTTCTTGTTTCCAGCAAGCTGCAGGTGCAAGAGTTATCACAACCAACCTAATATTAACAAGTTTCTTCTGTTAGATGATGAATGTGTGACCTTCTCTTCCAGGTCTTGTTTTTCTTCAGCGAGCTTCCTTTCCTGTTCATCCACAAACCAGATAACTTGCTTCCCAACTCTTAAAACAAATATACCTTCTCACGGAGGCGTTTGATTGGATCCAGAAGGCCATGTGTCTGCGTGAAATACCACAACCAACAATCAAAATACATAATTAATTGGTTGAAAGTATTGTCAACAACCTTTGCTGCTCTTGTTTGCATTAGTGCTATCTCAAGTTGTTTCTCCAGATGGATAAGATCTGTGATACTCAACTGGTCCACGCAGCTCTCAGTGAGATCCCTGGGAAACATGTTAACTTGTTATCAATATAATCAAAACTGACATATCATTACTCATAAACACAAGACCAATTCAATTACTCTTCCAGCCTATCAAGGAGTCCTTTACTTGGAATTCCACCTTGTGAAACCTGTTCCACCAATCATCCTTACCTCACCATCAAATACTAAAAATACACATGGAAGTAAAATCTCACCCCGGTCAAGTTAAAACCTGTGGTAGCAGTAGCACATGCCCCATTTTCTACCAAACTTTTATATTGTAGCACCAGGTCCGAAAAGCTGAATTGACAAATCATACATCACTGAAATTTAAAATATAGCAAACCAACAAGCAAGTGATCTTCAATTTTTCATACTTCACAAGATTGCAGTTTTCCTCCTCATTCCTGAGTAGGATATACTCAAAACAACATACTTTTTGCCACGAAAATTAATAACAACATTCATTGGAATCGAAAATGAAAAACCTGGATGTGCTACAGTAATGGTGGAGTTTTCCCGGGCCTGAGAAAACAACCAGACCCACATCTACATCACAGAGGACCGACAATTCCTTTGCTTTCTTGAAAAGCCCATTTCTTCGCTTCGCAAAGGTCACTTGCCGGGCACTCTTGTCCTCGATTCGCATTATCTCGCGCTTCCGCCTACCCATTTTCTCACAAGAGTTGACCAAACCCCCCTTTGACTTTGTCTTGTCCTTATATCTATACGCGCTTGTACGGATACCAGGAAATGCAGGTCCGTGTTGAAGGGATAATCGGAACACAAATTCAGCAGCAATTCCTCAGCTTTTGAAGGGATAATCTGTAAGTTTAATTTATGTTGTTTGATTAGACACAACACAACAATTTTACGTGGAAACGGAGCAAATCCTCGGAAGAAAACCACGGGACCAAACCTAGATCCAATTCACTATAATCATAGTTTCCTTTTCTTGATACATCAAAGATAATCAAAAGTTTGAGACAAAACAACACAGTCTCGGCTGCTCTTTTCCGATATAGTTGTCTCTCTAATTTTTGTTCCAACTTGTGCATCTTTTATATATCATTCTTGCAGTTGTAACTGCTGCTGTCATGCCTTTCTGCATGATTTTGACCACTTCACCACTTCAATTTTAACTCCCCTGTGATCTTGATTCGTATCTGAAATTTTACTTCAAATTGGGCCTCTGCTTTATTCCCTTGGCCCAGGGAACTTCGATCCGAAATTGGGTTGGTTTTATTTGGACTATTATTAGTCCTAACAAAATGCCCCCCCAGCTCAATTTCGGATGAACGATCGTCTTCCCCTCCCGCTAGGGTTTCTTTAACCCTGCGATTTTTGCGCAGAGTTGAAACTTCTGAGTGTTCACTGGCTTGGTGAGAAAGTCGGCAGGATTCTCTTCCGTAGGTATTTTCTTCACCTTAAACTCGCCTGTATTAACTTCTTCTCTTATCCAGTGCATTCTAACATCGATGTGTTTTGATCGAGCATGATACGTTGCATTTTTGCACAACTCAATTGCACTTTGAGAGTCACAGAAAATTTCTTCACTGTATATTTTAAGGCTGAGTTCCTTCGTGAGTCTTTTAAGCCAGATAAGTTCCTTTCCAGCATCTGTTAATGCCATATACTCAGCTTCTGTTGTTGATAATGCTATACTCTTTTGCAGCTTTGACATCCAAGAGATGCCCCCTGAGTTCAACACTGATAAGTAACCAGAAGTGGATCTTCTGGTATCATAGTCCCCTGCCATATCAGAATCAACGTACATTCTTAATTTCAGTTCTTGTTCACCTCCATAAGTCAGTTTCATNCACCGTCAGGGCAAGGCAACGCGGAGGAGATTCAGCCCCCGACTAAATTTATCACCGGAGAAAAAGAATTACCGTTCGGCGGATATTTATAGTCATACAAAATTAAAGCCAGTTCCGTAAAAAGCCCAACCCAATAGTTATGGCCCAAAAACGAAGTCCAGTCCAACAATACCCATTTAAATTATAATTAATTAATTGGTGTTTTGTTAGAAATAAATAATTTTATTCAGGAAGATCTGAAAATGAAGAGGAAGGCAGATTCGATGGATTGATCAAAGCATCCAGCTTGTTACGTAGTTGCTGCTATTCACACTGGGCCCTGCTGCCGCCATGTCATTATGCTGGTACCTGAAGAGCGCAAACATCAATCAGATCAACAAAAATGCTTGTGATCATGAAAAAGAGTGTTTTTTTACCCAATTTGCAGTGTGGGTTCGCAATCCAGAGGGTGGTAGAATATGTCGGGCTGAGGCTGGTGATGTTGTCTTCCGTAAGAAACCTCGTGCCCATTCGCATCCCATTGTAGATTGATCTGAGTTCCTTCCATCAACTGCAACAAGATGCAAAGAAACCACTTTTTTTATCAAATAAACAAGATATCTGGTTTTGATCTTTTGGTGGAATGTGAGGTGTACCCGATGCTTTA
Source organism: Utricularia reniformis (assembly GCA_009725065.1). Classification (NCBI taxonomy): domain Eukaryota; kingdom Viridiplantae; phylum Streptophyta; class Magnoliopsida; order Lamiales; family Lentibulariaceae; genus Utricularia; species Utricularia reniformis. Next base: position 237,864 of record RWGZ01000945.1, read on the forward strand.
AGGTCTTGTTAGTTTCATCAAGGACTTGTTCCTGCCAAAATACAAAATGGGATGATGTTACAAAATGAAAAGAACAAATGTCTATGTGTATAGAGAGTAAACCACCTTTCTATGAAGATCAGATAGTGTATCAAGCATCGCTTGTGTCTGAAAATTGTCCCAAATTTGTATTAGGAAACAGATGAAATGTTATGTTTTTAAAGAAGTAGTCGTACCCGGGTTGATCTGATCTGTTTAAGTGACAGATCAAGTTGCCTCTCGAGTGACTCGAGCTCCCTACTGTTCAATGGGCCAAGATCTTCACCAAGAAGGTTCCTGTCAAGTAAAAAATTGCAGAGATTCGTGTTTCTGTAATCAAAATGAGTTAGTTCCTCACCTTTGTGACCGCTGAAGAGCTTCATATCGTGCTTTAAGCTTCAAATATTCTTGCTGGCTACTCAGTTCCTGTTAACACCGCAACAATAACAAATCCAGGTAATGAAATGAAGCATCATGCTGCAGAAACAAACTGATAATTTTTCAAATATGATCATTAGATGTAGTAGGAGCAGTTTACAAAGAAGTCAAGAACATTAATCTCTAGTCCTTTGTTCTAGTTTCTTGATCTTAAGGGCCCCCGCTAAAAATGCCTACTTTCACTCACTACAAATGCAAAAGGAAGAGGCTATTTGATTTCAAAGCACTAGATCTGTGTTCCATTTTTTTTGTAGTACTTGAAGCTTTATGGTTATTGACCATTGGATTCTGATAGATGAAGGCAGAACAAAAGGACTATAAAAACAAAGAATAGCAAATACCAGTGCTTCCCTTGCAGATACATTCGTCTCTGGTGCTCCATAATTTGACTTCTCATACCTATCCAGTGTCTTGATCATGCTGCTACGCTCAAAACACAGTTTCAGAAAGTAGCATATCCCAGCGATAACTTAAGTAGTAGATGGGGTTGTTGATTACCATACAACCCATTTCTTGTAGCTTCATGGAATCGCTGAAAACCACAAAGGCCATGGAAAACGAACAAAAAGCAGAAAAAAGATGCGAAAAAATCGAGCGATTTCAGAGTTCTGTGAATGTGGAGAGATTTCACCACCACGCGGATTTTACCCAAACGTTGTTGATGACGATGCAGAGAGCAATCCGTGAAGGAACAAAGAAAGGAACCCCTGATACGATGGAAAGCCCCTGGTCAACAAAATGATTTTATTTTGACTAAAGACGTAAAAACGCTTTTGTCTATTTTGTATGTGGACAGATTACTATAAAATCTGCCACTAAAACCCTATGAAGTTGTGCTGTTTTGTTATCTATCTCTTGAGAAAACTTATGTAGCGCCGTCGTTTTTCTGGTCTATTGTTCTTCTTCCACAAATCAAATACTTACAAGAACAAACTCAATACTATAGAATTCATCATGGTATCGGAGCCCTCAACTGAGGTAACACTCTTATTTCCTGGAAGCTGTGCATTTTAAGGTTTCTGATAGAGCACACCATGGCAAGCAGTAGAGCGGTTCATGCTCCTCCTCTACTGGATGGAACAAACTACTTCACTTGGTCGATAAAACTAACCACAATCCTCAAGTCAAAAGGTTTGTGGGAAGTTATCGTTAGTGAAACAACAAAAACAACATCAGAGTCAGCCTCCGAGTCAACCTCTGAAGCAGACAAGAAACTTCAAGATGAATATGATAAACTAAAGTATAAAGCCATGACAATACTCCACGATGCAGTCACAGACACTATGTTTGATAAAATCGCAAGTTGTCTTACTCCGAAAAAGATATGGGACCAACTCAAAGAACTATACGAAGGAGGAGACCAGATCCGGAAAATCCACATCCGAAACAAGATGACTGATTTTGAAGCAAATAAAATGAGCAGTAACGAAACTTTGCAAGATTATTATGACAGGACTGTGAAGATAGTAAATGAAATAAGAGCTCTTGGAGGGGAACTTTCAGATGAGAAGATAATCGAGAAAGGAACCATGAGCTTACCAAACAAATTCGAGCCAAAGCTGTGTGCGATTGAGGAATGTGACAAACTGAAAAAGTCAATGGGAAAAAAGGAAGAAAAAATGACATTTATGGAATTCATTAGCTCTCTCCAGTCGTATGAAAAAAGGATTTCTTTACGCCCACCTGAAACCGAAGATATTGGATCAAAGAATGAAATAGCATTGACCAGCCAAGAATCTTTTGAAGCTGCAGCCATGATTGCAAATAGAAACAAAATCATGTATACTCAATCACAAGGATATGCAAAGCACCAACAAAATCCAAATTGGAAAGAAAAGCGTGAAGCAACTGGAGCATGCCCGCATTGTGCAAAAACAAATCACAAACCTGAAACTTGTTGGTGGAGACCTGATGCTCGTTGTACTCACTGCTCAAACCTTGGACATGTGGAAAAGGTATGCCCTGCAAAAAGGATAACATCTGAACATGCAAATACAACAGAATTTTCATTCTTTGGTGATATGTGTGACTTTGAAGTAAGTCTCTTGACATCAATTGGTGTTTGCTCTGATTGGATTCTTGATAGCGGGTGTTCTAAACATATGTGTAAAGATAGAAGCCTATTCAAGACACTTGAATACACTGATAGAAAGGCTGTTAAATCTGCTACTGGACACACAACATATGTAGAAGGAATTGGCTCAATTCTACTCAAAGGAAATCAAAAACCGATATTGATCAATGAGGTGTTGTATGTCCCAAATCTGAAACAGAATCTACTAAGTCTTGGTCAATTCTTGAGAGAGAAATTTAAGTTATCTTTCGAAGGACTCATATGCAAGATTGAGCAGCCTATATCAAACACATGTATTATTTCGCAAATGCTGGACAATAACCTATTTACATTGGAATCTGCAGATCAAGAAATGGCTTTCACAACTTTGGAAGAGACACAAAAATGGCATAAAAGATTTGGTCATTATGGAATCAAAAATCTGAAAATACTACAAAAAAATGGTATGACTCTAGATTTTCCTGATTTTCATATGATTCATAATACGTGCTCTGTATGTCAAAAAGGAAAACAAAGTAAAAAACCATTTCCGGTTAGCAATCACCGCTCCCTAAATAAGCTTGACCTTATACACACCGATCTGTGTGGACCAATAAGGGAACCATCATGGAGCGGTAGCAAATACTTCATCATTTTCATAGATGATTTCAGCAGGTTTTGTTGGATTTTTTTCATGAAATGCAAATCTGAAACTTATGAAATATTTAGAAACTTCAAGGCTATGGTTGAATGTCAAACCGGGAAGAGAATAAAAAGACTTAGATATGATAATGGGGGGGAATTTGTCTCTAACTTACTTGAGAATTTCTGTAAGTCTCAAGGCATAATACACCAGTACACCACTCCTTATACACCTGAACAAAATGGAGTCAGTGAACGGAAGAATAGAACAATAATTNGCATAAAAAGAAGATCAACTGCTTTTTCTCTTTTTTAAACTAAACAAAACAGAAAAGCAAGAATCTTAGAACTCAAATTGGAGAAAAGAGAAGTGGGGTTTGATACCTAGAGCTACTGCAGAACTCGTACAGCTTTCCTCTATTGGAGAAGATGATGAGCGCAACCTCGGCATCGCATAGAACTGAAAGCTCATAAGCTTTCTTCAAAAGTCCATTCCTTCGTTTAGCAAAAGTGACTTGCCTGTTGATCTTGTTCTCTATTCTCTTCAGCTCAACTCTCCCTCTTCCCATTTCACTCTAACAAGAACAAAAGGTTTGTTTTCTCTTGCATTTTTGTGCTTTCTTGCACCTCATTAATTTATAACTACATACAACTTTTTCTGTACATATGATGGGTACAAATCCACCCAACTCAGAATAGGAGAGGGATCTCAAGTTTCAACCCCCATGTGCTTATTTCTAAAATAAAATCCCACTGCCATTTCAGCATGTTTTAATCTTTAAAGTTAATATAATTGCTTTGTTGTTTTCTTTTCTCTGTATGTACTTGGCTAGGCTGTAGGGTTGAGGAATCTAGATCCTTCAAGTCCGGTCCAAGAGAAGGGAAACCTTAAACCTGATGTGTTATATCAGTGTAAACCGCATCGTGTCAACATTTTAAAGGTTCTGAACTTGTAACTTTTCAGAAAGACAAGCATCATCTGACAGCAAAAAGTTGGATTAAAAAAGTTAGTTGTCTAAAGAAAGAACATGCCCATTAAAATACAATTGTGGGATATCAAAAAGTAATTGTTAGGTTATGTGTAAGGACGGAAATACGGTTTTGTTCGCCCATTTTTCAACCATATATGTGTCCATGATTATATGAGCGTCGATATGATGCCACGGAAATACGGTAGACAGATAAAGATTTGGGTGTCTCTTCTATGCGGAAACAGTTTTTTTATTTATATTTAATTATATGATTGATATAATTATATTATATAATCAATTAAATATTATATATTATTTGAAATATTATAATTTAAAATATAATAATGTTAAAAATGATGCATATTATATTAATTTCGTAACTTGTTTCGGATTGGATATTTCGAAAAAATATAACAATTTGAAATATGAAATTATAAAAAAGAAATTCAAATTCAAACGAAATAGTTAAAAATATTAAATCAAATGTAATATTTAATGAGAAATTGAATAATATATAGATAAAATTGATGAGATATAAAAATTAAATTAAATTTGAATATATAAGATGATGTGGATGAGATAGAAATAAAAAATGATATGGATGACTGAAAAGTTTTAGAAGTAGAAAGAAAATATGATGTGGATGTGAGAATAATGATTATATGTAGAAAGATTTATACGGCGAAAATAGTTTTGTGTGCTGACAAGATTAGTCCTTTATCATTATCTATCAGCGAATGGTCTCTTGGGAGAATAAGAGATCAAGTTGATGTTAATGGTTGCTTTCTTGATACCATATATAGAACAAGTATGGTGGAAATGTAATCAATTTAACTCAGTTGAAAAGAGGAAAAATCCTTGTAAAGCTTTGGCGTTCTTTGAAAGTCAAGAGTTTGAGTTCCAAAAACCACAACTTTTCACAAAATCACTCATTGTAGGATTAATTTTAAGAAGAAGAGCATCCGGTTGGAAGCACAAATCTCCTTAATTTGTTTGGTGTAAAAGATTCATGGCTGAAATCAATAAAAAATCTCTGTAAAAAACCAATCTTTACGTTTATTTAGGAGGACTGAGAAGATATCTGGAGATGTTGAGATTATGAGAACCTAACCCATAACAAAAGATGAAGCATCTTTACATGGAATTGATACAAGCACGAAAGACGAGATAGAAACACACAGAGGGACTTCATACTGGAGATAAGTGGGGACAGAGATGACGAATGGGCCTTTAAAGCAAGACTGTAGCCTGTATCAGAATTCAGAACATCTATCTCTGTGATTGATGCGTTTTATACTTTACATTTTCTTGTTACTTGTTATTGTCCTCCATCCCAAAGTCACTTGAACTCTTTCCTTGTTCAGTCTTCCATTATTTTTCTGTATATACAGATCACAATCTGATATGGGGATTTATCTCCAGATCTACATTCACACAAGATTGAGTAGAGGTGGGTAAAAGTGAACTAAAAGCAACAAAAGATGAAGGGGACCAGAGAAATAGTGGAGGAGAAGAAGGATAAAAAATTGTGTGAGATTTGTAGCTGTAAACATGGAAACACTTTCAACATCAGCCTGTGTGAACACTGAAGCCCTTTTCAAATTTGGGAAACTCGGTCCCATCAAATGAAAAAGATAGCTCTGCAAGTTGCATAATTGAGTTTCATGGCAAGACTTGTGAATGGGCTTTTACAACCAGAAATGAATTATTTCTTAGAGATATGATTTGGGTGCATTTATGTGTTGAGAATCTTGGGAACATCGAATTAGAATAGCTTGTGGAAGAACAAGGTTAAAGAACATCATGATCCATCAACAGTTAAAATTAAAAAAGACTGTAATCCATCTACTCCCACATGAAGGAAAGGGTTTGATGAGATCCAGCTGATGAAGGGTCTTCTCCATGTTGAAACATTTCTGGGATATGAGTTGTGGAAACATTGCTGTCATGGTACTGAGATGAAGAAGCTACAGCTCTGCTTTCTTGAGGAAACTGATTTAATGAGCTGAAATCATGGTAGTTATAGATTGAAGGTTGTGTGTTGAGGAGTGGTTCATTTCCAGTGTGATTCTTCAAGCTGAATTCTTGTGTAGCTTCTGGTGCCGGTGACAGAAGAGAGAGAGCACGATCACAGTCCACGACTTTATGATTCAGCCCCTCCGACAAAAAGCTTAAGCTTGGATGACCCACACTTGTGTTCATAGAAGAAGATTCATCATTGAAGCAGTAAGATGGAAACTTGAGAAATGCTTCTGGTCTTTCGTTGTATCTCGCTGTCTGATGAAATGGCCCCATGGCGTTCTCAGAGTTCATAAGTCCACTCCATGTTTTAGAAGGCATAACAGAACTTGGCAGGACTTGTTGGTCGCCAAATGATAAGATTCTTGTCCCTGCATAAGAAGATTGATTAGAGAAGAGGAAGCCAGGGTGGTTCTGGATCAGAGATTCTGCTTGCGGTTTTCTACGCCTCCGGTTGTGCCCTTCTAGTCGCTTTCTACAGCTCCTCTTTCCCTCATCAAATTCCACCAGTGAGTGAAACCTGCAGATGGAACAGCATTAGAAGTGCAGAAACAAGCTCCATACATAATTTGATTCGATATTTCAAGTATTTTACCTGCTGCACTGCTGGCAGAACCGCTGCTCTCGTCCCTCAATCGTGACCACCGGAGACTTTGAGTGAGCTTCACAAACTTTATGGCGGCGGTGATAGTCTCGACAGAGGCTTAAATCGACAGCACAACCATCTACCAAGCATTGAGGAACTTGGCTACTGGTGCTGGGAGCCTTAGCCCGTTTTGATGACCCCGAGAAGGACGTTGAAGATGATGATGATTCCATCAGAAAAAGTCTATCATTTAAACGCTCCAATTCCTCACTTGCAACAAAAATGCCTCATCCAGAGTACTAAACATCAAGAAAAAAATCAAAAAAAATGAAGCCTTGTAGCAAATTAGATCACATCCAAAATTTATCAACTGCAAGCATTCTGTAGAAATTAGGAAGTCAAGAGCATATATCATTTTATCAGATGTCAACGGAGATATAATGACGAATAAAGGGGATATACTGCCTTAGATGAGTTCTACTTAAACATCAGACAATAGATAGAGCTAATAGGGTGGCTGGCACATATGTTTTCAAAACGCGGTATCAGCGAGTCTAACAGGTAATCCTCATTTCAAGCAGCATATGAATTATCATAAAGACATAAAAGAAACTTGACAATGTCTTAAATAAGTGGTGAGTTTGGTGCTGGTAAGACGAAACACTGCTATGGTAATCAGTTTTAATGGCGTAGGTTGGCAGTTGGGAACCTAGCCTACAACAGTAGAGGTGAAATGGTCCTTCCATTCTATGGCAACCGTAGCAACCAATGGAAAAACTTTTAGTCTTAACCATGGGAGTTAATGGCAGTTATGTTTACTGGGAGAAGTCGCAGAATCTCAAACTTTATACTCCCAAAATTCAACAAACTACAGCCCATCAACAAGGACCACAAAAAGCTGAAAACGGGTCAAAAAAATGCAAGAAGATTCATAATTCGATGAACACAAGATTCACAGAAAGGCAACACAATTTGAGCAGATTTGGGAAGTCTTAAAAGGATCAATTTATGCCCAAAAAGAATGGTACAAATAGAGAATTTCCCGGAAAAGAAACAAAGCTTCCCTTTAATTGACCTAAAAACGCAGCACACAAAACCCATTTGTAAACAGAGGAAAGATGATTTTTTTTGTTCTGTTTCTTTACCAGTGATGAGATTTCAGCAGTTGAAAGAGGAAAAAAGTTCAACCCAACAATTTCGAAAAATTGGCAGCTACACAGCGGAAACAAATCTAAATAGTTTTTATGCGCAAGCTCAAGTATTCTTCTGTTTTCACCTGAGAGTTAGTAAAGACAATAATCGAAGAAGCTGAAAAGAGGAAAAAGAAACGGAGATGTACCTCTGAAGTTAGTGCGGCGTTTGGCAAGTAACAAGTAATGTGAAATAAGGGAAGTTTGAGCCTAGGTATTTATATAAGGATTTACAGCAACAGCACCAAGCTCTAGGGAGCATTAATGAAAAAGGGAAGCCATGGATGGCCACAGCCCCAGCAGGTACCAAAAAATACTCAAGTTAAATGCAAATTATCAATAAGCTTTGTTACCTAAAAGGCAACTGATAAAACAACAGAGATTTCATATACGCACAAGGGAGCAAAGGTACTTGTTTTTTCCAGGCTTTAGATCCACATATTTATAAACATACAAATTCTACTATTCAACCAAAAACTTTTGAAACAGAATCAACATCAATAACAATAAAAAGAAAAACAAATTTTACCCAATAGTAATCTGTGTTGATACAGAAAAGATTCTGATACAAGTGGAAGTTTCAGCACTTTAAAAAATCAAACATGTTGCGTATTAGGAAATGTACAATGGACTATAGACACCATTTTTTATAAGGGAAAATAAGAGCAACAGAAGACATAAGAATAATTAAATATGTAAGAAAACACATAACCATTTAAAATTTGTGGCAGATAAGGGAACACCAAGGTGTCTTGTAACTTTCAGCCACATTATGAATTTACTAGATAATAATACAGGTAGGTTGTATTGAGAAAAATGAAATAATAACCATATCGTATTGTAACTTTCATCTCTACAGGTCATGACTAGCCTAGCCTTCGTTGAGACTGAGAGATTGCTGGTAAATAACACAAGAAAAAATGGGAATATTCCTCACAAATACATTTACAGAACAAGGAAATGATGCTTTAGAAATAAAAAAGAGTGACTTATAATGCGGTTGATTGTGTACAAAAGTGTTTCAGAACCAGTAATGTATGGGATGAAGTCATTTACAAGGGTTACATATTTCCTGTGAAAAGCTTTGACTTGCAGGAAGGAATCTTTTTGCTGTCACCGTACAAGTGCTTCAAATGGATGGCAGGGTTGTCCATTTTGTAGGATTAGGATGATTGATTGGCATATGCAATCAATGAATTCTCCAAATTTGATGGTTTACAGCATAAATATCCTCTGGACTAAAGAGAAATCGACAAGAAGCCAACAACATCAAGAAAAAGAAAACCTTAGAATACCAAGAATACCTTTCTCATGGTTTAGATTGAAACTGGATCTCTAGAATACCCACCACTTAGACAGGATGTTTTCTATTTGAAAGAGGCCTCAAATTGGGCAAAACCCATTACTGAGTATTTCTCCCCGGAAAAGTAATGTAATAATAATGATTTGATTTAGCCATGGAGCTCGGTGGAAGCAGAGTAGGATTTTTGTTTGTGGCGAATCAAGAATGGATTTAGGGGAGTAACAAACACGCAAGAGTTTATTTACTTAGTAGGTAGTGGTTGTTTTTGAAGACGGGTAAAGTAAAACCCATAAACTAATAACGTGAGAAAACAAGGCGGCCCTTCAGAGATATCTAGAGTCCACAGCCCTTCGATGTCTCCTAAGTTTCATTTCATTGTCTCTTGTAACTTGTGAAGAATTATTATATTCAATCCGATTCAGGTTTTGACGAAAGTACGGTACACTAGATCTGCAATGCACAATTTTGGGCGGGGAGTGGAAAAAATGGCTTCTCTTGCCCCAACAAGTTCATCGTCACCTTATTCCACTTCTTCCCCAATAGGCTTTGTTCGGCTTCGCCAAAATATCGTATTTTCACTGGTTTCCCCGAGAAGATTTGGGACAAAAAATGGTTCTTTGAATTCCAAGTGCTGCCCTTCATCTCGGTCGATCCTCATGCAAGATGGTTTGTTTTATTTTCTTTCAATTTGTAATATTTCGAGCCTCATCGGGATCCTATACTCATTTTTAGGTTGTTCCTTTTCTTCCCTCAACAACTATCATATTGCTGAGTTCTAATTCAAAATGAAGCAAAACTATTTTGTTGTGAAATTCAATGTTGTGATTGATGTCAATATTCTTCAGGTGCTTTGGCTACTAAAAAGCCCCCCTCCAAGGAACCTTCTCCTGGGAAGTTGAAACAAGAGTTTTTCTCAGTTAATCCTCCATCGGAACAAATGAAATCAATGAATTCAGTTGATGGTGGGGATAAGTCTCATCTCAGTATAACTATCGTTGGGGCCTCTGGAGACCTTGCCAAAAAGAAAATATTTCCTGCTTTGTTTGCACTTTACTATGAGGATTGTCTTCCTGAGGTTAAATCATGTTTTTATCTTCTAGTTCACTAGTCTTGTAAAAGGTTCAAAAACTTATCATTTTCAAGCTCTTTCTTGTTTTTTACAGAACTTCACAGTATTTGGTTATGCCCGTAGTAAGATGACCAATGAAGAGTTGAGAGTTGTGGTCAGTGAGACCCTTACTTGCAGAATTGACAAAAGGTAGTAAGATCGTTTGTCTGCTACTTACTCAGAAAATTTTATTAGTTTATGATAAGAGTTCATGCTAGTTCATCCTGCTTCTGTGTTTTATGCAGGGCAAATTGTGATGAAAAGATGGAACAGTTCCTGAAAAAGTGTTTTTATCACTCTGGAAAATATGATTCCCCCGAAAGTTTCATGGAGCTCGATACTGAGCTTAAAGTGCATGAGGTATTGCTCAGCATAGACATGAAGATTCATTTGTTGGATTATACTATGAACCATTGAATTAGCTTCTTTTTAGATTTTTATTTGTGTTTTTAGTGTTGTGGCAGTCGTAAGGCATCACATTGTCACTGATGATTTTTTCTATAGGGTCAAAAGGTTTCAAATCGACTTTTTTACTTATCTATTCCACCAAACATCTTTGTTGATGTTGTAAGATGCGCCAGTGGCTCTGCATCTTCTGCTAATGGCTGGACTAGGGTCATTGTTGAGAAGCCATTTGGCCGGGATTCTGAATCATCGGCTGCTTTAACCAATTCCCTCAAGAAATACTTAACAGAGGATCAGATTTTCAGGTTTGATTCTTGTTATTTCATTTTTTTGGCAGTTTGTCTAATGAATGTAACTTCCTGTACAGGATAGATCATTATCTCGGAAAGGAGCTTGTGGAAAACCTTTCGGTTCTCCGTTTTTCTAACCTTATTTTTGAGCCCTTGTGGTCAAGGCAATATATAAGGAATGTTCAGTTCATATTCTCAGAGGACTTTGGAACTGAAGGAAGGGGCGGGTAATTAATTTTGTCGAAAGATTATTCTTCATTTCGAGTGAATAATTACCATGTTCTTTCTTGTATTAGTTACTTTGACCATTACGGAATAATTAGAGACATAATGCAAAATCATCTGCTTCAAATACTCGCGTTATTCGCCATGGAAACACCTGTTAGTTTAGAAGCAGAAGATATCAGAAATGAGAAGGTTTATTTATTTACTGTCCCCTTCTCCATGTTTACTCATTTTTTGGACATGATGAAACTGGTTCTTGATTCACTGTAACAGGTCAAAGTGTTGCGCTCAGCGAAACCGTTAGTTCTCAATGATGTGGTGATCGGGCAATACAAAAGTCATACGAAAGGAAGTGTTTCGCACCCGGGATACACAGATGATAAAACGGTACCTAAAGATAGTATAACTCCAACTTTTGCTGCTGCTGCGCTATTCATTAACAATGCAAGGTGGGATGGGGTTCCTTTTCTGATGAAGGCTGGAAAAGCGTTGCATACGAGAAGGTAAGCAGAAATAAACAACTCGATTTTGACATTCAACTCCTAAAACTCTGTTGCTTTACTTGTTTTTATCAGGGCTGAAATACGAGTGCAGTTCAGACATGTACCAGGGAATTTATACAACGGGAAGTTCGGAAATCTTGATCGTGCAACAAATGAATTAGTTATCCGTGTTCAACCCGATGAAGCAATTTATCTGAAGATCAACAACAAGGTCCCTGGATTAGGGATGAGATTAGACAGCAGCAATTTGAATCTTCTCTACAAAGCAAGGTGATTGATTGTTGTTGAATATACAAACGATCCTAATGAACATTATCATGAACTTATTTGGTGTTATGATCAGATACTCGAAGGAGATACCGGATGCGTACGAGAGACTTCTGCTAGATGCTATTGAAGGTGAAAGGAGACTTTTTATAAGGAGCGATGAACTTGATGCTGCATGGTCACTCTTCACTCCGGTGCTCAAGGAGCTTGAAGAAAAACAGGTTAGACCGGAGTACTACCCGTATGGAAGCCGAGGTCCAGTGGGTGCGCACTACCTGGCTGCCCGTCACAATGTCAAATGGGGTGATCTTGGCCTTGATGAATAAATGATCCCAAATGATCTTGGCTTCCATTCAATCCTCAAGGCTTGGCTCTGTGCAACCACTGTACGAACCAACCATTCCATCAGCTGCGAACCGTGGGGAAATACGAGTTATTTATGTTGCAATTTGAGACCGCTGGCTTTACCCAATGTAATAAATTTGGTTGCTGTCCGGAAGTAGACATGAACCGGGAACTATTTCATTGATCAAGGAATGAAAACTGGTTGAAATGTTACATGCATTCCACATAATCTAAATGAATGATGATTAAAAACAGTGAGGAGTTTTCTTTGTCAAAGCCAGAGAGCCCCAGCTTGCTTGAGAAGAGGAACAAGAGTGCCATTAATATGAAACGCAATGACTCTGTCCATTGCACCAACGAGCTTACCACCGATGAAGACAACCGGGAGGGACAGGGGAGCAGCCTCCGATAAGCCACGAAAGTACCGTCTCCATTTCATAACCAGCAGGATCTTGGTCTAACTCATACACGATGAGGTTCACTCCCATCCCAAAGAAGAGCCTCTTCACTGCATGGCACAAGCAACAACTACTTACACTAAATACCACAACCGCACTGCCCGAAGCCAGCCTCAAAACTCTCTCCATAACCTCGTCCTCAAAGAAACAGCAAGTGAGTATTGGTGATAGGAAGTATATTGTAGGATACATTAGAGGAAGCAGCAACAGGGGACCAGATGTATGTATAATATAAAGTGGACGCAGCTTGAAATCAAAAGACATCCTCTGACTGCTTGCCTTTGAAAACATTAAATTTGGTTGAGCAATAATACAAGGTTATTAGTTTATGGAAAACCAACGCAACGGCCCTCAAGGACTGGAGTCACCAGAGTATTTAATTAGATTACACTTATTCTTCCGACCCCAACTGCTTTTTCTTCTACAATTTATATTTAAGTATAGGCTCCACTGGTGTTAATGGTAAATGGTGTTAAAGAATAGCGTCTGTTTACATGAAACCTCTTTTAAGGCCTCCTCAGTATATGATCAAGTTTAAAAGCAGCAGCGAAAAGCTGCTTTGTATTTAAAACTTTCTTGAATTTTACATAGAACAAGATCCAACTGAGAGAAGATTTCTTCAGGCGCAGGCTCCCACATCGTACTTGACAAACCCGATAAGCTCAGGGCCTTCCAACCTCGAATTGTTCATGAAACTAACGCAACCAAAAATATCATCTTTAGTCTTTAACTTTCTTCAATTCTATAAATCAACGTGTTTACTGATTACCTTTCTTCTCTGAAACTTGCCAACGAACCAGATGACGGAATTGTACCACATAAATCGTTATTGGACACATCACTGCAATCAATATGGAATCAATGTGAATTTATAAGACAGGTGATGTTAGCTTAAAACTTACAAGATTTTGAGGTTTCCGAGCTCTGAAAGTTCCCTTGGTATTCTCCCAGTTAGACCATTTCCGTTCAGCCTCCTGAAACGATGTTGTGTTCTCTTTGTTATGTAAATTGAAAACATTGTTTATTACTAGAGATGCTTACAGGAATTTAAGTTTGGAGAGTTTGGACAAGGAATGAGGTATGGACCCAGAAAGATTGTTGTGGTACAGGTCAAGGCTCACGAGATTTTTCAACTTCCCAAGCTCTGTAGGGATAGATCCAGTAAAGTTGTTCATGTACAGCTCCCTGCAAAATTACCAACCTCAACTTCGTCGTCATTTTTTCATTAAATGTCATTAGCCTTGCACTTAATGCGACAGCGACTACGCGTTTCAACTCCAAAACGCACAGCCTGTAGTCTGTAATTTTTAAGGTTCCCGATCCGATATCACGCAGATTCAGGATGAAGACTTCTATGTTTTTATAATTAAGGAAAATGGAAATGGGTACTCACAGATATTGAAGGCGATCCAGTTTTCCCAATTCGGGAACAAGGTTCCCTGATAGCTTTGCGTTTCCAAGATCGCTGTGAAAAAACCCACAAAAAAGAAGATGAATTTGAAGGGAAGGACATAACAGGAGTAAAATCAGTGAAAATGATTACAGTCTGGTGACCCTGTTTTCTCTGTCACAGGTGACATGAAACCAAGTACATGGGTCCACAAGCGTTGGATCCCAGCTCTGAAGAACATTTTGGGGGTCATGAACGGATCTTCTAAGTGCATATAGAGCATCCCCTGCAGAAACAAGAATTATTGAAAACCCCAATAAATTAACATCTGAATCACAAAATCCCTCTCTGATTTTATCACCTTCGGAGTCTCCGTGTACGTATGTAAATGCAAGAAAAAAGAAAAGAAGAATCTGTAAGCCCATAAAGTTCAACTGGTTCAACTTCAATCCCAGCGAGCAACAGCAGAAATGTAAAGAGAAAAGCATGCTTCCTCTTCTTAGTTGCTTCAATAATTGAATTGCAGAATACCCTTCAGTTTTCACAGAGACGTGCTGGGGGATTTATGGCCGGCCCGGATATGAACAGACAAAGTAGTAAAATGCTGGTTTCACTTTTCACTCGCATCTCATAAATTCAAATTTGCACGAATGGCAGGGCCGAATTCTCTTTAAAATATTTCAAAGGCCCTGCACGAATGGTCTGTTGGGCCCATATCATTCAAAATTTTAAAAGCCCTTTTACTTACATATTACAGCTCATATAGGGCTAAGTAAGAGGGCCTTAATTTAACTAAAAAAGCCCAGGCCCATCCATTACCATAATAGATTTTATTTTTATTGTGAAAATTTTTTAAATCTAATTTTCTGATGGGTTAGTTATAAAACACTTTTAATAATATGATAATGGATTAAATATCTATCACATCAAAGGCAAGAAGTAAATGTTTATTTATTAATTTTGAAATTAAGCCATATTGTGGAAATTATAAGGGCCTAGGCCGTTTCCTTGTGGCGAAACTGGCCAATCGGCAATCCTATGTGGCCATCGGCGAAGTGGGATCCCGGCGACGGCGGATTAACGTATTCATTTCTGCAGCAATAAGAAGAAGAACTCACTACTGTTCCTCTTCTCCTTCGCATCTCCTTGGTTTCGGTTCTCCTCCTCAGATTTTGCCTCCTTATAATCGCCGCCAATTTCTCCCGTCGATAACAGCCGTTGAGAGTGAGAGGAAGGGGAATTGCATCCAAACCCATTAGTTTCGCAACCACTCCTGGTTTGCACCAAATCACCCTCTCTCCGCCTACCACCGTCGGCAAATCACGGATCACTCTCTCGGTTGTGACCGGTGCCGTGAAGGAACATCTGTACATTGCGTCTTTTCCGTCTAGAGAGAATCGTGGGTACTGATTCAAAGCATTTTTAGCGCTTCGCAGAATATCAGAGCTGTTTACACTCGACATTCTCCGTTGATAACCCCCCATTTTTTCCTCCATTTCTAGCCGGAGAATCATTTCCTCTAAACTAGTCTCTCTTCCTACCTCCGGAAACTGCAGTGGCGCCATGCACGAACCCAAATTCCTCTGTTCCAGAGTAGCTGTAGAGCCATTTCCGCTGCAGAAATTGTTGAACCCCTTCTTCACCTTAGCACCAAAGGCGTTCTTGAGTAGAAACAAAGACATATCCTTCATTTTTGAATGATCAAATCTTTGTACAAAGAAGCAGAAACAAGGCTGGATTATTTCAAAATCACGGCTTTCATATGAATAAAGACAAAGTAAAAGTTTTAATAACTTTCTCAACCGCTGTTCCCAATTCCCATCCTCCTTAAATGATTGTGACAGTAAGAAACTCCTGGTTTCATTAACATAGTTCGTTGGGACCATCAATGTTGTAGCTAATTTCAGTTCAAACTTTAAGAGGAAACAGTTGGCAACAGAGTTTTTATTTTATTTAACTCCCACTCCTAGATTGGTGAGGAATGTTTCTCAGTTATTCAACTTTCAAAATGCGCATAGCTACAGTATCATTTGAAAACAGCACATTACAGTTCATATTGTAATAACCCTCAAATCGTTGAAGTTCAATGGGGAAAGTGGTCAAACATCACTTGCTTTCACGAATCTGCCCTTAACTCGCTTCCTTGTATCAGCTCTTGCTTTTCTTGATTCGTATCGAATGTGCTTCTCATATCTATAAACACAATCATTTCAGAAACACAAAGCCAAATGATTCCATAAAATGAGAGAATTTGATATCTAGTTGTTACCCACCTTCGTTTATTCTTCTTTTCCTTGTAACGTATCAGGGCAATGCCTCGATTTTTCGCTATGTCGGCCTTCATCATTCCATCATCTTGAAATGTAATAGACTGATCCATCAACTTGAAATGCTTGCTATGATCATAGGCTGGTTTTCTAGTACACAACTCTGTTACTTGAGAATGGTTGCTTTCTGATGTTTCTGGTCCCTGTCCCTGACTTAGCATATGTTTCTTCACTGAACTCTGCATTTAAAAACAAACAGTTTTATTAATCACGCAATGCATATACAGTTTTATTGGCTTATGGTGCAGTGCTTACACAGAAAGGAATCATATCTTTTCTTGAGGTACATGAGTCAACCGCAGGTCGAAGGAGGCCTCTTCTCTTAGCCAAGGAAGTTTCTTCAAGCAGCTCACCGTAAAAATTTACATTGAAGGCAAAGTCACTACCCTGCTCCTCGAGTACTTCCTTATCCGGCCCTCTTAACTGTCCGAGATTGAAATCCCAAATCTGCAGATCGGAGAACAGTGAGAACTGGGAACATTTATCTGGTTATAGTTAACAAAAAACTGTGTTGTAATCAAGAAGAAAGATAGGAAGAGTACCTGAGCTCTGTTATTAATGAGGCTATTGCTGCTCCATACTTCCTCTTTTGGTGTCTGTGTCATCAACATTGTTGTAAACTTAGAGTTGTGCTGGTGTGGAGAGAGCTCCCTTTCTTGTGGTGGTGTGTGAAAATTCTCCATCTGCCAGCAGCTGTTGCTCGGCGTGTGAGGCACCAAGTCATCCATATCCCCACTGCCACCGACACCGCCGTGTGATAAAAGTTCTAGCAACTGTTTAATGATAACTTGCTCCTGCTTCCCGCAGGTGGGGCTCCTTTTATTGACAAAATCGCCGCCGTAATCGGAGAAGATTAAAGAACCGGCACTGGGTACCATGATCTCTTCCAGTAGTCCACTCCACTCGTAGGGAGCTGCTTTCTTCTCCGAAATTTCCAAATCCCATGATGTTGCCAATTCAAAGGCCGAAGGACAACCGGAAAATCCCTCAAGTGGGCAACGATTATGAACGGCGGAAGAAACACAGGTTCCATGAGCATCCCAGTCACAGTCCTGACAAAGCACTAGTCCGTCAGTGCAACATCGGACGGCCGCCGGATGGGCGGCGCAATTATCGCAGATCTGGGANCACTCCTAGATTGGTGAGGAATGTTTCTCAGTTATTCAACTTTCAAAATGCGCATAGCTACAGTATCATTTGAAAACAGCACATTACAGTTCATATTGTAATAACCCTCAAATCGTTGAAGTTCAATGGGGAAAGTGGTCAAACATCACTTGCTTTCACGAATCTGCCCTTAACTCGCTTCCTTGTATCAGCTCTTGCTTTTCTTGATTCGTATCGAATGTGCTTCTCATATCTATAAACACAATCATTTCAGAAACACAAAGCCAAATGATTCCATAAAATGAGAGAATTTGATATCTAGTTGTTACCCACCTTCGTTTATTCTTCTTTTCCTTGTAACGTATCAGGGCAATGCCTCGATTTTTCGCTATGTCGGCCTTCATCATTCCATCATCTTGAAATGTAATAGACTGATCCATCAACTTGAAATGCTTGCTATGATCATAGGCTGGTTTTCTAGTACACAGCTCTGTTACTTGAGAATGGTTGCTTTCTGATGTTTCTGGTCCCTGCCCCTGACTTAGCATATGTTTCTTCACTGAACTCTGCATTTAAAAACAAACAGTTTTATTAATCACGCAATGCATTTACAGTTTTATTAGCTTATGGTGCAGTGCTTACACAGAAAGGAATCATATCTTTTCTTGAGGTACATGAGTCAACCGCAGGTAGAAGGAGGCCTCTTCTCTTAGCCGAGGAAGTTTCTTCAAGCAGCTCACCGTAAAAATTTACATTGAAGGCAAAGTCACTACCCTGCTCCTCGAGTACTTCCTTATCCGGCCCTCTTAACTGTCCGAGATTGAAATCCCAAATCTGCAGATCGGAGAACAGTGAGAACTGGGAACATTTATCTGGTTCTAGTTAACAAAAAACTGTGTTGTAATCAAGAAGAAAGATAGGAAGAGTACCTGAGCTCTGTTATTAATGAGGCTATTGCTGCTCCATACTTCCTCTTTTGGTGTCTGTGTCATCAACATTGTTGTAAACTTAGAGTTGTGCTGGTGTGGAGAGAGCTCCCTTTCTTGTGGTGGTGTGTGAAAATTCTCCATCTGCCAGCAGCTGTTGCTCGGCGTGTGAGGCACAAAGTCATCCATATCCCCACTGCCACCGACACCGCCGTGTGATAAAAGCTCTAGCAACTGTTTAATGATAACTTGCTCCTGCTTCCCGCAGGTGGGGCTCCTTTTCTTGACAAAATCGCCGCCGTAATCGGAGAAGATTAAAGAACCGGCACTGGGTACCATGATCTCTTCCAGTAGTCCACTCCACTCGTAGGGAGCTGCTTTCTTCTCCGAAATTTCCAAATCCCATGATGTTGCCAATTCAAAGGCCGAAGGACAACCGGAAAATCCCTCAAGTGGGCAACGATTATGAACGGCGGAAGAAACACAGGTTCCATGAGCATCCCAGTCACAGTCCTGACAAAGCACTAGTCCGTCAGTGCAACATCGGACGGCCGCCGGATGGGCGGCGCAATTATCGCAGATCTGGGATCGAATATGCTTCTTAGAGAGAGCGTTTGCAGTGTGCACATGGTGGTCGCATGATAAACAGAGCTTGGCGCAGTCTGCCCGGCAGAAAAGAATCGCGGTTCGGTAGCCGCAAAAGTCACACCCGACCATCAGACAATGAAAATCGAAGATGAAGCAACAAAAAAGTAAGGATCTTGATCACAACCCAAAAAAAGGAAATTGACCGGAGACAACAAGAATCAACTCAACCGAAATAGGCAAACCGAAGAATAAGGGGTAATGCAGTGAAAGCTGGAAGTGGAGTTATCCATGTCCGTCCCAAACATTGACTGATTTATATAATTACAGAGACACCAATCTTTCTCCTGGGAAGAGATGCCAACACACACCGGACCACACTAAAAATATCTTTCTCCCTCAACTCTCAATCTAATCGCCCTTTCTTCTTCCTATCAAGTCACTGTTTGATTCAATTCAATTGTCGTAGACCAAACCCACAGAAATTCACCAATTTCAGCAACAGTAAATAAGGGGAAAACATTAACAAATTCAAAAGTACGGACTGCATTAACTGCCCATCTGCTTTAGTCCTTACCTTTTGATATTAATGAAGCTTCGCTAGCCCCCCTCTCCTACGCACCTAACTCCATTTTATCTTGTTTGAATCGGCCAAGTCAATGGTGCAAGGGGGATGATTTGATAGGGGAAGCAATAAAATTGGTTGGCAAGAATGGAGTTCGGAAAAGTAGTATTTTGTCAACATCTATTCCATGGGTGGGCTTAAAGGTAAACGAAGCAGAACCCGCGGCCGGCCGGTGCTTAGTCGTCAATTATTGCTTTAGGCGCGGCCCGGGCTGTTGGGTTCGTTTAATAAATGTAAATGCCATCCATCCCTTTTTTATGACAACAGCGCAAGTGGGATCAGATCTTAAATTAAATTCATTTAATAAATGGTAAGAATTTTGGATTGTATTAAAACATTCTTTAAAATATTTTAATTTAATTTATTATATATTTGAATAAAAATAAACAAATAACGGAGGTTATTTTTATTAAAATATTTATACGGAGGTTAGTTGATAAATGCTTCTCAAACACATATTATTTAACCAATTTTTTATGAAAATATTTGACAAACAAAAATTTTGGAGAGGGTTATTTGGCAAAATAACCCGATAATCTTCAAGTCTCAACCTCCGCAAAAAACAATTAACATATTTTAATGAGATAAATGATTAATTCATTTATCTAACTATTATAGAGTTGTTAAATTTCATATGATAAATGTAATGACATATTTAATTCTTCAAAATTTAAGGTTATTGTAAATTTGATCATACAATTTGTAATATTTGACAAATCATATTCTAAAATAATATAATCGTTTCCTTTTATCAATGATTTCAATTGTAAAAATTGAATAATTTATAGACCAATTATTTCATATAAATTAAACTTTGGATATTGATCTTATCAAAATTTACAAAGTATGTGAATGAGTTTGATCATTTGAAAATTTGGAGATTGGAATTACTAAAATTGGTAAAATCATGAAATTATAAAGATCTAATTTTCGTGTCACTCTATTTTAATATAAAAGGTATTCAAAATAATTAAAACATCTAATTTTCGTTCAGACCCCACACTTTTAAAAATAATTATTGGGTTTTAAATAAGATTATTATGACATAATCGTGATCCAAAAGTGACATTAAAAATCTGTAATTACGTCATGGGTGACGTAATTCATTTGATGACATGGTCACTAAAAAGTTAATGGGACCCACTAGCATTCTGTCAGAGTCAGAGGATAAGCTTAAAGTAAACAATAATAAGTCATACAAAAGCACGAGGTGTAAAGAAATAAACTATATTATTTAATTAACATAAGATTTTAAGAAAAACTTTCTGCCGACATGGTGGTTGCATAATTAAATCTCCCAAAGTTTTCTTATACAATGAATCATTGCAATAAACATTCATCAATAATACAACGGACTTCACATTTAACTTGAATTTTAAAATCAATCATTATGAAATTAACATAATACTAGCAAAATCTTGTTGAAATACATCCATCATACTAGATAACTTATTCAAATATTTTATAGTATGATTTATTTATTTATATTTGTTATATCCCATCACAGTATTCATATGAATTAATTCAATTATAGAAATTTAACAAAATCAAGTTGTAGGTAGTATGAATAAAATCAACAAGAAATAGTTTTGATTAAGTTGCAATTTATAATATAAACAAATCACTACCAATTTTTCTTAAAAACCTATTATCTTTACATAATGACATATGGAGAAGGGCAGTGGCTAGCCATATTCAATAAGGCAATGCAAAGCTTTGTTGAACCCACTGTGTAGGATCCATCACCAAACAAGGATCACATTTCTCGAAATCAGCAACCTGATGAAAACCACATCTTCTTTTAAAGACAAACAAGACCCTTAATTCCCCAAATTTATATAGTTTTGATTAAATGATCCCCCTAATATGTAATGAAATTTAATATTCCAAATTTACAACATTTGATAAATCCGATTCTCAAAGTGCAATTTAACTAAACTTTGTTGTTGATTTTGTCAAAACTTAGAAAACATGAGGGCTAGTTTTGTCATTTTCATAATGTGACGATGAAAATTTACATAAACATAAAACGTTAGGGACAAAAATCATGGAGATAAAATTTAGGTGTTTAAATGGAAAAGAAGAAAGAGAATGAAATGAATGAATTTGACCTTTTGATTGCATCCGGGGCAGTAGTGGTATTTGTGCCACAAGCAATCCATGGAAGGGCACAGGAAGCACAAGCCTAACATTAGAGGCATCATACAACCAACACAAGCAGCTAAACTTGGTTTCGACCTGAATGCCACAACAATCTTATATGATAAAGATAAGTATCCATTAACTCATTAAGGCTATCTGAGTTAGAACTCAGAATGCACAACATTTAACATTCATCAACTAATAGCGATTACTCAATTACAAAACTAGATCACACAGCTAATGTAGGAAACCTTCTTACAATCTTACAATTCAGTGCTATGGATGTAGAGCAATGGGTAAATGTCTTCATTCTCATATCAGTCAACCTAAAACTCTATCAGCTCACAAGGTAATTATTAAATGACGCGACCAATTTAATCTCTAGACAAAATCTGATCTTTTCCCTGAACCAAATTGGGCAAAATAGGAAGTAATCATGGGTCATAGCGTCAATCTTACTAGGGCTAAATTAAAGGCATAAGTATAACCAATTCGCAAGATATGCAGAATCTACGCTAGACCACCCAATGATAACAGAAAAAGCGCGATGGGACTCACTTGACTTGGGTGACACCGGAACCACCACAGTAGTGACAGTTAAACCGAGCGGGAGTGTCCCTGTAAATCGTCTGTTGAATAGGCGCGCCTTTCGTGTCTCCAAAAATTGCGTTTGGAGGAATCGCACCTGCTTGATAAGGATTATCAGCGACGTAGTACTGCTGTGCCGTAATTGCCGTCTGGTACGCTACCGGGTACGGAATTCCAATCGCCGGCTTGCCTTTACATTCCATTTCCATGCTCTCTCCCCGGATTTCACAACTTTCTAGTCTCTACTTGGGTTGAATTTGCACTCCGCGTGAAACTTCGTTAATTGGGCTACAGCCAAATGTTGCACAAACTGGGCCTCAGGTTCTGGGTCTTGGCCCATTCGAAAATTCACCCATCAATTAAGACTGACTTGATACGACTCAATTCGATAAAATTGTAAGAGTCAGAATTTTAATTCAAAATTTTAAATAAAAATAAAAGAGATAAATGAATATTAAAATTGATTGATAATTACATAAACTCAAATTTTACAAATACAAATATTTTTTTAAATTTATTCTACAAAATTATTTAAAACAAACGTGGTTTGTCGATTCGACTTCATCTCCAAAAGCATGTACATTTTGGTCCATAACAAAGACATTAGATCACATAAACACTTCTCCAACGAAAAATATATTAAATTAATTGAGAATAAATTGAATTAATCATTTTGTATCAAGTTACAAACATAGGAGAGTCAGTGCTCCCTGTTGCATAGCTAAGCGCTAAATAAGTTATAAGTGTGTCGTGTTAAAATTTGTAAACTACAAAATGGAGAGACGAAAATTTCAACTCAACCCAATTGTGGAAAAAAATCCTTGTGTTTTCTTCTTCCCACTTAAACAAATCCCTAACTATCACCAAATTATCCACGTCTGATCATATTTTATAAAATACGAAACAATGCAAAGAAACCCTTAATTTATAATCCAATATAATTATGAATTAAATTGGGGTTGTTCAAATCTTCTATATTGTGATATCTGATATCATTTTAACTTAAATTGAACTAATTCTATACATTCAATATTTCTGTATCATTTAAATTATATACAGTTTGAACCATTTGCATTTTTCAGTGACTTTACACTATCATGAATAAAAGGAGTGTGATGGTAATGATGAGGAACAAGAAGCATGGGCAAACAAGAGTTAACAAAGCCGAAAAAATTGGCTAGTGACCTTCATGCCCAAAATCAAAAGGCTCACTTCTGAGGCTATAGACAATCATAGAAGTTTGCCATTAAAGTTTGATGTATAAGAGTGATAGATCATAATTAAAATTATAGGCAAGTTAATTGTGACATAAGCCCGCCATCTTAGTGAATTTGAATCTTTTATGAAATTTATAGTCGTTTGCGTTTGGTAAACGCAAACGTTGAATACCGCGTTCACTTACTTTTTCCAAACACGAATATTTGTTTTTTGAAAAAAATTGACACCTATTAGGCAAAAACGAATCTCTTTTGTCAAACTAGAGCAATGTCTATAAGAAAGTTAATCGTTCTCATACAAACTCAATAAAGACCCTTCATATCATATTCAAATTCACACCACTACCATTCTACTTCCTCATTCATTTTTGTGGTATGTTTTTTAAAATTTTTATATTTTCGTTACATTATTTTTAGTTTTTTAAAAGTTTTTTTATGTCATTATTTATTTAGATATTTGAGTTATGTCAATAAAGTAATAATGTGTTATATAATATGAATATGCTTATTACGAAATTATACATATCTACATTATTTACTCCTATGGATAATACGATGAATCCAGAATTGAAGATAATAATACAATTTAAACTAAAAATCAAAAAAAAATTAAAGTTGGAAAAAAATACTTGTTTTTCCCAACCGCGAGTGTTCATTTTTTTTAAAAAACAACTACTCGCTTTTGACAAAGTTGTGTTTATGAACTGCGAACGACTTATAAATTTCATTATCCAGATTCAAATCGACTATATTTTAGGGTTTATGATATTATATTTGTAAGGGTATTTTTTTCCGATTTGGGATCATTGGTCCCATTAAATTTACAGACATCTTCATCCTACTAGGACTATGCCTTGTATGGAATTCGGACATGGACATGCATGCCATGTTGCAGTATGATTAGGAAGAGAAAACTGAAACCGCATTGCGTATATTGTAATAATGAATGGTATCTTTTCAACGACAAAGGGACTCCACGCTTTGCCTCCACTAACCAAACCCCCCAACTACAAATAATTTTTTAAAAAATATATGTCATTGCTTATTATAAAGTAATATATGGTTTATTTGGTATAGCTTTTTAAAATTGCGGTGTGGTGAGATGTGGTGAGGCGCGGTGAGGTGTGGTGAGGTGTGGTGAGATATGATAATCGTGAATTTTTAAATATGTTTGATAAAATTGTGATATTATGATCGCGATTTACGTAAAAATACTAATATACCCTTCTATATATATAATAATGAATATAATTATATTATAATTTATAGAATTAAGGGTAAATTAGTATTTTCCAAAATCACGATGATGACACCGCTGGTTTTAATAGGTGTGATGATATCGTGATTTTTTAACGATTATCACATCGCAATTAAGTTTGTGTTTTGTGTAACATAAGAAAATCACGATATGGACATCGCATCGTACCTTACCGCAGTTTTAATTTGAGTACCAAACAAACCCATAGTATTTTGATTAATTCACATTACCTAACTCTAATCTATGCGTCATCATCATCATGTCCATTACGCCATGCATGCGGATGCCCATCCCACTCAACGCAATAATATAAAGGATAGTTATGTAATTTAACTGCGGCTGCTCTTGAAATGAAATGGAAGAGCCACTTATGTTGACTACAAATCTCCATTTCAATTAGGGTTTACTTTGGAATTGATTCATAATTGAATTTTACTGTTTCTTATTAACAAAATATGAATGGATTCAGTGCATTTCTATACAAATCAACGGTGGGCAGCGTTGGTAAATTTCATTGTCTTCTATTTGAAGAGTTGACTATTTGGAATAATAATAATAATAATATAGTAAAAAAATGATACCAACAATGCATTGTTATTTAAGAAACAATATAAATGATAGAGAGTCCAATGTGATGAGTTTTCTAATGGGGTGATCATTGTAATTTTGCTAAAGTACAACGTGACGATTAAGTTTTGAAAAAGTTAATCGAACAAATGAAGAAGAATGACTATTGGAGTAAATAATTAAATATATAGGCTTGCATTGCATTAGAGCATTATATAATATATTTATTTATGACTATGATGGAAACTTGTTTTCACCCACTACTGAAAACAATCTGGATCATCTTCACGTCTCCACAAACTTTTAAACAAAGACTTGGTTGTTCTACTTCCTTTCTTATTTCAAATTTCCTCTTTGATATCAAAAACTAGATTTATCTCTAATATATGTTTCTGAATGAGTTTTGTAGGGTTCTGGCTTTCTTGTGTTTGAGGAGATGAAGATCTTCTGAGCAGACCACCTGCGTTCCTTTTTTAGGGTTAATCCGATCTAGTTAGGGTCCATTGATGGCGGAAGACGGATGGCTGCAGTTAAGCTTAGGCAGAAACAGTGAGGCGGATCAAAGCAGGAAAAAGAATAATGGGTTGAGCTTACTCGATCTCCAGCTCATGCCTAACAGTAGCAACCTTAATGACAGAATTACTAGTTCTTCTTACTCACAGATTAGGGCAAAGGACCAATCAAATTTCCCCATCATCACAAATATGGGGCTTACAAGTTCAAATTTCCATCAATTCCAACAATCAGATTCCTTATTTCCTTTATCAGGCACTCTCCTCCGGCAGCCGTTTCGTTCCCATACAGATTTCAGAATTGTTGAACCTCCAAAGAGACCTAATCCAGGGATCTGGTTCATGCTATTAGCAGATCAAAACCAGTGAGTATTAGTATTAGAATACCGTTTTTGCTCTTAATGTTTGTGATTATGTGACTGTTGTTGCAGAGAGAAACAACCATTATTGGCGCAGATCACCAAAAGATACTTGAGAATCAAGTAAAATCCAGAAACTAAAACACCTAAAACACCACCATTGTGATCAAACTTAAATATCTTTTAACACTTTTTCAGGGATGGAAGAATGACAGTGTCTCTTATTGCAAAGTACTTGGTTGCAAAGCTTTCTTTAAAAAGCGAGTCTGAGGTATGTTTATCAACCAAATTACCCCTTCGTTTTCCAGCTTAATCTACAACAAAACAACATGAAGGTTGGTGTGGGAATAAGACGTGTACTTTGAGAAACACACATTATAGTTTTCTGTTGCTTTTGATAAACAAATAACATCATAATTAGGTGTGTTGTGTTGTTGGTAGCCAGCTTTCATCTTGTTTTCTTTCTAAGTTTCGATGTGGGACAGGACTATACTAAAAGACTCATCTAGATCATAATCTTTGCATGAAAATGTTACAGATAGAGATACGATGCAAAGGGGAAAAGGTTGAACATTGGGTGACAATGCAGCAAGTAAGAGATAAGATATGGTGTAAGAACCCCAAGGAACTTGTCACTTTGCTTCCCAATTTATCAACTACGCACCACATTATGGTTCTTCACTATGCTACTCTTTAACTTATTGTAATGTGTACCTCTACAATGCCTTGCTCTATATAGAATAATATAAGAAATATTTTTATTTATATTTTTTTTGAATTTTTAAGTTACCACATTGTCATTCCCTCATTTCTAGACAACATGATGTTGTACTCTAGAAACTAAAGCACAAGGACATATATGATGTTATTTTTCTAAAACCATTTAGTTGTATAGTTATAAGTAATCATATCTATATCTTAGCTTTAATATATATAAATGAAACTTCAAACTATTTAGTACACTTCAAAACATCGAATATAAATCAAAGTTTAATATTTACAAGACAACAATATAATAACGGAAAATTACACCAACTAGTAGCATTTCTTATTTTTTTAGACTTGTAACAAACTGATCTATCTAACTCTCTCATTTTTATTGGATAAAACATTTAAAGTAAAAAAAATATAATTAAAAGTGAAAGTGACAAGTTATTTTTTTCAATGTAATGACAATAAATGATTTATAAATTTAGAGATCAATTTACAAATTTTAAGAAATTGATGATAAAAATATCCAAAATGCGAATGAGAATAATAAAAAATGATTTTTTCCTTAAATATAAACATGGTGAAAGTTACATAATTATTATTATAATATACTAACAGAAATTTGGGTATATTATCCTTATTATATTATACTAACAATGGCCTTTTACTAATTACCGAGATTAACGCAGTAATAATGATCTGATTCCTACAGACTCTCTCTATTTTCCCCTTTAAAAATGAAGTTATTATATTCTTGAACCTCAAAACGAAGATGCCATCTTCATTCGCATGTTGGTGGGGAAAGCACAGTGACAGTTCAGGTAATATTGGGACGTGTTCTGTTCTTGTTTTGTGTATCTGCATATAGCCATTGTCTTTTTGCATATGCAGAAATGGAGGAGAATATAAGGAGGATAATAGAGATGATCGAGGGCAATGTAGATTCAATAGATGAGAAAGGGGAGATGAAGTACAACAAAAAGACACAGGTTATCAATATGCTGATGGATATCTATGGATCATACCTTGCTTTGGCTGATAACTACGACCTCCTCAAATTGAAAGAATCAAACTACTCTTCTTGTTCGAATTCTTTGAGGAAACTGGAGCAGACCCAACAAGATATTAAGACTCAAAGCAATGACAGTTTTTACTCTATTCAAGACTTATCTGATTCCACTAGCCGTTCAGGGTCATCCAAGAAATTCCAGCCATTTGATCGCCCAGGACTTTCTTTTTACCACAAGGGAGAGATTGAGGAGGAGATAGAGGTGATAGGTGGGGTTAGAAACGAGAACGGGAATTTCAGTCAGCGGTCCATTGAAGGCGTGAAAGGTAATGGAGGAATTATGGGAAAGCAGTCGGAGAGAAGAAGACCAATATCCCTGTTTTGCTTCATTTGTTGATCTGTTTATTGTTTTCAATTTAAGCCTCTTGAGTGATGATCACGGTTTGAAGTAGAAATCAGATGATTCGTCATCGACGAGAAAAAAAACAATCTTCTTTCAGAAAGAAGGGAAAAGTGTCCTAAAGGGGTTGTTATTCAAGAAATGAATTAAGAGAATGTAGTTAAGTTCAATGTTTTATTTTGTGTATTTCTCACTTTCCTTTTGCATCTTTTTAACCGAAAAAATCTCTCAAGATCTCTACAATTTCGCCGTTGCTCACTCTGGGAAGATTTGTGTTGAAGCCGATCACCGACAGGGTCTTGTCTTTTATCTTTCTCACAAGTTTCACCAAGCCCCCACCCCTACTAAACTGCTTTTACATTGCTGCTTCGGATCTTGATTCCTACCCATTTTGCAGAATCGAGAAAATGCACCAATGGAGTACCGAACCCGGCGGTGGGTTACCTGCGCGTGGGCATCACGTTAGATCGTCGTCTGTGAATAGCATTTCGAATGTCAAGCGGACACAGAACTACGCCGCTAAGGCTGCGGCTCAGCGTCTGGCTCAGGTAATGGCTTCTCAAGCCGCGGCAGATCGTGATGATGATGAGGACGAAAATGATCTCGATGAAGGTGGAGATTTTTTTCTCCGGCCCAATCCTCCACTTCCACTGTCTCTTTCCAGGCCCCCTGCCAGGGCCAACAGCGGTTTTAGCGGAAGTTCTGCTGTTAAGCCGCTTATTCCATCCCCAAAGATCATCAGATCTTCTTCCGACGCGGTAATCTGAGTAGCCCATAATCGTTTTGTTGGAGGTTTTAAAAAGAGATTGTTTTGTTGTGCAACTTCTTGAAATGCAAGTTTAAATTCTGTTCTTTATGAGTGCATTGGTGGTTTTGGTGATCAGTCAGTAATCCGACACTTTCTTGTATGAATTACGTTTTTTTCTTGAGAAGCTGTGTAAATTCTGATAGTTGCAGTTCAGGCCATATATCTGCATTTTATTGGAAAACTGGTTTTCTTAAGGATTCTGCCTATATTTTTCGTTGAATCTTGGGCTGAGATCTTTCAGGTATTTTGGTTTCCTTAATTTTCACATGGCATTTTTTATCAGGTCGCTCAACTTCAGCAGGAAGCTATTCCATCGCCTCGATCAACATCAACTGGACGGTCAGCCATGTACATGAAGACAACCGCTTCTGTCCCTCCAATTAGGCCCCCCGCTCCATTAAAAAGTCCTTCCCCTATTTCTTCCACTGATTCGCCAATCAGCAAACAAAGAGAAAAGAAGTACTGAAAAGTTTTCTTTAGTTCAAATAATCAACTTCTGTTAATTGGTTTTTTGTATTAAACATCTTGTATTTGAAAATCTTTGTTAGCCACATTCTATACTATACGATCTGAATATGTTCTTTCGGAACTGTAGGTTCTTTGCAGACGCACATATAAATGATGGAGGAGATGGTCGTGCTTCTTCTGCCTTGAGAGATGAAGTATGTTGGTTAAAGTGTATTTCAGTTTTTAGTATTGTCCTCTTCCGAGTTGGAGTGTCTTTTATTTCATGCCCTATTATCTCATATAACCGCTATGTACTTGACAGCTTGATGTCCTACAAGAAGAAAACGAGAGCATTCTTGAAAAGGTGCAGCTTAATGTTATCCCTGGCATTGCTTCAATATTTTCCAACAAAATTTATTGTCCCTAAATTCTGGATTTGATATCATAGTTGCGACTTGCCGAGGAGAATTGTGAAGCGGCTGAGGCAAGAGTTAAAGAACTTGAAAAACAGGTCTGTTATATTCACATTGCTGCTATCATAGACTTCTGGTGAAGGGTATTTTTTCTTGTTGCGTTACCATCCAAGACATGCATTCGAACAAATTTCAATCAGAAGTAAAGTAGACTATCGAAGGGACAGTGATTTGATTTTCTCTTCTTTCTACACTCTTGCAAAGATCACACTTTCATTCTGGGCAGGTTGCCTCCCTTGGAGAAGGAGTTTCTCTGGAAGCTAAACTTTTGAGCAGGTATATCAAATTCAGAATGACCTCACTTGCTGACCTGCTAAGGTGACGTTATCTAACATCTATTTCCACTGATAATAGGAAGGAGGCTGCATTACGCCAAAGAGAGGTGCACTTTCTTAGCTGATAAAGTGCCACAATTCATTCTGTTTTACAATATGTCGATACTCATGATTGGAGAGTGGCTTGTTGATAAGCATCAACCACGAGTTCTTCTTCAGAATTCTGAAGATTGCTCGACTGGCCTAATTATTTAATTGTGTCATCAGCATTTCATTTTTTGGTAATATTTTTAGGCTGCACTCAAGGAGGCTAAGTTAGCAGCTAAGGATATTGTAGATGTGGAAGTCACATCATTGCGGTCTGATGTTAAGGTTAGTATTTGATGTTGAAGTGTTCATGATTCTAGTCCCAATAGAATGCTTAACATATTTTATTTTATGGCAGAATGCAAAACATGAGTCGGAAACTATAGCTGAACAATTGCATGAGACAATGACCGACGTTAAAGCCCTGCGTTCTATGACACAGAGAATGTTGTTGACACCGGATGAAATGGTGGGTGAGTTGGTATAAACTGTTTTTATGATGTTATATGCTTTAAGTTGCGGCTGTTTCTTAGTTCTGGGCGTATTACAGGAAGAAGTTGTTCTGAAAAGGTGCTGGCTTGCAAGATACTGGGGTTTGGCTGCACAACTTGGTAATGATCCATCACCTTGAAGTAGAAAATATTGTATTCCTTATTCTGAAAGAATCACCTGGAACTGAAAGCAGCTGAATATGCAATCCAGTTTAAAATTCCATTAATGACATGCAATTCCTCCATTTAAATTGATTCTTGAGTTGAATTACCCTGAAATGAATATGATATAGTGCTTCATTTACACTAGTTGTTTATTCTGTGTACATTTTGCTTCGTTCAGGACTCTGTGAGGATACTGCTTTGTCAAAGCACGAGTATTGGTCGTCTTTTGCACCTCTTCCTTTAGAAATTGTCCTATCGGCTGGACAAAAGGCCAAGGATGAATGCTGGAAGAAAGGCTAGTCTCAGCTCCTAATATCATTGTAACACACCTCTTCTTATAAGTTGAAGTTGTAACACATTCTTTCTTCTAATACTCTGTAGGTAATAGCAGACCGCAAGAAGGCAAGCTGGTTGACGGCATTACTGATCTCAGTGGAGAAGGAAACATTGAGAGCATGCTAAAAGTTGAAATGGGCCTAAAAGAACTTGCTTCTTTGAAGGTTTTATTTGCTTGTTATTTATGATAGCTGAAGAATTGCTTCAGCATGCCTATACCATTCCTCAGGTTGAAGAATCTATCTGTAATGCATTTGCTGCACAAAGACGGCCTGCTTCTTCTAGAACCTCAACGCCAGGTTTACTCTCGATTGTTGGCATTGTCTCGGTTTCTTTATTTCACTCACTTTTTTGTGCTGCAGATTTTAAGTCATCACCAATCGAACCCAACTTTATCGAGGCATTTGGTAACCTAACTCCTGTTATTATCAAGCCATTTCTTAAGTTTCTAATGTTTTGTATTACTAAACTAATTCTTGTGCAGAACTTAGCCCTGAAGAAGCTGAGGATGTCCTCTTCAAAGAGGTTTGCCTCTCGTTTGACTCATTTTCTGATTAATGGTTTAGTTGACATCTGAGACACCTGGTTTAAACCCGTACACAGGCATGGCTAACATATTTCTGGAGAAGAGCTAAAGTTTATGGTATAGAAGTCGAGAAGGCCGACGAGAGCTTGAAAAAATTTTGGATCAGTCGCAGCGAGCAAGCACCTACTTCACACGATGCTGTGGATGGTGAGTTTTACACATATTTCATGAACGCTAATCTCCACTACCTGATGCTGATCTTATGTTCTGATTCAAGTTGAGCAAGGTTTAATCGAGCTGCGGAAATTAAGAATCGAGCAACGACTCTGGGAAGCATCCCATGGAGAGATGTATCAAGATGATCTCTGAGAGCCTATAGAAATCAGATCAGTCATTTATTCCATTGTAGAAATACATCACAACTTATGAGAATCCATATCTTTTTCTGCCATTTTATCCATGGAGTTCCGCAAATGGGATTTTGTCCTTGATCTTCATAAAAATCATTTTTATGCTGTGAATGCTGCAAAAGGCCAATCACAGCTTGTTGTGTTGAAAAAGTGTGTGTTTTCAGTTTTTTGTTCTGGAAAAGGTCGTTTGCTTTTGTTGTGCATTTTCTTGACAGAGAGCATTGATTTGATCCACGATGGCAGAACCAGAAATATTCAACTAACTGACATGGAAGGACTTGACCGAAATTTTCAAGTGGCATCATTTCTCATTTCAGATTTCATTTTTTGGTACCATTTTCTTCTGTATCTCTTGATAATGGGAAAAATCTGAAAATTGAAGATCGGCAACATAATTCTGAATCCATTGTTCGCATAGGATCAGATTGAATCTGGGGAAGAAACAGAAAAAAATTTCTGCTGGAAAAGAACATTGCTTCTAGTTTCAGTCTCGGAGTTACAATTAAGGTACGATTCCCTTTCCTGATGGGCCAACCTTGTCGTCATAATCTCATCAATATGATTACCTCCATTCATTCCTTCTTCCTTAGAAATCTATTATGTAAGGGTCAAAAGCATTACCATTATTTTCAATATTTTATATGAATGATATGATAGTGTGATCCTCATGCTTCCACATGGTCAAAAAGCTATATTGGAAAGGTAAGGACGAAGAGAAATATGTTGGGGAGGGCTACATAGTGTACTTTGACTGTTCATGTCTTGACAAGAAACACCGTGTGATCCAGTGATGGATTTCTGTATTTGGAGGGCAATTTCACATGGCATTGCATTGTCACATCATGTCATGCAATTGGAATTGCTTCAGATAAGATAAACACGGGTAGGATCGAGTTTATGAATTACAGGAAAAATGCACACTGAGAAGAGAAGTCAGTATCTTTGTCTTCACATAAATGAATTTCTGTTTCTTCCTTAAGAGTTAGTTGTCTGTTTCCTCTATATCTGTAAGCAAAAGAGTTATGGGAATTGTAGATTGTGGGGTGGGTGTAAAGCACNCATTGCTTCAATATTTTCCAACAAAATTTATTGTCCCTAAATTCTGGATTTGATATCATAGTTGCGACTTGCCGAGGAGAATTGTGAAGCGGCTGAGGCAAGAGTTAAAGAACTTGAAAAACAGGTCTGTTATATTCACATTGCTGCTATCATAGACTTCTGGTGAAGGGTATTTTTTCTTGTTGCGTTACCATCCAAGACATGCATTCGAACAAATTTCAATCAGAAGTAAAGTAGACTATCGAAGGGACAGTGATTTGATTTTCTCTTCTTTCTACACTCTTGCAAAGATCACACTTTCATTCTGGGCAGGTTGCCTCCCTTGGAGAAGGAGTTTCTCTGGAAGCTAAACTTTTGAGCAGGTATATCAAATTCAGAATGACCTCACTTGCTGACCTGCTAAGGTGACGTTATCTAACATCTATTTCCACTGATAATAGGAAGGAGGCTGCATTACGCCAAAGAGAGGTGCACTTTCTTAGCTGATAAAGTGCCACAATTCATTCTGTTTTACAATATGTCGATACTCATGATTGGAGAGTGGCTTGTTGATAAGCATCAACCACGAGTTCTTCTTCAGAATTCTGAAGATTGCTCGACTGGCCTAATTATTTAATTGTGTCATCAGCATTTCATTTTTTGGTAATATTTTTAGGCTGCACTCAAGGAGGCTAAGTTAGCAGCTAAGGATATTGTAGATGTGGAAGTCACATCATTGCGGTCTGATGTTAAGGTTAGTATTTGATGTTGAAGTGTTCATGATTCTAGTCCCAATAGAATGCTTAACATATTTTATTTTATGGCAGAATGCAAAACATGAGTCGGAAACTATAGCTGAACAATTGCATGAGACAATGACCGACGTTAAAGCCCTGCGTTCTATGACACAGAGAATGTTGTTGACACCGGATGAAATGGTGGGTGAGTTGGTATAAACTGTTTTTATGATGTTATATGCTTTAAGTTGCGGCTGTTTCTTAGTTCTGGGCGTATTACAGGAAGAAGTTGTTCTGAAAAGGTGCTGGCTTGCAAGATACTGGGGTTTGGCTGCACAACTTGGTAATGATCCATCACCTTGAAGTAGAAAATATTGTATTCCTTATTCTGAAAGAATCACCTGGAACTGAAAGCAGCTGAATATGCAATCCAGTTTAAAATTCCATTAATGACATGCAATTCCTCCATTTAAATTGATTCTTGAGTTGAATTACCCTGAAATGAATATGATATAGTGCTTCATTTACACTAGTTGTTTATTCTGTGTACATTTTGCTTCGTTCAGGACTCTGTGAGGATACTGCTTTGTCAAAGCACGAGTATTGGTCGTCTTTTGCACCTCTTCCTTTAGAAATTGTCCTATCGGCTGGACAAAAGGCCAAGGATGAATGCTGGAAGAAAGGCTAGTCTCAGCTCCTAATATCATTGTAACACACCTCTTCTTATAAGTTGAAGTTGTAACACATTCTTTCTTCTAATACTCTGTAGGTAATAGCAGACCGCAAGAAGGCAAGCTGGTTGACGGCATTACTGATCTCAGTGGAGAAGGAAACATTGAGAGCATGCTAAAAGTTGAAATGGGCCTAAAAGAACTTGCTTCTTTGAAGGTTTTATTTGCTTGTTATTTATGATAGCTGAAGAATTGCTTCAGCATGCCTATACCATTCCTCAGGTTGAAGAATCTATATGTAATGCATTTGCTGCACAAAGACGGCCTGCTTCTTCTAGAACCTCAACGCCAGGTTTACTCTCGATTGTTGGCATTGTCTCGGTTTCTTTATTTCACTCACTTTTTTGTGCTGCAGATTTTAAGTCATCACCAATCGAACCCAACTTTATCGAGGCATTTGGTAACCTAACTCCTGTTATTATCAAGCCATTTCTTAAGTTTCTAATGTTTTGTATTACTAAACTAATTCTTGTGCAGAACTTAGCCCTGAAGAAGCTGAGGATGTCCTCTTCAAAGAGGTTTGCCTCTCGTTTGACTCATTTTCTGATTAATGGTTTAGTTGACATCTGAGACACCTGGTTTAAACCCGTACACAGGCATGGCTAACATATTTCTGGAGAAGAGCTAAAGTTTATGGTATAGAAGTCGAGAAGGCCGACGAAAGCTTGAAAAAATTTTGGATCAGTCGCAGCGAGCAAGCACCTACTTCACACGATGCTGTGGATGGTGAGTTTTACACATATTTCATGAACGCTAATCTCCACTACCTGATGCTGATCTTATGTTCTGATTCAAGTTGAGCAAGGTTTAATCGAGCTGCGGAAATTAAGAATCGAGCAACGACTCTGGGAAGCATCCCATGGAGAGATGTATCAAGATGATCTCTGAGAGCCTATAGAAATCAGATCAGTCATTTATTCCATTGTAGAAATACATCACAACTTATGAGAATCCATATCTTTTTCTGCCATTTTATCCATGGAGTTCCGCAAATGGGATTTTGTCCTTGATCTTCATAAAAATCAAGGACAATCACAACTTGTTGTGTTGAAAAAGTGTGTGTGTTTTCAGTTTTTTGTTCTGGAAAAGGTCGTTTGCTTTTGTTGTGCATTTTCTTGACAGAGAGCATTGATTTGATCCACGATGGCAGAACCAGAAATATTCAACTAACTGACATGGAAGGACTTGACCGAAATTTTCAAGTGGCATCATTTCTCATTTCAGATTTCATTTTTTGGTACCATTTTCTTCTGTATCTCTTGATAATGGGAAAAATCTGGAAATTGAAGATCGGCAACATAATTCTGAATCCATTGTTCGCATAGGATCAGATTGAATCTGGGGAAGAAACAGAAAAAAATTTCTGCTGGAAAAGAACATTGCTTCTAGTTTCAGTCTCGGAGTTACAATTAAGGTACGATTCCCTTTCCTGATGGGCCAACCTTGTCGTCATAATCTCATCAATATGATTACCTCCATTCATTCCTTCTTCCTTAGAAATCTATTATGTAAGGGTCAAAAGCATTACCATTATTTTCAATATTTTATATGAATGATATGATAGTGTGATCCTCATGCTTCCACATGGTCAAAAAGCTATATTGGAAAGGTAAGGACGAAGAGAAATATGTTGGGGAGGGCTACATAGTGTACTTTGACTGTTCATGTCTTGACAAGAAACACCGTGTGATCCAGTGATGGATTTCTGTATTTGGAGGGCAATTTCACATGGCATTGCATTGTCACATCATGTCATGCAATTGGAATTGCTTCAGATAAGATAAACACGGGTAGGATCGAGTTTATGAATTACAGGAAAAATGCACACTGAGAAGAGAAGTCAGTATCTTTGTCTTCACATAAATGAATTTCTGTTTCTTCCTTAAGAGTTAGTTGTCTGTTTCCTCTATATCTGTAAGCAAAAGAGTTATGGGAATTGTAGATTGTGGGGTGGGTGTAAAGCACAATGTGAATCCCGCTTTGAAATAAAAAAATTGAACTAGAAGCCAAGATTTTGTACAGGATCTCAACGAATGCTTAGACTTCATGTCATCTTCGTATGTTCTAGACGCTTTATGGACTGGCAGCAAAATGAGGGTTTTCTAAGGTATTTGTTGGAGAGTTTAATATAATAGATGGAAATTCCCTCAAAAAGGTAACTTTTTTTCTGAATACTACAGGGGACCAAAGGTGGGGACTGAGTGTATAGGCTGTTGTGTATTCTTGCTTGCTTACAGTTCACACCCTGCAAAACTGCAGATCCCAAATTCATTCCCTTTATCTCATTCTGGTTTTACCGTAGTTCCCAGCTCACACACAGTATCTTCCATTCACAAATGACAAAACTGTCTTAGTAAACTATGAAAAAGACAACACAGTACCAAAAACTGCTCCCATCTCACAAGTGATTCCGATATATTTAGCTCCCCTATTAGTCTAGTCTACTCTCTTTTCTTTGTGTCTTATACTCAAGTTCATGGGGATCAAAGTGATGGTGGCTCTTGTTCTACTGCTTCATTTATGTCTTTTCATGAAATATGTTGAATGTTTGTCTTCTATTTCTATAGCCGACAGAATATCTCAGCTTCCTGGCCAGCCTAAAGTCAGTTTCCAGCAGTTTTCTGGCTACGTAAACGTTGATCCAAAGAAGGGGAAATCTCTCTTTTATTACTTTGTTGAAGCCGAAGTTGATCCTGTGTCTAAGCCTCTGGTTCTCTGGTTAAATGGAGGTAACGCCTTTGCTACATTGTTGAACCAAATGTGCATTCTGCCTGTACAGCAAAAGATGATGAATAAAGAAAAAAGTTTAGTTCTTGGGTATCATTGTTCGCAGGTCCTGGATGCTCATCCTTGGGAGTTGGGG
Organism: Utricularia reniformis; assembly: GCA_009725065.1. Classification (NCBI taxonomy): domain Eukaryota; kingdom Viridiplantae; phylum Streptophyta; class Magnoliopsida; order Lamiales; family Lentibulariaceae; genus Utricularia; species Utricularia reniformis. Next base: position 275,795 of record RWGZ01000945.1, read on the forward strand.
CATTTTCTGAGAATGGTCCTTTCAGGCCAAGCGGCAAGGGACTGGTGAGGAATGAATATAGCTGGAACAAGGGTACCTTTCTTTTCACACTATACGCTCTTGTATGAAAATGCAATACCATATAGACATTTATTTTTCAGGCCAACTTTGTATTGTTTCTTCACTTGCAGAGGCAAATGTTTTGTACTTGGAATCACCGATTGGAGTGGGATTCTCTTATTCTCCAAATTCCACCTTCTATGAAGGTGTAAATGACGATACCACAGGCATGGTTTACTAATATTTGCGATGCTGTTTTAAATTTACATAATCAAGATTCAGGCACTTACCCTTTTCAAATACTGTTCTCAAATTTGTAGCCGAAGACAACTTGGTTTTCTTAAAAAACTGGTTTGACAAGTTCCCACAGTACAAAGGGAGAAGCTTGTATATCACTGGAGAGAGTTATGCTGGTATAATATAAATACCATCATTTCTCTCTTATACACTCAAACTCACTCTAATCTAAAAGCTTTTGCTCCAAGGCCATTACGCACCTCAGCTGGCACAAAAGATGCTCAAATTCAATAAGAAGCAACAAGTTTTCAACTTGAAAGGAATTGCCGTGAGTTCTTCCCTATCAGGAGTTCTGAATTGCAGTTCAAAACTTGTATATATAATTAATTTTGCTATGTTTCTTCAGCTTGGGAATCCAGTTCTGGAATTTGCTACAGATTTCAATTCGAGGGCTGAGTTCTTTTGGTCTCATGGATTGATATCTGATAATACATATACATTGTTCACTTCTGCCTGCAATTATTCACGATATGTAAGTGAATATTATAGAGACTCTCTTTCTCCCACATGCTCCAAGGTGATGAATCTTGTTTCAAAAGAGACCAGCAAATTCATAGACAAATATGATGTAACTCTCGATGTATGTATCTCCTCTGTGCTCTCTCAAACCACAACTTTTACTCCTCAGGTACACCTTAATCCACTAATTAAACAAGCTTTTAGCTGATTTTGAATGACTTACATTCTTGTTGCATCAGCAAATCACTGAGAACATAGATGTATGCGTAGAGGATGAGACTGTGAAATACTTAAACAGGAAGGATGTTCAGGAGAGCCTCCATGCACGGCTTATCGGAGTAAACCGATGGACCGTATGCAGCAAGTAAATGTATTTTTGTAGAGCATAACTTCTGAATGCATTCACTAATAGGGCTTGTGATGATGTTGTTTCAGAGTATTAGATTATGCACTGCTTGATCTTGAGAAACCGACTATCAACATTGTAGGCAGAGTAATTCAGGCTGGAGTTCCAGTCCTCGTCTATAGGTATTATTACTTCAACCCTGAACCTTCTGCTTCTGAAACTAACTATTGTTCTGCAAACAATTGACAGTGGAGATCAAGATTCAGTCATTCCATTAACTGGGACGCGGAGACTCGTCCATCGTCTAGCAAGACAGCTAAAACTAAGATCAAGCTCACCTTATCGAGTGTGGTTTTCCGGGATGCAGGTAAATTTTGTTAACAATACAATGTTGAAAACAAACTAAATATACACTTGTTCTTTCAGGTCGGTGGATGGACACAGGTTTATGGTAATATCCTGTCCTTTGCTACCATCCGTGGAGCTTCACATGAAGCTCCTTTTTCACAGCCAGAGAGATCTCTGGTTCTTTTCAAGGCCTTTTTGGAAGGTAAACCTCTACCAGAACAGTTTTCTTAGATTTGTGTTTAGAAATTGAACTCTGGTAGAGAAACTAAACTAATCTATAGAAGAAGCTAGTTTTATTTCATAAGCCAAGAAAAATGGAAAATGGAGACATCCTCGCCTTCTTATATACTCAACTATATAAATAATTCCTTTGTACACCATTGCAATGGACTATAACTTATCTGCAATTCTACCCAAAGCATCCGCAAGCTTATTGAGGACTGTCATTAAGCTGTTAACCTGCTGATTGCGTTGCTCCCTGTCAAGTTGAAGATGAATATTTTGAGCTTCAAGTTGTGAGCTTAACATTTTGCCATTTTTCTCTAAAGCTTTAACCAGCTGCTGCTCCATGTTACTCGTCCCTCTTTCTCCTTCACCCTCATATCTCCTTCTTTTCCTTCCTTCCTGAGATACACTAGCATCCACCTCTGCACTGTTTTCTTTTTCGCTATGTGTTCCTAGATTGCCAGGAACTAAAAATTTATCAACAAATATGTCAAAATGTTACAGAAAGATGAAGAANTAGAGCATAACTTCTGAATGCATTCACTAATAGGGCTTGTGATGATGTTGTTTCAGAGTATTAGATTATGCACTGCTTGATCTTGAGAAACCGACTATCAACATTGTAGGCAGAGTAATTCAGGCTGGAGTTCCAGTCCTCGTCTATAGGTATTATTACTTCAACCATGAACCTTCTGCTTCTGAAACTAACTATTGTTCTGCAAACAATTAACAGTGGAGATCAAGATTCAGTCATTCCATTAACTGGGACGCGGAGACTCGTCCATCGTCTAGCAAGACAGCTAAAACTAAGATCAAGCTCACCTTATCGAGTGTGGTTTTCCGGGATGCAGGTAAATTTTGTTAACAATACAATGTTGAAAACAAACTAAATATACACTTGTTCTTTCAGGTCGGTGGATGGACACAGGTTTATGGTAATATCCTGTCCTTTGCTACCATCCGTGGAGCTTCACATGAAGCTCCTTTTTCACAGCCAGAGAGATCTCTGGTTCTTTTCAAGGCCTTTTTGGAAGGTAAACCTCTACCAGAACAGTTTTCTTAGATTTGTGTTTAGAAATTGAACTCTGGTAGAGAAACTAAACTAATCTATAGAAGAAGCTAGTTTTATTTCATAAGCCAAGAAAAATGGAAAATGGAGACATCCTCGCCTTCTTATATACTCAACTATATAAATAATTCCTTTGTACACCATTGCAATGGACTATAACTTATCTGCAATTCTACCCAAAGCATCCGCAAGCTTATTGAGGACTGTCATTAAGCTGTTAACCTGCTGATTGCGTTGCTCCCTGTCAAGTTGAAGATGAATATTTTGAGCTTCAAGTTGTGAGCTTAACATTTTGCCATTTTTCTCTAAAGCTTTAACCAGCTGCTGCTCCATGTTACTCGTCCCTCTTTCTCCTTCACCCTCATATCTCCTTCTTTTCCTTCCTTCCTGAGATACACTAGCATCCACCTCTGCACTGTTTTCTTTTTCGCTATGTGTTCCTAGATTGCCAGGAACTAAAAATTTATCAACAAATATGTCAAAATGTTACAGAAAGATGAAGACTGCACAAAGTACCTTGGTTTGAAGGATCTTGGGGATCAGATTGGTAGTGCTTTTGTGCAACTGCAAGAAAACAACATGGTGAAAAGAGACAAAGGAACAAATAACGGATAGTCGACTATAAAAAGTCAGAGAACATGTTCTCCTCAAAGATTTTTAACTTGTCTTCTTTTGTTTGCGGAAGACGTCAAATGGCCTAACTTGAGTCGGTCCATGTTCAATGAACTAAAAGGAAAAAAATCCAATCTTGGCGGAGCCTATTACCTGAGATCGGAGTGGGGGCTGGTATATCGCTAACCGTCTCATTTCTTTTACCGGGGCTCCGGTCAATCTCCTCATGGCCTGCATGCTCGAAATCCGATACAAGACGATCATCCACCGCCGCGCTATCAAATAATGTCTCGTCCGGTCCACCATCATCGTGGCTTTCTGAATTGACATCCTCAGCCGGCGGGATGGCTAAAGTAAACCCAGCATCAGCTCCTTTATTGGCGTCAAGAATATCGTAAACCTCCCGATCAAAAAAGCCAGGGAGTTTCCGCTCTCTCCTTAAATCATTTCTCATGAACCAAAAGGACTCCGTCTCCAAGTTATGCTTGGAATCCCACTCCTTAATCTTCTTGAAATCCCCTGCCAAATTATTCCATCTCTTTCGGCACTGTACCGGACCCCGATTGACGCCGTGTCTCCGGCAGTAAGACGAAACCGACGCCCACTTGGGCTCGATATGACCTGGACTTAAAGCCGAGCGCGATCCCGGACCCTTCCTAACCCGACTTTCCGCCACCCTTTTCCCTTGTATTAGAACAAGGATTTCTTGCCTAGTCCACCGGGGCAGCCGCGACGCCTTCCCCCCTTCATCCCCATTCCCAGACGTTTGACGGCCATCTGCCCCTCCGTCAACTCCCAATTTCACCGGTTCAAATGGCATTCCACTCGTCACGTGACCTTTATAACATCGAACTCGTAAAAGTCACGTGAAGTATCCCACACAAGACAAAACATCAGCAACGGGATTTCCCGTCAAACGGCCATAGCACTGGCAGCACGAAGAAGACAGAGGACTGGTAAAGGTAATCCTTCGTTGGGGTGGACCTTCGGATCCATGGACCACCCAAATTGAAGAAAAACCCTTGATCAAAGAAGAGAGGATTACCCTTGGGGGTGACTACACTACAAATTAGTAATTACAATAAAGGTTTGATTTTGTAGGTGCGATGTTGATTGTTGGATTAGGACTGGGATTAGGCTTATCTTTGGGTAATGGGTTTGTCCACCAATCGTATGATACCCTAATTAATTCGTGATTACTCAACTTGACCCAGAGGCCTATTGCAATTAAGAGTGATTGGCGGAATCTGCTTAAAACTCATTTGACTGTTGGGCGGCTTCAATATAATTATAATATAATGATGTTTGGGGTTGACTAGAGAAAGAGGAAACCAGATTCCGATTTCCCCTTGTGTTAAAATACTAATTGAATCTTGTTATATATTCTATACTTTCTGCCATCTTCATTCTGATGCTGGCTTAGTGGTAGTGGTAGTGGTAGTGGTATCCAGCCAACCTATAAGAATACATGAATTTATCCAAATATAAATAAACATAAATACCAACCAAAAACAAATGTAAATAATTTTTAGTTACAAAATATGGAAAGTGTATAGGCGGAGAATTAAGAGCATCTATATATTCAATCTTTGGATTCACAATTCAAAAGCTTATTTTAATATTTAATATTTAAAAAAAAATTATTGAATAATATTTATATTATCTATATACATTCAAAAAGTTTATAATTTTATTAATATTATCTTAATTACATAATAAAAAATCATGAGATTCTTTTTTCTTCTAAAATTATATTTCTTATTTTATTGGAGAAATTGAGAGATATTCATCTACTCATTCNTATAATTCATAATTAGAATTTAAAATGGATACCGTTCTGTTTCAAAAAACAGATTATGCATTCTATAATGCATAATCTGTTTTCGTAATCTGTGCAGAATACAACCAAAATCATTTGGATCTTCCAATTTTCGTAGGCTAATGCACACAAAATAAATTTTTGATCTGCTTTTTGGGATATATCAGGACACAGCAATCTGTTTAAACTTCGAGAAGAGATCCAATCCAGATAGCGCGATAAGAAAAGTCAGACGTCGTAATATAGAAAACGAGGAATAACGAAAACGTATATAGAAATTTCCAAGAATTGGAAATAGGATGGTTTCGGACAATTAGGAAATTGGGAGCCAGACAATTTGGAAACCCGCTTGTACAAAATCAGATGAAAAAAACGAATAACAACTCGCCTGTAAGAAAATCAAAAGAATCAGAAATCTCGCGTGGAATGCAACGGTCACTGCAACACCGGTACAAGGCCGGTAGTAGCTACGTCTGCAATGGTGAGATTTTCATCATTTTCAGCCCTAACCTTTCGCTTCAATAGATCGACAAACAAAACAACGAGCAAAACAAGTACACGCGAAAGAAATTAACCAACTGCTGCAAAAAGAAGAAATAGCATCCCATACATATAATGAAGAATCTATGCCCTAATCTCAGGGCAAGGTGTGTAGACACCACTTAAGGCTCGGTCTCATGGGCCCATTATAAGCCCAACTATATTATATTTTGTGGGCAGCCCTTGAACATATTCAATATTCATAATTGGTCCCCTGAAACTGTTGAATTCTCAGTCCAATAGCAACAGCCAACAAATAAGAAAGATTAAGCAAGTATTGATTCAGCAGTGGTGAATGGGAACAAGCTTTTGCTTTCCTCCAAATGCATCTGGGAGCTCACTCTCATCAATATCTTGTAGCAGAGTTGATTGAAGTTTTTTGTCCTCCACAAGTATTATCTGAGTTTGCAAACCAAATCAACAATAAATTCAGTTATGCTTAGATATAGATAATCAAGACCTTTTTCTTGGTGACTTCGTCAACGAATGGGTAAACCATTTTCCAAGCAGTCATGAAAATGTAAGGCACATGGATCATGAACAATTTTCCCAGCCTCTCAGGGTAGCAATCCTGCCAATCAACAGCCAATTTTATAGTTCAAAACAGGCGGGAACGTAGTATAATTCCTTTTCATACCTGTAGAATGTGAAGGGAAGCAAGGTATCCACGGATGTCCAAGTTAGAATATCCCCATCCCTTAAGGTCTGCAATTGCAGTGAACTTCTCATGTCCACTAGGCATTCTGGACACACAAATCTACTGAGCTTAATCAACAATGAAAGGCGCTGATTGATTGATAGCGATACCTTGAACATATTTTGTCTAAGACGAAAGTCACATAACCTGAAAAATTGAAAGAAAAACCAGTCAGATAAGGGGGGAGGAAAAGCCAAGAGAAGAGTGTGAATGAGAACGTTTGAACTCTTCTAAAGTTGTGGGAATGTGGCAGGCCGCGAAGACAACTACGATGGGCCGTCCCTCTTTGTCAACTCCTTGCATAAATAGCTTGTTTTGGGCAATATCATTAGGGATTTCATCTGGAGATACGAAGCCATTTGGAACAAATTCCTTCCTCCACTTGATATATTTCAGAAGCATAGCTGATGCCTTTTCCACATCAAGATCACGAGCTTTGAGAAACCTACGGATCATCAAATCATCCACCTCCTGTGTGAGTTCAAACACAAAAAGTAAAACCTCAAAATCCCAGTTATTTAACGGCGAAAAAAAGAGCAAACCTGGGAAGAAGGATCCTGTGTCTGTATCAGAGCCCTAATGATTCCGACCTTGCTGCTTTCAATCTCGTCCCCTTTATCTGGGATGTGGCCTTGCTCAGAATCAGAGGATGGTGCTCCTTTGGCCAATGACATAATCTTGGACAGGTATGAAGCCATGTTTTTCCGCTACTGCCTCTTCGCGAAGGAAAGGAATAAGCTCAGCTCAGGGAGCAGACATCGACCAGAACCCTCCATCCGTATCAGCAATTACCACGTGATGATACGATTGGTAGTTGAGGACGACAGCATCACAGTTGTTACATGTAGATTAGGTAGCCGCACGTTGTCTTAATTGGTAGGTCAAAGAAAAAGAGGAGCGGAAATCACTTTCGCCTTTTTTGTTACCTGTTTCATTGCAGTTCGAGTTCCAGTTGAGTGGAACAACAAATGTCTGCATAACGATCGACATACTTCAGGTTAAAGGTGATCGACAGACTGCAGGTGTGTGGCGATCGATGAGACTGTAGAGGTGATCGACGGGACTAAATAGACGATCCACGGACTGCAGGTCGAGACAGACGATTGACGGACTGCAGGTCCAGACAGCCGATCGACAGACTACAAGTCAAGACAACCGATCAACAGACTGCAGGCCGACTTAGGATGAAAAATCTGCATGGTAGACAGTATATCGTTTTCACAAGTTCCAACCTTAAAACAGATAGAGACTTCGGTGGCAGCTACCCCATCTTCAGCCGAAGAAAGATACCGAGCTGGGATCAAAAGTAAAGGAAGATATCGACCGGTATTGGATGACCTAGATATCGACGGGGTGTGATGGTCTAATATCGATCGATATCTAGAAGAGGAAATGAGCCTTAAACCTAAGTCTATTTCCATGAGTGTATTTATACACAACTGGCCGCACTTAATGCAACACAACCAGGATCATCATCACCACTAGAGGGAGAATAACGCAGACGGAGCACGGGAAAACAATAAAGGTTGCAAAGGAGTTTTGTGAAAATCTTTATTGTTTGTTGTTCGATATCAGTGTTTAAAAAACGAGATAGTTTTTGAACTGTATATGTTGTTTATTTGGTGATAGTGGATTGACCGATATTGGTCCGTGGTTTTCTCCTGGTACTCGAGTTCCATGTAAAAGTTTTGTGTGTCTATTCCATTCCGCCGTGTGTGTGCGTATGAGTTCCACCGGAAAAATAATCGGTAAAATCTATTTTTCTAAGGAGTCCAACAAAAATGACTGACAGGAAAGATGGAGGAGTTACATAGAGATTATAAACAGTGATCATTAAAAAGCCCGAAGACTCAGTGCGTAGAATGGATCTGCTCCAGTTAGTTGCCGCCAAGTTCACCAATGACCAAAGAATTCCAGTCGATCTCGGGGAAAGGCCTCATTTCCTAGTCACAGTAGCATATTGCTTTGATCTGCAGATAAACAAATGGGTGCCATGCAAGCCTCCACGAAAATATATATGCACCATTTGCTTTTTCTTCAATCTCCACAAATATCTTAGTAGGAGGCTTACGTTGGCCCGTGAAAAATTATTATTCACATTAGAGGCTAAAATATTGTGTAGTTTTTTACCTACAAAAACGAATATATATTCAATAAAGCAAAGCTATACCAAGAATAAGAAAAAAGCCGCTAATGTTTTCTATGTGAAATAACAAGGCACTAGGGGTTGAACAAGTTAGAATGATTTGTGTTGAGAGCTATGATAACTGAAATTCCTGTCGCCACAGCAAGCCAAAGCAAGCCTAACCCTGAAATTCCAGTTCCACTACACCCATTAGCCAACTAAATACTTATATATGGACAAAGTGATTCTCTTGTTTTGCTTTGTATAAAGAAACAGAGAAGTTAGAACGTACCTTGAGAAGTAGTAGAATTACCGGATGCGTTCTGCTTTGCAGTTGCATCATCACGTGCATATGGCTCAGGTGAACTTGTGTTATCTGAAGACTTGTTGGTACTCACTGTTGCTGTGTCGGACGTCATTATACCACGGAATTCTTCACTCACTAACAATGCTGCCAAAACATCCACTAATGATTCTTCCTTTGAACCTATAACATACTGCTGATTTGCTTGCGGCTCAGTGCTTCCGGTGTAGGATTCGTCTGAGTCAGACATTTCACCATCCTTGGATACTTTTTCAACTTTTTCATCTTCTTCATCTTCAAAATAAGCTTTGTAAGTTAAACAAAGCGCAATTTCTCCCACTGATCCATTTCCAAAGGGGTTCCATCCACCACGAAGTGACACTACCTGATCTGCTGGAACAGTGTCTTTTAACGATGCAAGATCCACCTGATAAAACAATCAAGAAAAATACATTCATCATCATGTTTTATTTAGCGATAATGGTTTCATCTTTTCTACTAGCATGCAGAACAGAAGTAAGCAAAATGGCGAGGCCACACAATTGATGAAAAAACAATGTACCTCGCCTATACCAACAATCAAGTCCATAAATCCAACACAATCCCTCACTTCGATGACTATTTTTCTTTCCTATGATCAGCAACAAGCAAGTGAAAATCCTACAAGTCAAAGATAATAGAGCATACTTAGCATTCCGAGGGTTCCTTCCATGACAACACCTCAAGTATAATACATCACAAAGAAACCTGATTCCAGATTGGCTCTCCAGGTGGTCCAATAATTGTAGTCTGGCTTATTCCTTTTACTTTGTATTACTTGTTCCCCTAATCTTAAAATGACATAGGGATCTGTCTTCCCTGCGATATCACAAAAAGGAAAATGCATCTGTGATGAAATTCAATGTGAATAGAATAACAGTTAGGCCATGCAGAAGTTAACTAAAAATAGAAGATAATGGTTAATTCAGTGAAAAGAAATCATACCATAAAATAGATATGCCAGTTTTCTTGCATCCAGAAGAGGCACCGATAGCTCCCCAATAAAGTTCCTATTTTCTTCTTGGAATTCACCAGATTTTGGATAATCCGTAACAGGCCCAACAGCTTTTCCCTTGTGAAAATCTAAAGCTATCTTCTTGGGGCGCACAAATAGCTTAGGCAAATCCTCAGTAAGAAGCTTTTTCAGAAACCTGGAGATCATTAAGTTCAGCTCAAGTATTCCGGGAACTACGAAATGAAATACTAATGAAAAAAATCCATACAACTAAAAATAGAAACATTAGGCAGCTAAGTGAAAAGGTAATCAACATAATTGCGAAAACTTAGTAAGGACTNAGCCTAAAATAAAATATGGGACAGAGAAACTCGAAAGCTCAAATTAACCAACCCATCTACAAAACCTACCAATCAACGAAGTATGCATTCACAAGCGCCATGAAAAAAGGGAAACTTAAACCTATGAACTCACTCAGCCAGATCTCCTAGTTGGCGAAGCACGCCAACCAATCCAGCCATCGCAACTCCCTCAAGCAAAGCCTCAGGATCATCCTTATCAGCGGCACGGTACAGCTCCGGGTCGGATAAGCTATACTCATTCCTTACATGGTATCTGCTCATCGGCATTTTTCCTTAATCCAAAAAGAGTTCGAATTTCAGAGTAGCTTCATCAAACTGGCTGGGTTTCTTCACCGGAAGCCGATCCAATTCGATCTTCGGTCACCGGTGGCTTTCCTCTTCGTCTCAACTGTCTCTTTTCCGTTTCGGTGTCGCCTTAAATATATCGACTCAACCTTATGTGAGTAACATAACAAATGAATGAAAATTCTCGACATAATTTATGTGTAATTGTAAGTTTAATAATCAAATAAAGTTGAGAAAACAAAATAAAATGAATTTGAGATGCGTTTTTATTATTTATTCAATTTTAAAGTAATATTGTACTCATTTTTATTTAGTAAGATTTAAATATTAATTAATTAAGAGGTTTATGATATATTTGATTTAGTAGAGGAATTTAGCGAAATAGTTATATTGTGAATTATTGTTGAACAACATCTTTTGATAAATAGTTTGCAAAATAGTAGTATCATTAATGGGCTATTTTGCATATATGTCCACCGTAAAAGTGAGTATTTACATATATACTCATTTAGATAGATATATCTATAAATATCCATTTTTACAGTGGGTATTTCAGCAATTCAGGCATCATTAGTTGAATAGTCTAAGTTGTTAATGAAATAAAATATTTAATATAATCAAGTACGGAATAATATCGTATAAAACAAAAGTTTCATTTAATATTTTGAAGTGCAAAAAATGGATCCATGAGGAATTGATGAGTTCAATCATCGTCATCATAAGTTTATTTTCTAACTCAGTGCAAAGTGGTCTAAACCTATTATGTTGTATTATCATTCTAATGTTAATAGTATTTTATGCAAATCTCATTATCAATTCTACATTAAGAATAATCACATGTTAAATATAATAATTCGTATATTATTAAAAATTCATTTTAATTAATAAAACGACAAAGATCACACTGAAATATGAAAGTTAAATGTGTTTATTATGATTAGGATGTGTGATTCAATCCAAAGTTTATATGTAAGAGATAAGTAATTTTGTATAGACTAAGTGAAAGTTATTAAAACTAATCTAGTTGAAAGTGGTTAATAATGTGCAAGTCAAAACGGGCTAAAAACTTGTTATAAACTTGTTGAACAAGTTCTATTTTTCTTTCCTATGATCAGCAACAAGCAAGTGAAAATCCTACAAGTCAAAGATAATAGAGCATACTTAGCATTCCGAGGGTTCCTTCCATGACAACACCTCAAGTATAATACATCACAAAGAAACCTGATTCCAGATTGGCTCTCCAGGTGGTCCAATAATTGTAGTCTGGCTTATTCCTTTTACTTTGTATTACTTGTTCCCCTAATCTTAAAATGACATAGGGATCTGTCTTCCCTGCGATATCACAAAAAGGAAAATGCATCTGTGATGAAATTCAATGTGAATAGAATAACAGTTAGGCCATGCAGAAGTTAACTAAAAATAGAAGATAATGGTTAATTCAGTGAAAAGAAATCATACCATAAAATAGATATGCCAGTTTTCTTGCATCCAGAAGAGGCACCGATAGCTCCCCAATAAAGTTCCTATTTTCTTCTTGGAATTCACCAGATTTTGGATAATCCGTAACAGGCCCAACAGCTTTTCCCTTGTGAAAATCTAAAGCTATCTTCTTGGGGCGCACAAATAGCTTAGGCAAATCCTCAGTAAGAAGCTTTTTCAGAAACCTGGAGATCATTAAGTTCAGCTCAAGTATTCCGGGAACTACGAAATGAAATACTAATGAAAAAAATCCATACAACTAAAAATAGAAACATTAGGCAGCTAAGTGAAAAGGTAATCAACATAATTGCGAAAACTTAGTAAGGACTAGAGATGGACATTCTAGTTTATAAACATGTAATTACCAAAATAAAGTTTCAAATATCTGAAAAGAGTTACTTACATTGATAGAACTGGTATGGCTGAATATTTTCATGGCCCAAAAAGACAAAAAAGAAAATAAAACATTAGTAATTGCTTACTTTTGCAATGGATATACACAATATAAAATTTGAAAACCTAGCAATATAGCCTGAGTTGGAAATCATGCTTTCCAAGTTTATAATATCAGGGGAAACTAAAATATCACATGCATACATGATAAAAAGGATAAAAAGGTTAAATGAGCACACCCATCAGATTGAATACGCGAAAAGGTGATAACTCAAACTTTATCTTCGGAAGAGAAACAAAGGCCCATGAAACAGCTCCCACCCATGGCTCCATTGGAATTAGTCGTAGTTTGACCCATAATTCCCCATCAATGTCAAAGTCTCGAATACCCACCGGCACAACTATGGGAAGTACGCTGAATTTCAACGACAAAAGCATAAGCATTCTTGCACCACCGGTGTAGCGGAGACTTATCTGGTACCTATGTGCATCATAAGGAAAATCACCCTCTTAACTCAAGGAAAAGATCAGAGTCAATGATAATTAAGAACAAAACAACTCATATTTCAAGAGTCACTAACTGCAAGTCATTTGCACGCCGAGAAGTTCTGCGTTCAACACTCCTGACCGACAACGGCTCTTCACCTAAAGAGAACTGCTTGATCTCAACCCTTTGCACATAGTCTGGTTTTTTTATATTGTCAATGACCGGCTGCAGCAACCCAATGATCCAATTCTGAATTCCACCTCTATAAACTTTCCACAGCTTCCCTAATGCCATGTTCACCCATTCCACAGATTCTTTTCTTTGCAAATCCTTCTCAGGAAACAAAGATAGACTAGGAGGTACATATGGCTTATCGTTAATTGAATTTGGCTTTCTTGGTGTCCAAAGCCTATCAAAAATTACTCCCACAAAGAAGAAAAATGCAAATAGGCCAAAAAAATTTTGATTCATTGGAGGAGTGGGAAGTGAATGAATGACCCCAAGCTGATTCCTCAACTTATTTACTATAGGTTCTTCAGAAAAATCAGTGCTATAATAGTTAAAAATACCAGAATCTGCACCCAAGGAAGAAGAAGCACAGGCAATTTCGTCTTCATTAAAAAACCGCTTCAAGACCATGCTTTTGGCGCCACTCTGGGCAGCAACATTAAAATTCTGTCCTGGGTTTTCACCATCGATGCATGCTTGGGTTCGAAGAAGAGCCCATCTGACATTTTTAACTACAACTTTCATCCTCCTTCTGCGGCATAGCTCCCAAATAGGAGTTGCCACAGTGCAGGGGCATGTACTGAAAATAGGTGTGTGCGAAGCGGGTGAAGCATTGAACGAAGGCTGCAAAACCATTAAATCATGAGCAGCCAATATGTATGACAAGAAATGTATAAAAGAGGAACATCAAAAACTCCCGAATAACCAGAACCTCTGGAACCCAGCAGCTGCTTCTTCCTTGGAAGTCCGTTGAACATACCATAAACAACATCAAATATAGTTAAAAAGGTACTGGATAATAATAAAACATTAGGACGAACATTTGATGGGCATCAGAAATGTTTAAAACACACCAATGGAAATCCAAAAGAAAAATCTCATCGGGAGACAAGAAACTTCTACCTAGTAACAAAACTCATCCGTATGCAGCGATGCCCTTCGAAGTTCCGACGTTTTTGACGGCAATCTTGCCTACAGAGATTTGATAAAATCGTTGTTTGACATGGATTTCGGGTTCGGAAATGGACTAGAAGGGGCGGGGATAAGAAAAGAAAGATTAGAGAAATCTCAGAAGAGGAAATGTTTAGAAGATGAACAAATGGTTTATTTTCGTTACCGTTCATACCCACACGCCAAAGGTTGCATCGGGAAGTCGCAGTTGCATCATCAGCATTCAGCGGTAACGTAAGTATGGGCCGAGCTCATTTGTAAAATACTATAGTAAAAAGCCCAGCCACAGTGATGGGGGCAATTGTATTTTCTTCGAACCTCGTAGTTGTATTTTCAGTAATACACACAAGGCAACGATTCTCCAAGTATTCTGTCTCTAAATATGAAAAAACCACAAGTAAACGAGAGAAGCAGGAATTTGGCTTTGCTAACTTCTGAACATGAATATCCCCAGGGCTAAGGTAAAGATCTGCTGCAACAGGCAGGAGTTATAAGTACAACGCAAACTCGGCAACATCATGAAAACCATATATGGTAGAGGGGTTGTGTATTATCTCTCCTAAATATACCTCAACCCCGCCAGATGCTGTTGCCTGGAAATTAGATACTGAGCTAAGGAGTATATCGCTCCAAGCAACCCCAATATCTTGATCTTTATAATGTCTGTCATTAGCACAGATGGGAGGTTCAGGGGTATGGTAAGCAAGGGCCTAGCATCTGCCTTCTTCGTGTAGCTCCATATGAATTGGTTGAAAAGAATGTGACCAGGAAGAGTCAGAAGAAGGAGAGCAACATTCTTTACCATGAAGATCCAGTCTGCTCCTCCAATCTTAACACCCCAGCTTGGGTTTCCATGCCAAACCTCTTCCCATATGCTGTATAACGCCGTCAACATCAAATAACCAGAGATTGCTACACACACAGGGAAGTATCTCTGCTTATCACCAAAACCAGCGAAAAAATCTGAGTCTTGGTTGAGTAGCAACAGGACAGGTGCCAAGAAGAATATGGCACGGTTTGAACCCCCTGTCAGATTCACATTCAAGATCAGGCATATAGCAAAGCACATTATGGTGGCTACGTTACCAACAGCAGGCATCCATGCCCCTTCTGCAGCAATCTTTTTTATAGTGAAGGTGGGTATAGTAGAGGCCCTCCGTTGCTTCATAAATCTTAATTTTGGTGGAACGGTGGCAGGGCTGTTTTGGCCTATCTGGCTTTGTCGCAGTCCACTTCCAGAAATCTTTTCCCGCATAAGTGAAGCGAGCTCAAACTTTATCTCAAGTGCTATTAACATAAATATTGCTGCATAAAGACCAAGAAGGGATGTCCTAGCACCCTCAACAGCCAGAAATGCCGCTATCTTGCTGTTTTCTTCTGAAAAATCATCCACTTCACCATATTCAAGGGAACCCTTACTGATTCTAATTTGCCCCTCCAACAAGTATGTCACCGGAAAGAGGGCCACAACTAGGGCGAATACCCAAGGAAGAAGCTTTGTGCTAGAAGCTGATGGTATATGTGTGAACACAACAAACACAGAAGTGCAGACCATGGTGACAACAATAAGAGCATGAAGAATTGCTGCCTGAAGAAAATATTCTGCCGATATGTAAATTCCAAGTGAAACACCCACGGAAACGGCATAAAGTGTTCTCAATTCAACGATGTACCTAATAGGGATTATGGAGGTGATAGCAGCAAGAGTGAGTAAAATTGCTGCGATAAGTAACCATGATGGCCATGTAGCCTTCGCTGCTATGAAACCATATATTGAAATGTCATCTGCTGAATGATGAGAGGACTTTAAGAACTCAGAATGATAAGTCCATGATAGTGGCACAGGAGGCTGCATCAGGATGAATAAGACACCAGTTGCAATAGTCAATACCAGGTATCTTTTTGCAATCTGCAAATTAAAATGAGGAGTCTTAGAGCATTAGTACAATGACTGCTACTGGAAAATGGCAGGCAGAAATGGAGCGCACAAGCCATTTTAAATAAAAATAAAAAATGTTACCATTGCATTGGGGAAGTGCAAAGCAATGATTGGTATGCAAGCCAATGCCGTCAACAGAATGCAAGAGCCTAAAACCAAGCCATCAGATGGAGACTTTCCATTCCACCACTGAAGGGCTTCAAATATTGTTTCACGGCAAAACCATACAGACAGGGCAACAACAGAAGCATGTGCACAACCTTGCCATGGTTTCATTTTCGATACTAGTTTAGACTTATCCCTGCAGGATAATTAAACAGATTAAATTAAGAGCAAATAACATTTAATGAAACAACAAAAACAGGATTAAGTAGTACTTATAAAGCAGCAATGGAGGCGATACTGCCAATAAAAGAATTGCTGAAACCCATAGCACAGCCTTTGAAACCAAAAAAAGCAGAGAAAGCTTTGCGGTGTACAGGCACATGAGAACCCAAACGGCCTTTTGTCCAATCCTGCGGTCAACGGATAGTCTGTGAATAATGGCCAACCCAGCAAAAGTAGTGAAAACAACCATGTAGCTGGGGTACATCACATCTTCATCAATCCCGTAATAGTAGTAATTTGAATAGTTAAAGAAACTATTCTCAATATAGCATAACAATAACGCGTGCACTATCAACCCAGCTTCACTCAAGAAATGGAATTTTGCTGGAAAAACAGCTAGGCCAGGAATTAATAGTGCTAGAGTCACATTACCAACAATAAGCTTACAAAAGGACTTCAAGGGCATGCCTGCAATCCAGATGTTAAGATCCCAATAGTTCTTAACCACAAACCAAGCCACCAGGAGACTCCCAAGCACAACAAATGTAAAGTACGACCATAAATTTTTCTTTGTGAGGAAAAGAGCGAAATGATATCCAGCTGCTAATGGAACTGGAAGGAACTGCAAATGTAGAGTTCAAATTTCATATTTTGATAATCATTGCACCAATTTAACAGATATTAAAGGAATACCACACCAAATTCAAAATCCAGAGAATCATATCAATCCACAGTTCACAAGGGATACTACACGGAAAATTATGAATCTGCTAAACAGTGATGATATGTCACATAATGCGATAAACAAATAGATATAGGCAAAAAAGCAAATAAATGCATACCAAAACATGAAGCCCTACGACAATTGCTCCAGCAGCACTCGCTATCATGGCCAAAGCTGTAAAGATGTGTGAGCTGAATGAATCAGAGACTAGACCAATAGTGTAAGCACCAGCAGCTACAGCACTTCCAAGCATCGTAATGGTAATAAGCATATAACTCAGCGGAGGTGCAACATGTATATATCTCTCAAATGAAACAAAAACAACCCTAAATTCTAAGCATATAACGACAACGGCGATTGCTATAGCTCCATTTACGAATTGAATGTTTTTCAGTTTATTCTCGCTTTTGGTAACCCACCACAATGCCCCCTTTGTTGAAGCATACAGTTGAAGCAGGAAAGGGATGAAAAAAAGAAGAAACAAGTCACTGACAGCCGCTCTAGAAGAAAACATGATCGAATAGTGTGAAGCTACGTGAAATGTCAATGGACAGAACAGTAGATTCAATGTATGGAAGCAGCTCTCAAGGTGTCCAAGAATAAAACTATCTTCAGAAATTTGAGCTCCAAGGTAGTTTAGATCCTGCTTTAACTTGAATGAAGACGCGCGGGGAATGGAGTAAAGCCAATAAAATATGCAATTGAAAACCATGAGATAGTACGCTGCGTTGATCATGCCAACTGCGGAAACAGTTGCCCAAGTGAAAACTGCAGAGGCTACAAGAGGCACACAGGCGAATAACAGGCGCTCAAGTGCATGCACGATGGTGGGATATTCAATTTGTAGCCACTTGAACTGAATAGAAACCCAAACGCCAATCAAGAAGTTGGCAAATGCACAGGTCAGGGAAGCGAGAAGACCAAGAGAAAGATAGCTAAATGAGTAAAAAAGAGAAGAGGTGAAGAAGAAGGTAATCTGTGCCGCGATAAGAGTAAACCAAACAGCCAAAAATGAACCGAATTTTAAATTCAGAGAATCGATGATGTAGGCAACCATGAGGCCGACAACAAGCGCCGCAACAACTGGCACGCGGCCGAGGTCAAGAAGAAAAGCAGCCGAGGGCACAAGTGCTATGGCGATTCGAACATTGTACCGGAAAGAAGATGAAGAAGAGAAGCGAGGGTTCTTGTTAGATAAACTAGCGCGGCGATCGCTACGACTGCTGATCCCGGAGGTTCCAGCGTAATAGAAGGATGAAGTGGGGCTAAGGTTAGGGTTTTGGTCGCTGTTAGTAACGGAAGATGTGGAGAAAGAAGGGGNAGAAAAATCTCATCTTTCAAGCACTTATAGGATCTACACGCCCCTTGATGTTGTTGTAATGGAATATTGGTAGAACTTTTCACCGTGAACATAAAAACTGCATATTAAGACACAATGAAGAGCATTAGGATTTACTACAACCTGAAAACACAAGTTTAAACATGATCATCAAAAGTATTCAGAATAGCCATGGAATAAAAAACCAACAACTTCGGAAAAGAAGTAACCCATACCAAAGGCAAATCAAAGCAAAAGATTTCCAACAGGTTTTTTGGCTACAAAGACCATGCGAATGTTGGACAAGAAGATGGTTCCTCTCGCCTTGACATTTCCACCTTGAGAGCTGGGAGTTGAGAAGGGCCAGAAGAACATAAAGACGAAGCACCGCTAAACATATAACCACAAATTTGAACATCGAAGAAATTGATCGACTCGAGAAGGGAAACTGTTAAAGAAAGGAAATATATTCTCTTTCTTCGCATTGCGGCTAATGAACCAAAAAGTACATATTTATAACCCTACATAGTACTTTAACCTAACAACGACCAGCCAACATATCAGTCGGTCGTTATTCCTATTGTGCTTATCTGTACAATGTTGATCAGCAGAACACATCGATCGACAATACTGATTGGTAGAACACATCGGTCTACACCCCCCTCAACTCGAAAAATACAGATCTTGTATCCCTGACTTGTTGAGAAGATAAAGGAGACGATAGGCACACAAAGCTTTGGTCATCATGTACGATAATTGATTTTCACTATTCACATGGCGTGTTTGAATTTCTCCAACAAACAATTGATTCTGAACGTAGTGGCAGTCGACTTCGATGTATTTAGTGCGTTCATGAAAAACTGGATTAGCAGCAATGTGCATAGATGATTGGTTGTCACAAAACAACGTCATCGCACGCATGTCTTGGTTCACCCCAGGTATGTCAACAAGCTACGTAGCCATTTAATTCTTGACACGAAGCTCGCATGGCGCGATACTCTGCCTCAGTCGACGATAAGGTTAAGGTATTCAATTTCTTTGTTTTCCAAGAGATCGACGATGATCCTAGAAATATGAGATAACATGTTAAAGATTTTCACGTCTCTAGACACATTGCCCAGTCAGCATCACAAAAACCAAATATCTGCAAATCACATGTCGATCGCAATAGTATCCCTCTTCCTGGACTTCCTTTCAGATAACACACCACACGTAGAATGCATCCCAGTGCTCAGAGCGGGGATGTTGTATAAATTGATAGAACACATGTACTGGATAACATAGCTCAGGTCGAGTGAACGTTAGGTAGATTAATTTGCCAACCAGATGTCGGTAAGGCATGGTATCGGTCAGAAAGTATCCTTGTGCATAAAACAATTTATGATTTTGCTCCATAGGTGCTTTAGTCGGTTTGCATCCTAGGAGTCCGACTTCTGAGATAATCTCTAAAGTGTATTTGCGCTGACACAAATACATACCGTCTGGTCCCCTCGTCACTTCCATTCCAAGGAAATATTTCAACTTTCCTAAATCTTTCATGTGAAACATTTTCTCAATCTTCTGTTTGAAATCCTCGACGATGTCCTTGCTATTGCCTGCAATAACTATGTCGTCCACATAGATTAAGACAAACAATTTAGATGTCGATGTGACATATGTAAACTACGAGTAGTCTGCCATGGACTACGTAAAACCGAAGCTCTTGAGAGCAGATGTCAATTTTGCAAACCAACACCGAGGGGCTTGCTTCAACACATAAAGAGATTTCCATACATCATACTTTGCCTACAGGTGCTCCTTCGTATCATTGATGAATTTTCATAAAAATTTCTTCATGTAAGTCCCCATGTAAGAAAGCATTATCGACATCCATATGATGGATCCACCAATTATTGGCAACAACCACACTTAACAGAATCCTCACATTAGTGGTTTTTGCTACGGGAGCTAATGTGTCATTATAGTCAATTTCTTACACTAGAGTGTTCCCTAATATAGCCAATCGTGATTTGTATCTTTCAATGGATCCATCGGCTTTCCGTTTAATTTTGTAGATCCACTTGCTGCCCAATGGGCGTTTTCCCTTCGGCAATTCCTCAAATGTCCAAGTTTCATTGGATTCCAAGACACTGATCTCTCGACTCATGATATCTCTCCATTATTTACTTTTCAATGCATCGTTGAAACTAACCGATTCCTACACAGACTGTGTCACAACACTAGCGAAAGCTATGTGTGATGGAGAGAAACGACTATTAGTAATATACTCGCAAATCGGATAAGAACAGTTACCCGAGACTTTGACTGGAGAGGAACATTCAGCAGCAATAGAGTTGATATCTTGCACACGTGCCGTCGAACAAACGTAGTCCCTGAGTAGTACTGATGGGTATTTGCGTCAATGACCTTTGCCCATATGAGTGATTTTTCTCAAGGCGTCACCCTCGTTAGGAACATCAACAAACACATCGATCAACAATGGTGTCGGGTCAGGAATGGGTGGTGGATCGATGAAGGATTGACCAAGTTCTGTGATTAACTAAGCAGATTCAATGATTGGTGATGGCAGAGAACTTGGTGTAGGCACATCATGTGAGGGTTCGACAAGCAGTGGAATCGAATAGGTCGACAATGAAATGGATTGGCCGGTCGACAGGGGATCGGTCGGCAGGGAGGAAGATACACCGATTGGCAAAGAGGAAGATACACCGATCAGTGTTGTGTCGATCGGGGAAAATGGAAACAATGTCTCACAGAAGGTGACATCGCGAGATATGAAGAATTTTTTAGATTCAAGATCGTATAATAGCCACCCATTCTGAGNTATGTATATTTTCTACTTATTAAAATTAACAACCTATTAAATTTTTATGTATGTTAAAAACAAACTCAAAAAAATTATGAGCTTATTTTATATTAAATTAGAAAATGATCTCATTTTTTTCTAATTTTTCCATTTCATATTATTTAATTTAGAAAAATGGTTTTAATTTTTTTAAATAAATTCATGTGGGCCACTTCTAATTCAACTTTTTGCTATATCGTTTACTATTCAATTATAAAAAGAAATTTTTTAAAAAAATTCGAGTTCATTTTATATAATTTAGAAGAATGATCTCAATTTTTTTAAAATAAAAAAATTGGTGGAACCCATCTATTAATTTTTATACGTTGTTTTCTTTAAATTATAAATCAATCTCAATATTTTTGTTTATCTCCGAGATTGTTTTATATTCATTTAGAAAAAAAAACTCAATTTTTTTATTAAAAACATGGATACTATGTCTATTATTGCTCTAAAAATAAAATGATATATATCTAAATCAAAAAATTGTATAAATTCAGTGTTATTTTAAATATATATGTACATTGTCATTGTCATCTTTTTTTTTTCAAAATAAGATGATGGCAACCTTTGATTGAGTAAGTGTCTCCTTTATTCCTTGGGCGAAAAGTTGAAGTGCAAGCTGTGACCCAAAGAATACTCCTGACTAAAGCAAATTATCATGTTATCAGTTGCTTCAACATGGAGCTAAGGCATCAAAATGAACCCATTTATTTAAACTACAACTAAAGAGCCTCCTCGGTTAGGCTAGCTCAGAAAATGGGGGAAAAGCAATGGGTTATCAACATCCAAAACGAGTTGAGAAACTTAGCAGATACTTCTTCACAATCTGTGCATTGGAGCAAACGATCTATTTACCGTATACCTGTTTCAGTTACAGAAATTCATAAAAGAGCTTACAAGCCACAAATAGTTTCATTTGGGCCTTATCATCATGGAATAGAGTATTTGCAGCCTATGGAGGAGCACAAGCATCGAGCTCTGCTTCACTTCCTTAAGAGATCAAATAAGCCTATAGAGAATTTCATTGATGCCTTGGCTCCAGTGGTGCAGGATCTCAAAGAGGCATATGATCGTCTAGACCTCAAGTGGGAGAACGATACTGATGCATTCTTGATGATGATGATCATGGATGGATGTTTCATACTTGAAATACTGAGAACCACCACGGCTTTAGTAACTGTTCAAACTGATGAGACGGAAGTTGAGGTTGAGTCTCAAGGCCATCACCCTCCATCTTGGGATGAATACTACGCATCCAATGATCCCATCTTCAGCAACCACGGGAAACTCTATATAGTCCCTTATTTGAAAAGAGACATGTTAATGCTCGAGAATCAAATCCCCATATTGGTTCTTCAAAAGCTGGTTGCAGTAGAAAATAATACTCAAGCTAAGGTACAAAACATAAAAACCATCCATTGACCTTGAATAAATAGCTCTCTCAAATTATTTTAATAAAAGTTGATTGAAAATATTTGTAGAAAGGAAAGGATTTGACAAGACTCATCCTCAAATTCTTTTCACAAGGAATCTCTCCTAAGAACTTCCATCAATTTGACAAGTGCTTGCACATACTAGATGTACATAGGAAGAGTCTTCTTCAAGAAGATTCTCATGATAAGAAGCACAGGAAAAAGGGTGATCACAATACGACCCACAAAGGCGGAGATGAGATCATCCGATCAGCTACTGAGCTTAAGGACGCTGGTATAAGTATAGTGAAAAGCAGAACAAGAAGCCTTAAAGACATATCCTTCCATGCTGGAGTTCTCAGACTTCCACTAGTAGTTGTGGATGATGCCCTCGAGTCATTGTACCTTAATCTCATTGCATTCGAACGATTCCATGTTGGAGCTGGTAACGAGGTTACAGCCTACATCTTCTTCATGGACAACATCATCGACAGTGCGCGAGATGTGAGCTTGTTGCATTCATGTGGCATCATACAGAATGCATTAGGAAGCGACAAAGCAGTGGCTAATCTGTTCAACTCCATTTCCAAGGATATCACACTTGATCCAGAAAGCAGCCTTGATGATGTTCACAAAAAGGTGCACGCTTACTGCCAGAAACCATGGAACCAGTGGAGAGCAAACCTCATGCACACATACTTTACTAATCCATGGGCAAGTCTTTCAGTCTTGGCTGCCATTTTTCTCTTTGCCTTAACAATCATTCAAACCATTTACAGCGTCCTATCTTATGTCAAACCGAGTTCTTAAAATTCATGTTCCCAAAAACATGTCTTGATTGTTGTTTGGTGTGCATGTAATGCGAATCTATATTTAACTTGTATTTGTTTTCATATCATTCTCGAATGAATAAAATGCATTCTTTTTCGACATTACTTGTAAGAGGAGTGAAGCATAGAAAATGTACTAACGTACGAAAATCAACCACGAAAACAAATTTATTTCATGAAGACTCCCTGATGTTGATCAATTTCTTGTGTTGACGGATAAAATTAGTTATTTTTTATCAGCAATATTGCAATGATTTCAGATCCATTCATGTAACTACTACATTATTTCACACGAAAACTCCAAGTTTATTCTCAAATATGTGAGTTCGAGTTTAATACATACTAAGAAAATAAGATAGCAAATACTCATGTGCGTATGTTTAGCAATGTAAGTATACATAATAACACATTAGCAGAAGCATCAGTATCCACTAGTCAATGTGAATTTTCAGTGATGTTCGAATGGTAGGTATGGCGCCTCAACTGAGATTCTGAATTTGGTCGCTGTAAGAAAATCATTGTTGGGTAATTTGGGTCCACATATCTGTATGTGAAATTAAGGTATCAGAGACTAGAAGAAAAAAATAAAGAGATGCTATTGTGATGTGTGAAGGAATTGAATACATACACATGTCTCATCATCTCATCAACATGGTTTTGTGATGCTTGGAGAGGATCTGAGCGAACTTGTGCTCCAACACCAACATCAGCATTATAACGCCGAACATAAGCAATCAAGTTGAAGAAAAGTGGGATAAAAGTTCCGTATCCCCCTTCCTTGAAAAATATGTTGAATAGATAGCACTATGATCGTTGTCCAGAACAATCTGCATTGACAAGAAATGATAAATAACCACCAACCTATATGGATATTGTACCAGCAAGGAGAAAAATCAAAAGAAAAATCTCATCTTTCAAGCACTTATAGGATCTACACGCCCCTTGATGTTGTTGTAATGGAATATTGGTAGAACTTTTCACCGTGAACATAAAAACTGCATATTAAGACACAATGAAGAGCATTAGGATTTACTACAACCAGAAAACACAAGTTTAAACATGATCATCAAAAGTATTCAGAATAGCCATGGAATAAAAAACCAACAACTTCGGAAAAGAAGTAACCCATACCAAAGGCAAATCAAAGCAAAAGATTTCCAACAGGTTTTTTGGCTACAAAGACCATGCGAATGTTGGACAAGAAGATGGTTCCTCTCGCCTTGACATTTCCACCTTGAGAGCTGGGAGTTGAGAAGGGCCAGAAGAACATAAAGACGAAGCACCGCTAAACATATAACCACAAATTTGAACATCGAAGAAATTGATCGACTCGAGAAGGGAAACTGTTAAAGAAAGGAAATATATTCTCTTTCTTCGCATTGCGGCTAATGAACCAAAAAGTACATATTTATAACCCTACATAGTACTTTAACCTAACAACGACCAGCCAACATATCAGTCGGTCGTTATTCCTATTGTGCTTATCTGTACAATGTTGATCAGCAGAACACATCGATCGACAATACTGATTGGTAGAACACATCGGTCTACACCCCCCTCAACTCGAAAAATACAGATTTTGTATCCCTGACTTGTTGAGAAGATAAAGGAGACGATAGGCACACAAAGCTTTGGTCATCATGTACGATAATTGATTTTCACTATTCACATGGCGTGTTTGAATTTCTCCAACAAACAATTGATTCTGAACGTAGTGGCAGTCGACTTCGATGTATTTAGTGCGTTCATGAAAAACTGGATTAGCAGCAATGTGCATAGATGATTGGTTGTCACAAAACAACGTCATCGCACGCATGTCTTGGTTCACCCCAGGTATGTCAACAAGCTACGTAGCCATTTAATTCTTGACACGAAGCTCGCATGGCGCGATACTCTGCCTCAGTCGACGATAAGGTTAAGGTATTCAATTTCTTTGTTTTCCAAGAGATCGACGATGATCCTAGAAATATGAGATAACATGTTAAAGATTTTCACGTCTCTAGACACATTGCCCAGTCAGCATCACAAAAACCAAATATCTGCAAATCACATGTCGATCGCAATAGTATCCCTCTTCCTGGACTTCCTTTCAGATAACACACCACACGTAGAATGCATCCCAGTGCTCAGAGCGGGGATGCTGTATAAATTGATATAACACATGTACTGGATAACATAGCTCAGGTCGAGTGAACGTTAGGTAGATTAATTTGCCAACCAGACGTCGGTAAGGCATGGTATCGCTCAGAAAGTATCCTTGTGCATAAAACAATTTATGATTTTGCTCCATAGGTGCTTTAATCGGTTTGCATCCTAGGAGTCCGACTTCTGAGATGATCTCTAAAGTGTATTTGCGTTGACACAAATACATACCGTCTGGTCCCCTCGTCACTTCCATTCCAAGGAAATATTTCAACTTTCCTAAATCTTTCATGTGAAACATTTTCTCAATCTTCTGTTTGAAATCCTCGACGATGTCCTTGCTATTGCCTGCAATAACTATGTCGTCCACATAGATTAAGACAAACAATTTAGATGTCGATGTGACATATGTAAACTACGAGTAGTCTGCCATGGACTACGTAAAACCGAAGCTCTTGAGAGCAGATGTCAATTTTGCAAACCAACACCGAGGGGCTTGCTTCAACACATAAAGAGATTTCCATACAACATACTTTGCCTACAGGTGCTCCTTCGAATCATTGATGAATTTTCATAAAAATTTCTTCATGTAAGTCCCCATGTAAGAAAGCATTATCGACATCCATATGATGGATCCACCAATTATTGGCAACAACCACACTTAACAGAATCCTCACATTAGTGGTTTTTGCTACGGGAGCTAATGTGTCATTATAGTCAATTTCTTACACTAGAGTGTTCCCTAATATAGCCAATCGTGATTTGTATCTTTCAATGGATCCATCGGCTTTCCGTTTAATTTTGTAGATCCACTTGCTGCCCAATGGGCGTTTTCCCTTCGGCAATTCCTCAAATGTCCAAGTTTCATTGGATTCCAAGACACTGATCTCTCGACTCATGATATCTCTCCATTATTTACTTTTCAATGCATCGTTGAAACTAACCGATTCCTACACAGACTGTGTCACAACACTAGCGAAAGCTATGTGTGATGGAGAGAAACGACTATTAGTAATATACTCGCAAATCGGATAAGAACAGTTACCCGAGACTTTGACTGGAGAGGAACATTCAGCAGCAATAGAGTTGATATCTTGCACACGTGCCGTCGAACAAACGTAGTCCCTGAGTAGTACTGATGGGTATTTGCGTCAATGACCTTTGCCCATATGAGTGATTTTTCTCAAGGCGTCACCCTCGTTAGGAACATCAACAAACACATCGATCAACAATGGTGTCGGGTCAGGAATGGGTGGTGGATCGATGAAGGATTGACCAAGTTCTGTGATTAACTAAGCAGATTCAATGATTGGTGATGGCAGAGAACTTGGTGTAGGCACATCATGTGAGGGTTCGACAAGCAGTGGAATCGAATAGGTCGACAATGAAATGGATTGGCCGGTCGACAGGGGATCGGTCGGCAGGGAGGAAGATACACCGATTGGCAAAGAGGAAGATACACCGATCAGTGTTGTGTCGATCGGGGAAAATGGAAACAATGTCTCACAGAAGGTGACATCGCGAGATATGAAGAATTTTTTAGATTCAAGATCGTATAATAGCCACCCATTTTGAGTGGCAGGATATCTCACAAAGATGCACGGTCGGCTTATAGGTGCAAATTTATCGGCGGGTTTAGGTAACCAATATACATGGTCATACAACTAAAGACACGAAAATACGACATTGAAGGTGGTCGACCGTGCAAAACTTCGTAGGGACTGCGATTGTTGAGGATTGAAGAGGGAACTCGATTTATAAGGTACACAACAATTTGAATGCACTCACCCTAAAATTGAACAAAAAACGAGGCATGAAAGCGGAGAGCACCAGCAACGTTTAAAATATGTTGATATTTTCGCTCTACCGAACCATTTTGTTGAGGGGTGTGAGGTACAGATGACTAGTGGATCACACCTTGAGAGCGAAAGAACGATTTAAGAGGTAAGAATTCAGTGTCGTTGTTAGTGCGAAAACACTTGATAATACGATCAAACTGAGTTCGAATCAAAGCAAAGAAATCCATAACAATGGAAGTAACTTGAGTTTTTTCAGATAATAAGTAAATCCATATTCCCATGGAATGATCATCGACAAAAGTCATAAAATATGATCCACCACAAGTGGATAATGTTCATTAGGGACCCCAAATGTCACAATGTACTAAATCAAAATATGAAATGGAAACACTCAAGCTTGAAAGAAATGATCTCGGGTTTGTTTGGCCTTAAGACATGCAATACAATTATGATCTGAAGAAAAAGACACATGGTGTGGGAGATGTGATACCACGGATTTGGACGGATGTCCTAACTGGTAGTGCCACGTCCATCCGTCTTCCGAAACTTGTCTAGCTGCATTTGCCTAATCGACCAGTGAGTGCACTCCATAAACTCCATTACTCTGAAGGCACATACTAATCAGGGTCTTCAAAGTTGGGTCCTGCAAGAGACAAAACCGAGGTGTGAAAATCGCCAACAATGGCTCATCCTCGAGCAACTGGCTAACATATAACAAATTATGTCCAAATTCTGAAATATAAAGAACGTTCGAGAGAATCAATTTAGATGAGATATGGGATTTTCCACATTACAGCACAACATACTTTCTGTTGTCTGACAATGTCACGTGTCGGGGAGCGAATGACGAGCGTCAGATAATAAGCTCTAATACCATGTTAAATTTTTAGAATCGGATCAATTTACGTGGGGAATGTGCTCGGATATAACGTATAAGAGGGAGAAAACCACACCGTAAAAGACTTGAACAAATCATTTACTATAGTCTACATACCTTTCATTTGGAAGTGACAATAGCCACTATTTCAACACACCCTCTCAAGTCCAACCACCTAACAAGTTGGATTTGATAATTCAAATCAGTGGATTACCAACCGATCAAATAAACCGGACTAACCCCAGACAATGTCACTCAGGATTTTCGAAACCTTCTCCAATACCATTTTAAAGAAAGGAAATATATTCTCTTTCTTCACATTGCGGCTAATGAACCAAAAGTACATATTTATAAACCATACATAGTACTTTAACCTAACAACGACCGGCCCAACATATCAGTCGGTCGTTGTTTCCTATTGTGCCGATCGGTACAATGCCGATCGGCAGAACACATCGATCAACAATACCGATCGGTAGAACACATCGATCGACAGAAACCCACCTAGGGATCTTGTCGATGTCGAATTCAACGCCATNTTTTTGGCAACTTAAAGGTACAGATATAACTCTTGCCCTGTTAAATAACTCTTGCCCTGTTAAACTGCTCCATCACAAATTGTTAGTTCATCATGGTATATAGGCTTTGGGATATCTGTGCGACAGGAAATTGCCTATTTGGTGTTCATTTTTTCAATATGCACTACCTTGTAATGTGCAGGATATGCTGATAAACTCAATATTAGAATCTCCAGGACTAGTCTCTGTTGCGGTTATGAGCATCGATCGCTTTTTGGGATGCCACAAACACTGCTGGTTAGGAGAACATCTTCTTGAAACACTTGATGAGATTCTGCTTCCCAAACTCAAAATAGACTACAGTCTAGGATATTTCTTTCCTATATTTGACAGAATTTCCCAAAATGACAAGGTTTCACCAAATGGGATGTTCAAACTCCTCACGAACTACATTATTTTTCTTGTAACGAAACATGGTCCTGGAACAGGGCTGAAATCCTGGCGGCATGGCAGCAAAATTCTAGACATTTGTCGCACATTGCTGAAACATCACTACAGCTCTAGCATGTTTACTAGTTTATCGCGCCTTCTTGCTTCTGTTTGTATTTACTTTCCTGATTTGGAGACTCGTGACAATGCTAGGTAAACACATGAATGCCTTCAATTGCTTTGAAAATCCTAACTCATTTAAGAACATGGTTTCTTGTATGTTGCAGATTTTACCTGCGTATGCTTACCTGTATTCCAGGGAAGAAACTCAAA
This sequence comes from Utricularia reniformis, assembly GCA_009725065.1. Lineage (NCBI taxonomy): Eukaryota > Viridiplantae > Streptophyta > Magnoliopsida > Lamiales > Lentibulariaceae > Utricularia > Utricularia reniformis. Next base: position 305,350 of record RWGZ01000945.1, read on the forward strand.
GGCGCACTAAGCAAGGGAGAAAGCTTAACTTCAAACTATTCTGTTTCATCTTACCATAATCAGTCTCTTGGTTTTCTTAAGAGGCCTGGCAGTATTTCTTCTCTGATCCATATTCAACGGGTAACACCTTTATTGGTAAAGGAGTCGTGGTCTCTTTCTCTTCTAAATTTTGGAATTGTTACCAGCAAACCTGATTACTTTGAAGGCATCAGAGACAGCGAGCCAGCAAATAAGGAAGGGTTTTCTGATATGAGCTCAAGCGAAGTTGTCTCAGAACTGGCATTACTTCATCAAGAAAAAGAGCCTTTGCGAGTAACAGATGCAAAGGTTTCTGAGATTGTCACGGTTCTAAGAAGACATTTTGGGTCAATTCCTGATAATAGGTACATGCCAGGACTTAAGATTTATATCAGATGTGGACTGAGATTTGATTCGGGCCTTGTCAATGTTGCACTAGAAGTCAATACGGGAGCTCAAGTGATGGACGAAGTGGGCAAACTTCCTGCATTATATGCGACCGTTCTAAAGTTCACTTCGACTGCACCTTATGGATCTATTCCATCATTTCATATTCCTTTCATCCTTGGCACGTCATCTCAAACAGCGGCATCTTTGAGCCATCTAGATTCTTTAGCAATTGTTCCAGCAGAAAATCATAATTCAGAAGAAGAAAAGTTCACTGCTCCAGTATGTATAGAACTAGAGCCAAGAGAACCGATGCCAGGTCTCGTCAATGTCTCGATCGACTCTAATGCAGACAATGGCCAGATAATTAAGGGAGTGCTCCATGGTATCTCTGTGGGGATTGAGGATATGTTCCTTAGAGCTATTCCTCCAGATGACATCCAGCAAGTTGATTCTCTTGATTACTGCATGCATCTGTTCAATGCATTATGGGAGGCTTGCGAGACTTCATCTGGAACTGGTAGAGAAACATTCCTTTTGAAAGGAGGCAAAGGAGCTGGTGCTATCAATGGGACACGATCAGTAAAACTTATTGAAATTCCATCTACTTCCGTCATCAAAGCCATTGAGTGTCACCTGGCTCCTTTTGTTGTTTGTGTTATTGGTGAACCCCTTGTTGATATGGTGAAAAGTCACAAAGTGATCATAGACACAGTGTGGAAGGGCTTCGATTCTTCATTAAATGTAACTTCTTCACCAACTGGTTCAAAGGTGCCACTTTATCTCAAATACTTTGGTGAGGAAGACGAGGCAGAGGTTCCGATGAAGAGCAGTAGCAGAAACTTGGGTTACTTGAATGCTCTGATATTTCTTCCTCCGAGATTCCACCTTCTTTTCCAAATGGAGGTGCGTGAGTTGTCAACCCTGGTGAGGATTAGAACAGATCATTGGCCTTGCTTGGCTTATGTTGATGACTATTTAGAGGCATTGTTTTTTGAATGACGCTTGTTTGTACGTATCTGATCACAATATTCTTCATTCATCTGCAAAAAGGGTAGTGGTATAAAGTTATTGTTCTCATAAAGAGAATAAATGCACAAATGTACAACATATTGGCATGAGCACAGAAAACAGTAACTCATATTTTCCTTTCAGAGCATGAAACAGTAACTCATACAGAAATAATCGAAAGGGGTTGAAAACTTGGAGGCTGATTGTTGGCCCATCTAGAAGTAAACATTCTATTTCAGAGAGTATTTACTATTTTGTATTATATCGGGAGAATCTTTGGTTAATACGATAAAAAATATTAGAATATCTGTATTATTCGATCGTATAAATTTAATAATTTTAAATTATAGCAGATTTTTTTTCATAATATTTATTTTAAATTATTTTATTTTCTATGTGTTTTTGTTGTTTCAAATCATATTATGTGAGGAACAAATAATTTTCTACATAATTTATTTTATCGGAATTAGATTAAACAAACTCTCTCACATGCTTTGATATCATATAAAAATGTAATACATGAATGAGGAGAATAGTTGCAATAACTGAATCAAATCATAAAAATATGAGAAAACTACGGTGGCCCCAATGTAAAATAATCTAAAGACGATGCTCAAAGTTTGTAAATTGCATACAAAATCATTCAATAATAACCATCAAGTGAATATTAGAGTTTTTCATAGTTTTTCGTTTGAGTGATTTTGACAATTTATACATTATTTTATAATTTCAATGTTTGGAGAATAATCATTATATTCTTTCAAAAATCAAAACTAAAGGTTCGAAACAAATTATACATATATTTAAAATATTTACGATTGTTATAGTAAAATATAAATGATTTTTAAATTTATATGATCAACAACACATATTATATTAATGATTTTTTTACTTTGTAATTTATAAACTTTTGATATCATCTTTACAATATTTTAAATTTCGTGAGTGAGGAACATCACTCATAAAAATATAGAGGAAACCAGTTGTTCATTCAATATTCACTTCTTGTTTGTAAAATTACATAGTGTTGTGGTGTAAAGAATAATAATCATAAATATAAGGATGCGAAAACAAATAAGTGTGGGATTTGATGGATTGAAGAAGTGTAGTTAGCCACCAAGAAATGCATCAACCTTGTTATTTTGGGAGGTAGATAGGAACTTCATGCAGATGGGAGCTTTCACTCCACACAAAGCTAACACAGCAGCAGGAATTCCCCACAAAGAATCTCCACATATTAGCCCTGAAGCAACAGCAGGTCCAAATTCCTTGGCTTGTTTTTTATTCTTCATCTCCCAAAGGAAGAGAATCAAGCTCCCCACACACATGTCAATTGCAAAATAACCTCCAAGGTAGAATGGAATAGCCATGCACATTGGGATTGGGATGAATCTGTATATCCTCAGCTTTCTCTCAAACCTCCTCAACATTTCTGTCCCCAAATTTATCAAAATGGCAAACACAAAGAAAAATATCACCAGTTTCATGCAGTTTTTTGGGAGTGAAGAGAACCCTTCAACTCCTAGTAGTGCAATGCCCCGGTACATCAACGCAAAAGGTGCTGGATAAGGGCCGTTCGGGTCTCCGATCCTGTATGCTTTGTAGAAGAACCAGAAGACAAGTGGTGATAGAATACACCCCATTGCAGTACCAATTACTTGACTGAAAAACATGGAACGCGGTGAGGAGAGAGTCAGATAACCTGTCTTGAAGTCTTGCATCAGATCAGAAGCTGTTGACACAATGCTCATCATCACACCACACGAGACGAGCCCCGCGAGAACTCCTCCGTTTTCCATTCCGACCCAAGAGCTGAAAACTAGGATGGCAATTTTGCCATAGTTTGAAGCTAATGACCAGTCTGTGAGACCACAACCATATGCATTGCAGAATGCAAGGATTGGAGCAATGACATAGGCAACTAATACATGGTACCACCTAAGCTGTCTAAAGATAAATGGGACAACTCCAATTGATATTGCTGCCAATACAATGTAACCGCCTATGGCAACACTGTTAGGAATTTGGTCTTTCAGGAAAAACTCTGTCCTCTTCTTCTCATCATAGTCTGTAATATGCCCGCCTGTGCTCTCATTTAGTAGCTTCTTCTCTGAACTCTCTTTGATGAAGTTATGTACTGACATAATAACCATATATACCACGTGAAATAAACCATCTCCAAGCATCAATGCAATAGCCAGAAATATCTGTTGACAATCCAATTCAGAGTTATTGAACTAAAGTATCAATCAATATGAACCATTCACTTTACCCTGTATCCTTGGATTCCGTGGAGACTGCTTTCAGGTAGATCAGCGTTGTACCAGCTACCTCTCTTGGACTCGATAATCGGCCATAAAATACCCCATGAGAAGATGGCACCAATGATCAATGAGACATTAACCATGTAAGGACAGATCATCCCAACACCAACATAAGTACCAGAAAAATCAAAATAGAATCTGCATTCCAAAACATTTATCATAAGTCTCCCTACTTAAATAATCACCCTAAAGAAGGTTATGTGATCCATACCTTCGGTTGTATGCTTCAAGACCAAACGTGGGAAAGCTGCTGAAGCCACAGCCATCAGCAGTACTGAAGAACCATTGGAAGAATGCCCAGCCAAAGCTTCCCAAGAAGGACTTGAAAAGAATCAAAACTTGCTTCCTGCAACATTGATATTACTAAGGTCAAAAGTCATCAAACTAGAAAAATGATTAGCCTACTTAGCCAGCTTTGCTCCCTTAGGTGTGTGGAAGCTGTTAATAAGAAATGCAGTAGCAGTCCCACTTGGATATGTCAATTTATACTTCAAAATCATCACCTGTACACAAATCATGTATGAAAACCACAACATAAATATATCTTGGAGGAAAAGGATGAGATTAAAACGAGCAATACACTACCTTTCTCAAGGGCACGATTGAAAACAAGCCAACAAAGCTCACAGTGAAAAGAAATCCAATCATCCATCCAAGCGAGAGCGGCTTCACGTTTATTGGGATATTTGCAGTATCAGTTTGTGAAGCTGTGTACGGACTCATACCCAGAAGATAACTAGCTGTCCCACCTGTTTAAAACGAGTTTTTTATGAGGCACTCGCATTATTCAAAATCAATAATATACTGGCCATGAGGATAGCAGAAAATATACTGCTAAAAGCAATGCCGGAGGAAGCAACGACACAGGTTTGAATGACAGTGTTTTCCTGTCTCGTGAAGGATTGCTTCAATAGACCACATTTTGACAGAACAACCGACCATGCCTTAACGATCGCGAATCCCAGAAGGCCGGCTGCCACGTTGAGTGACGGGATGACACCGGTGGAGAGATTGAGTTTGCAGACGATGACGTTGAACACAACGCTGAGTAAGAGGCTTGTCACCATAGCTCTTATAGTGATCTGATTCTTCCATGAGGGGACCTCCGCCTGCTCGAAAGCTCTCTCTAGCATCGTCTCTTCATCGTCCCTGCCGCACTGAAGATCCCCTTGTCCCATAGTCTCTGGTTACACTGGCAGATTCTTCGCCTCCCTAGTCCTTACCTTAACAGAGGGAAAAAAGGAGTAGGAATATAACAAGATTCCAGAAAATTCAAGGATAGATCCATGCATATCAAATATATATTATATAATGTGTACAGTACGAATCTGGTGCATGAGGAGTTTGACTAGGAAAGTGAAACTCCGCTAAAAGTGCACCAGAATTATACCACAAAGTGAAAATTGCCCTATCTATATTTATGACGTGGAAATATTTGACCAAACTAAAATTAGTAACGATAATCATTTAGTAACTAAAATTAATACATGAGAATTTGTAACGATAATCATTTAGTAGTCCCAAGGTCGAGTTTGAGGCGATGACAGGATAGTAATAATGCAACATTTATTGAAGGGAGTAACAAATCATCCAAAACATCTATAAATATGCCTACAATGTTGTGTTTCAGAACTCTCGTCCGGTACAAGGCATCTTCATACCCCTAAGTTGTAATGTATGTATAGAAGGGGTTTACCTCCTGGAACTCTGGTCCGAAAACTAAGGTTACGAGTACAAGCACCGGAAATGCTTGGCTAGTCGTTCCTCCGGCCACGGCCACCAGCACCAAAACGGTCACCACGCCCACGTCCACGACCACCAGCACCAAAACGACCACCACCAACATTACCAAATCTACCTCTTCCACGGCCACCACGACCACCATTACCAAATCTACCTCCACGTCGCGCATCTCTCCCACTTCTGTCAGGGCCATCATTTCTAGCATTGGCCTTCTCAACTTTCAGTGTAACATCGCCAAACTCTGAACCGTTCAGCCCCAAGGCCCGACTAAAAGCACCCTCATCCTTGAAATCGAGATATGCTATCCTGCACACATGGGAATACTCGTTACTTAAAAGGGCCAACTACGGCCGAAAAACACTGGGGAAAACATGATGAAAGGATGGCATACCCCTTCAAACTACCACCCTGATCTATAGGTATAGAAATTCTACTAATTTCACCACAGGCACCAAAATGCTCATCCAATGCTTTCCTGATCTACATTATTCATTGAAACTAAGAGTGAAACAAATGTACTTGATTAGAAGCAGGATTGCAATTCATACCTCATCTTCACCACCATTTATGTCAAAACCACGGACAAAAACAGTTTGAACCAAGGTTTTGTCTCCTTTTTGAATTGATGGTACATTTCCCTTGCCACTAAATCATATGATGAATGAATCAGGTTGCAATGCACGATAAATAAATGCACATTAATAGGCGTGTGTTTACACATTGGTGGTGGGATTAACTAGGAATCACCCATACCTGTTTTGTGGTGTAGAGGACCCCCTTTCCCTCGCCAGATCTATCCTAAGAGTACGACCTTGCAAATCTCTACCATTCAATTCCTGGACAGCCTACAAAAATTCAAGTGGTTATCAAGAGTAAGAATTAAAGCTACAGAAAATCTTGAGGTCCCTTGAATTTAGTATTTATTTATGAAGTTACCTTGACAAAAAAATGTGTCACAGAAACAAAATCACTTTGCCGCACGAAATGAGTCAGGAGTAGCTGGGAAGTGCTAGAACATACCTTTTCAGCTGCTTCGGTTGAAGCAAAATCAGCATGGGCAAAGCCTCTGAATTTTCCATCTGGATTCAATGGGAAACGCAGATCAACAATCTCCCCAGCAGCTTGGAGGAAAGTCTCACTGCAAGAACACATATTTCAACAAACAAAAATTGTTGTTAATATTTAATAAGAAATGCTTTCTTTCCCTTACAGATCATCCTTCCTAATTGAGAAGGGTAGATTCCCCACAAAGATAGTCTTCAAAGTTTGATCTTTAGAAGTGACAGGGGTCTTTGATTGCTGTTAAAATTAAATTTAGTACTGATAAAATATTTTGCAAACAACAAAAATTAATCCTTGTTTAATGAACCAAATCAGCATCGATAACAAGCAAAATAACTAAAAGACACTTACTTTATTTTCAGCAGTAGTCCCTTTCCTGACATCAGATTTTTTTGCAATAGCATCGGTCATCTCAACATTTGTATCCTAACTTACAGAAAAAGCTCACATGATTCGAGTTATAGAGAACATACCAGAAAGCCGAAATATAGGTGTAATGCATTGCATAGAATCAACACTGCAAAATTTAATGAAATAAATAAATGGCTTTTCTTCTGGATATTAAAAGGTACCTCATCTTCCTCTTGAGAGCCATCTTCATATTCTTCTGATGCATCCTCAAAATTTCTCTATTGAAGGAAATATAGAATACAAATCTTTTAAAGGAAATGATATTAAAAGCGTGATGTTCTATGTAGATGCACCTCTTCTGTTTCATTTCCAGCTTCTTCATAATCATTGCAATCTTCTTCACTACTGCAGCCACCCTCCTGAGCATCTTGGGAGCTTGATTTTGCAGTGATTTCACAAGTCCCAGATGGCTAATTCATGTACATAGTGGTCATTAGAAAAAAATTAACAAGTCATTTGTTTGAAAATACGATGAAAATATACTTCAGATTTTATCTTTTTATTCTGGGGTTCTTCGTCATCACTTTCATCAGTACAGTCATCACCACTTTCATCAGGTGAGGAGGCCTACACACAAGTAAAAGAATAACCAATAATGAGCACTTGAACCACCACATAGTTCCAGGACGCATTTTTGAATGAAGACAAAACCAGAAAACCACCGTACCTTGCTGGAAGCAGCAGCCCTCTTCAGAGAAGAGGGATCAGGTAGTTCCTGCAATGCACAAGTATATTTACTAAAAATATGAAAGTACTATGACACACTGAAAAGAGATGAGACTCATCACCCCATACAAAAGAGAAATATGAAAACAGATGGAGAATACTTTAAATGATTCAGCATTGAACACACCCCAACAATCAAAATAGAGGTCAGCCTCAGCCATAATACCCACGAAACCATAAAAAGTGACAACGCAGTCCCCATGCACATTAGTGAAAAGCTTACTTTATCATATAGTTCAGATTTCTGACTTAATTCATCTTTATTGCTTATTGTACATTTCTTCTTGTTGCTCTTTTCGAGAACTAAATCCTCACCAGAACTTTCGACAGCACTGCTCAATTCTCCCTCATTAACAGAAACAACCACAACATCAAAATTTGGAGCAGTTTTACTTTCTACACGTGCGTCCATATCTAAACAACTCTCATGAGGGGTCTCCAAATCATCACATCCAAAGTCTTTTTCAGGAACAACTGGNCTTCAAAGTTTGATCTTTAGAAGTGACAGGGGTCTTTGATTGCTGTTAAAATTAAATTTAGTACTGATAAAATATTTTGCAAACAACAAAAATTAATCCTTGTTTAATGAACCAAATCAGCATCGATAACAAGCAAAATAACTAAAAGACACTTACTTTATTTTCAGCAGTAGTCCCTTTCCTGACATCAGATTTTTTTGCAATAGCATCGGTCATCTCAACATTTGTATCCTAACTTACAGAAAAAGCTCACATGATTCGAGTTATAGAGAACATACCAGAAAGCCGAAATATAGGTGTAATGCATTGCATAGAATCAACACTGCAAAATTTAATGAAATAAATAAATGGCTTTTCTTCTGGATATTAAAAGGTACCTCATCTTCCTCTTGAGAGCCATCTTCATATTCTTCTGATGCATCCTCAAAATTTCTCTATTGAAGGAAATATAGAATACAAATCTTTTAAAGGAAATTATATTAAAAGCGTGATGTTCTATGTAGATGCACCTCTTCTGTTTCATTTCCAGCTTCTTCATAATCATTGCAATCTTCTTCACTACTGCAGCCACCCTCCTGAGCATCTTGGGAGCTTGATTTTGCAGTGATTTCACAAGTCCCAGATGGCTAATTCATGTACATAGTGGTCATTAGAAAAAAATTAACAAGTCATTTGTTTGAAAATACGATGAAAATATACTTCAGATTTTATCTTTTTATTCTGGGGTTCTTCGTCATCACTTTCATCAGTACAGTCATCACCACTTTCATCAGGTGAGGAGGCCTACACACAAGTAAAAGAATAACCAATAATGAGCACTTGAACCACCACATAGTTCCAGGACGCATTTTTGAATGAAGACAAAACCAGAAAACCACCGTACCTTGCTGGAAGCAGCAGCCCTCTTCAGAGAAGAGGGATCAGGTAGTTCCTGCAATGCACAAGTATATTTACTAAAAATATGAAAGTACTATGACACACTGAAAAGAGATGAGACTCATCACCCCATACAAAAGAGAAATATGAAAACAGATGGAGAATACTTTAAATGATTCAGCATTGAACACACCCCAACAATCAAAATAGAGGTCAGCCTCAGCCATAATACCCACGAAACCATAAAAAGTGACAACGCAGTCCCCATGCACATTAGTGAAAAGCTTACTTTATCATATAGTTCAGATTTCTGACTTAATTCATCTTTATTGCTTATTGTACATTTCTTCTTGTTGCTCTTTTCGAGAACTAAATCCTCACCAGAACTTTCGACAGCACTGCTCAATTCTCCCTCATTAACAGAAACAACCACAACATCAAAATTTGGAGCAGTTTTACTTTCTACACGTGCGTCCATATCTAAACAACTCTCATGAGGGGTCTCCAAATCATCACATCCAAAGTCTTTTTCAGGAACAACTGGGGCAGCTTCCATCTTAGTTGGCACTTCAGGGTCCAACTTGCATGTATCATTATCTTCATCATAACTAGAGTCAGAAGGAATTCCATCTAAAATAATATTTGTCACTTCTGAAGAATTGTTACCTGTAGCGCCATTTTCACTAGATCTTGCTTTATCATCAGAATCATCAATGACCGTATCTTTATTTTCGGAATCTATACTATCCCCCTTTGCATCAACTGTGGGAGTTTTCTTGGTGTCCGAAAAAGTAGTCTAGTAACAGGATTTTATATATTTAGTTGGTTTATAAGAAAATGTTCAGTAATTAAAAATTGCCAAGAACCACTCCGAAAGAAAAAATTGCAGCAAATCAAAAACAAATATGAGCATTTCTACTGATATATGGAACAAAATATACACCTCAGGTTTTTCGGAGTCTGGAGAATGTTCTTTCACAAATGGGATCTCGACTACTTTTTGAACAACTTCCTGTGCTTTTACATCAATCTTCTTCTCCTCTACTTTCTGTTTCTTAGAGCGGGACGTGCCTTTTTTGACACCATTTTCTGCTTCTTTATTTTTTGGGGGTCATTTGTTAATTGTTTTAAATATAAAGTGGTTTAAGTAAGTGAATTCACTTCAATAATAAAAAAGGCAACAAAAGAACCAAATTTTCCAATACAGCAGTAAATAAAGAAAACTTGCAGGCATACAAGGGTTTATCGAATAATAAGGCGGTGAAAACACATAATTGGGTACCTCTTTTCAAAGGATTGTCCGGTGCAGCTACACCCGGGGCCTGTAAAACATAGAACACATAAAGCTTGAGAACATATACAGACATTAAAATCCTCGATAAATCAACTACACCTTTTTCCCGACTTTTGCAGCAGATGGCTTGGCGAATTTACCCATTAGTACGATCTTCAGAAAACCGGGAAATATACGGCAGGAGTAGGAGAAGGGGAGAGAAACCTAGAACTTCGATGAATAATCTTAAGCCCGTATATATAACGGCAGGTTAGGGATAGGCCAAACCCACGAGAGGTTTGGGATTGGGAGGTTTGTCCACAAAACAAACTCTAAAATTCTGTTGGTTCGCAAAAAATTAAAAAAAATTATATCGTGGGATAAATTAAAATGATTTGAAATGCTATTCAATTATTAAATAAATTATAAAAAATAATATATTTATATTACTTTAATCAACGAATCCGCACATTAATCAGATTCATAAAAAATTAACGAATCTCACATTTTCACACCTCAAATCTCGCACCCCTCAACCTTGTTGGTGTAAGATAGAAAATTCTAAATACTAGTAGTATTTTTAATCAATATATTTTTAAAATATGTTTTTATTAATCACTAACTCTATTTTTTAAACACAAATATTCATAATTACGGATGTCCAAGAATACAAAACCGGGATACAAAACTTGACTAGCGATACCCAATTACACGGGTTTGAATGAATTAAAATAATATATTATCATTTCTGTTATATCTGTTATTAAAAGTGTTGTTATTTCTATTTTTTAATTAATAATGTACATGTTTAACAAAAATATATGTTTGATAATGATATTTTGTGTAAGGATGTCTAATAATGCCACTTTGTGACTGGAAAAACAATTGGTTATATATAAATATTTGATAAGAATCCTAGGACCAGGTACCCTACCATGGGTGAGGCCCAATAACGATTGGGTCGACTCATGTAATAGAAGCGAACTTGCGCAGCCCAGCTTAATACATTTAAGATGAATTGATCCGATGTTCCGCGATATGACCGAAGATAGACTTGGCGAAATAAAACGGTTTCTGACAGATGGCCCTATGGTTCGGTCCAAACGGTTACAAACTCACGCGTTTCACGCTTCGGGCCTCCACACGTTTACCACGCCTCGGGTCAGATCATGCAGACCACGCTTCGGTCCCGACCACGTTTTACATCGTGCGACAACAACCTCTAACAAACTTGTCAGAGACAGTTACATGGCGTGGATTACACACGCCTTCAACTCTATAAATGCAGAGCTTGACGACGGAACAAGGATGACCTTTTGGATGACAAGCTGTTACTCTGCCGGAATTCTTATCGCTTTCTTATTCCTCTTTATTTTCATAAACCTATGCTACTCTTGTAATGAACTCTGATCTGATTATTGAATCGACTAAGAGCTTTTCCTACTCTTAGTCAAGTGGTTTTTTCCTCATTTCCCGCGGTTTTCCACTCTATATTGTCTTGCCTCGTTCATTGTTTACATTTTTTAATCGTTTTCCCACCGTAAATAAATCATAACCGAGTTCGTTTCTTAACGAACCAGACGACTGTTGGTACCCCTAAAAAAGGATCATAACAATATTGTTAGTTTGAGTATTGAATTTTTTATAATACTCAAGATGATTGTTATGAATTATCAATTGTTTGGTATAATCACTTGATGGTTTATACTATTTTATGACTATTAATATTGAATATGACAATTAATATTGATTATATGCTCAAAATGGGAGAATTTACACAACCATATTGTTAAGAATACAAATATCATACATAATTATCTTTCCAAAATCTAGGGGTGAGCATTCGGTTTCAAATACCGAACAAAACCAAATATTGAAATATCGAATACCAAACCAAACTAAATATTGAATACCGATCCCGATCCAATAATTTTTTGGTACCGATACCGAAATACCGAAATAATTTCGGTATCGGTAACAAAATACCAAAATTAAAAGCAAATAAAAAAATTGTTTCGATCAATTACATATAAAAATATTTTAAAAAAACAAACATTGAGTAATTGATCAAATTACTCTATTTATATAATAATACAATTTTCAATTCTTCTAGTTTATACTCCAATATAAGTGTAGAATGTTCTGAAACTTCAGAACGCAAATACGAAAAATAATTATTAGAAAATAAATGAGAAGTTGATAGTTTACTCATGTGGAAACTAAATTACTATTCTCAAAGTTATCTTATTGATATTGATCTTCTTCAATATCATCATAATGTAGTTCACGGAACCAATCTTGAGTGCATATAAGTGTCTTAACACTTTTCAAACTCAAAAAACTTCTATAAAAATCAAGAACTCGTCTACGTATTATAGTAATTGATCTCGTCTAAAAATATTTTAGAGTGTTTATTCTTAGATTAGTCAATTTTTTAATTACTCGAAATTTAATTGTTGTGGGGACACGAGCGATATACGAGGTTGGGCCCACAATGTGTGGGCTTACGTCCTCGGGAGAGCGAAACTCTACCTTGATTTTCACTATAGTAATCGAGAAATACAATTACAATGAAGAGATATGGGATATCTGGGCGAAAAAGGCTCGTAAAACGATCAAACACACTTGGCTGTGCAGTTACTATCAAAACCTCGCGACTGCTTGCAAAATCTCGCGAATGCAGATTGCAGTGCAAAATCTCGCGAATGCAGATTGAAGTGCAAAATATCGCGGATACTGGCAGAATCTCGCGAATACTTGCAAGATCTCGCAGATTGGACTATGCAGAAAAAGGAATTTTGCATTGGGAAGCGTGATAACAGTCTGAATTTTTTTCAGTGCCTTGAGAATTATATTTATAGAGAAATCCAGCATAACTGGTAAGTTTTAGGCTCATGAGTCCAATTTCATTTGATTCATCCCAAAGTACTTAAATAATATCCAATTAAATTGGAATAAAAGCCATATAGTCCCGTAGCTTCGGAAATGCATCCTGGTCGAGAATTAGTCGGAAATGTCAATGAGAAAATACCAGAAAACCTTGCATACTAATTCCTTGCCTCCAGATATTGAATATGCAGGCAAAAATATCGCCCCGACTTACCGGCGCACTTCTTAGGTGCGAAATTACGAAAATACCCTTGGTCCCGTTAAGTGCCGAATCTGTCCGAAACTGATAGAAATGTCAATATCGTGGTCATATGTTGACTTGGGAAGTCCAAATTACGAGAATACCCACAAAAATATATTGTGACACAAATATACGAGGATACCAAAAATAATACATAGCCACGCAGGACGAGCTCCCGGGGTATAGTAATATTAAAAATACCCCCGGGTAATATCAGTAATAATATGTGGAAATTAGAATAATGTATAAAACCCTACATTCAATCCAATATTAATAATTAAATGATCTATGACACATTTAAAAATTTTTAAAAATATATATTTTTTAAATATTAATTTGATATTCGGTATTTACCGAATTTTTATTCTTATTACGAATACCAAATTAAAAACCATAATTTCATAAAATCAAGTACCAAACCGAATAACAAATACCGAAATAACAAAATTTTGATATGATATTTGATATTCCAAAATTTTTGCTCACCTTTACCAAAATCATTACAAACTACTCATCTTTCTTATTATTTTATTATTTATTTATTTTTATTTATCATATTGAATAATATAAAACATTAAAGATTTATTTACAACTTAATGGGTTTGGGTATAGTTCCACTAGAGTACCTGGAGTCAACACATAACATCCCTATTTATTACGCAATAAATATATTTGACATTAAAGATGAATGATGGTATGAAATGACATTCAAGCCACAATATGAGTATTTTTCCCATCATTATCTTCTTATCCAATTCAATTTTTTTTGGACAAGAACTTGCACTAGTATAATATGATCTAAATAATATTTCGTAACATATTCTCATCCAAGCAATGGTGCACTGAAGAGTGGCATATGCATGCAGTATNTTTTCCCACCGTAAATAAATCATAACCGAGTTCGTTTCTTAACGAACCGGACGACTGTTGGTACCCCTAAAAAGGGACCATAACAATATTGTTAGTTTGAGTATTGAATTTTTTATAATACTCAAGATGATTGTTATGAATTATCAATTGTTTGGTATAATCACTTGACGGTTTATACTATTTTATGACTATTAATATTGAATATGACAATTAATATTGATTATATGCTCAAAATGGGAGAATTTACACAACCATATTGTTAAGAATACAAATATCATACATAATTATCTTTCCAAAATCTAGGGGTGAGCATTCGGTATCAAATACCGAACCAAACCAAATATTGAAATATCGAATACCAAACCCAACTAAATATTGAATACCGATCCCGATCCAATAATTTTTTGGTACCGATACCGAAATATCGAAATAATTTCGGTATCGGTAACAAAATACCAAAATTAGAAGCAAATAAAAAAATTGTTTCGATCAATTACATATAAAAATATTTTAAAAAAACAAACATTGAGTAATTGATCAAATTACTCTATTTATATAATAATAGAATTTTCAATTTTTCTAGTTTATACTCCAATATAAGTGTAGAATGTTCTGAAACTTCAGAACGCAAATACGAAAAATAATTATTAGAAAATAAATGAGAAATTGATAGTTTACTCATGTGGAAACTAAATTACTATTCTCAAAATTATCTTATTGATATTGATCTTCTTCGATATCATCATAATGTAGTTCACGGAGCCAATCTTGAGTGCATATAAGTGTCTTAACACTTTTCAAACTCAAAAAACTTCTATAAAAATCAAGAACTCGTCTACCTATTATAGTAATTGATCTCGTCTAAAAATATTTTAGAGTGTTTATTCTTATATTAGTCAATTTTTTAATTACTTGAAATTTAATTGTTGTGGGGACACGAGCGATGTACGAGGTTGGGCTCACAATGTGTGGGCTTACGTCCTCGGGAGAGCGAAACTCTACCTTGATTTTCACTATAATAATCGAGAAATACAATTACAATGAAGAGATATGGGATATCTGGGCGAAAAAGGCTCGTAAAACGATCAAATACACTTGGCTGTACAGTTACTATCAAAACCTCGCGACTGCTTGCAAAATCTCGCGAATGCAGATTGCAATGCAAAATCTCGCGAATGCAGTACAAAATCTCGCGGATACAGATTGAAGTGCCAAATCTCGCGGATACTGGCAGAATCTCGCGAATACTTGCAAGATCTCGCAGATTGGACTATGCAGAAAAATGAATTTTGCATTGGGAAGTGTAATAACAGTCTGAATCTTTTTTCAGTGCCCTGAGAATTATATTTATAGAGAAATCCAGCCTAACTGGTAAGTTTTAGGCTCATGAGTCCAATTTCATTTGATTCATCCCAAAGTACTTAAATAATATCCAATTAAATTGGAATTAAAGTCATATAGTCCCGTAGCTTCGGAAATGCATCCTGGTCGAGAATTAGTCGGAAATGTCAATGAAAAAATACCAGAAAACCTCGCATACTAATTCCTTGCCTCCAGATATTGAATATGCAGGCAAAAATATCGCCCCGACTTACCGGCGCACTTCTTAGGTGCCAAATTACGAAAATACCCTTAGTCCCGTTTAGTGCCGAATCTGTCCGAAACTGATAGAAATGCCAATATCGTGGTCATATGTTGACTTGGGAAGTCCAAATTACGAGAATACCCACAAAAATATATCGTGACACAAATATACGAGGATACCAAAAATAATATATAGCCACGTAGGACGAGCTCCCGGGGTATAGTAATATTAAAAATACCTCCGGGTAATATCAGTAATAATATGTGGAAATTAGAA
The DNA here is from genome assembly GCA_009725065.1 of Utricularia reniformis. Taxonomy (NCBI): domain Eukaryota; kingdom Viridiplantae; phylum Streptophyta; class Magnoliopsida; order Lamiales; family Lentibulariaceae; genus Utricularia; species Utricularia reniformis. Next base: position 321,521 of record RWGZ01000945.1, read on the forward strand.
TAATGTATAAAACCCTACATTCAATCTAATATTAATAATTAAATGATCTATGACACATTTAAAAATTATAAAAAAAATATATTTTTTAAATATTAATTTGATATTCGGTATTTACCGAATTTTTATTTTTATTACCGAATACCAAATTAAAAACAATAATTTCATAAAATCAACTACCAAATCGAATAGCAAATACCGAAATAACAAAATTTTGATATGATATTTGATATTCCAAAATTTTTGCTTCACCCTTACCAAAATCATTACAAACTACTCATCTTTCTTATTATTTTATTATTTATTTATTTTTATTTATCATATTGAATAATATAAAACTTTAAAGATTTATTTACAACTTAATGGGTTTGGGTATAGTTCCACTAGAGTACCTGGAGTCAACACATAACATCCCTATTTATTACGCAATAAATATATTTGACATTAAAGATGAATGATGGTATGAAATGACATTCAAGCCACAATATGAGTATTTTTCCCATCATTATCTTCTTATCCAATTCAATTTTTTTTGGACAAGAACTTTCACTAGTATAATATGATCTAAATAATATTTCGTAACATATTCTCATCCAAGCAATGGTGCACTGAAGAGTGGCATATGCATGCAGTATGTGTACAACTGTCATACGGTGCTAGCATGCACTTACAATAAATTACACATTCTATATATTGACGTAGCATTTATCATTTCTCTCATATTAGGCTGTGTTGGATGAAAATTCTCTATAAACTTTATTAGATTTGATCTAGCATATTCGTTCATATTAGAATTCGAACAGCAAAAATATTTGTGAACATATTTATATTTCTAAAATTTGTTTATGCTCATTCATCTTCATTTTTATTCATTTTAGTTTGCGTTTGAATCAATTTATTTCGTGTTTGAGTATTGTTAGACTCCGTTCATACATAAATAATACAAACACATATTCAAATCTTTATATTTTATTTTTTATTGAAATGAAAAGACATTTCTACCTAAAAACAATATTTGACCATGTCCAATCCAACTTCCACCTCATTGTTTCATATTTAGTGATCATCTTATTATTGTATATTATATATATACCAATATTATTCATAAACAGAATTTGTCCATGAATATACTCCTATATGTTTGAATTTTTATTTGAACTTGTTTTGTTGTTGAAAGTTGAAACAACATTCATATTTTAATTCAAATGAACAAATATGAAAAAGAAGCTTATGATGATCCTAGAACTAGAAATTAGGGGAGTACATAAAGGCTTAGAGTTTGATTAGTCAATTTCCATGGCTCTATGCATGGCATCAAATATGGAAATGGCTGAGAATAAAGAACCTGAAAATCTGGTTTTAGGATCCACTTTATTGTAGGCAAGATGAGAATGCTCCATTGTTTCCTTCCAACAAACTTGAAGCACTTGATATTTCCTAACACTATCATCAACATGTGAATCACCTTATCCATAACATAAAAGATCCAACCAAAAACCAGAGAAACTACAAACGTTACAACCTAAAAAACCAATACTTCAACATCTAACAATCTGTTGATTCTACGGGTAGCAAAATGGGTTACGGACAACCGGTCAGATCCGACTACGAATACAGTGAAATCGAATTTGATGAAGAAGTAGAGGAGATTGTTCCTCCCAGATAGATGATTTTGGTACTGGTGAGTTTGTGCATATGATAACTACATTTCGCTTCAGCTATGTTGTCCTTACAATAAAATGTACCCATGTACTGGAGGTTCTTAATGCCTAACACCTTTATTTTACCTCCATTCAACGGCAACAATTTTAATGAAATGCACATACTTCGCTGAGAGACTTACTTTACTCTTCGCTTGCGAATAAAGCAAAATCTCTAGTCCCTCCACCGATTCCCGCAGTTGGGGTTACAGCAAACAAAGAACAGCGTCATTCCTTCTTCACCTCTGGCAGTTGCCTGTGCCAGAAACATGACAATAAACTCAGAAACATTCATTCTGCAAGGATATCAAGAATCACGTTTGACAAATTGAAACCACAGCTGAAATCAAGAACGGGTCACTTTTTAAAAATGAGGTAGGAATCACAAGGATCATTACAAAAAATCAGAAACTTTACGAAAATAGATGTTAGCAGCCATGACAGCCATTCTAAAATCTATATGAAGGGTTGCTTTTGAAGAAGATAACAAATTGGAATTCTGGTGACACGCTATAGTGGGGGTTGGACAGAAGTACCTGAAAGAACACAGCTTCCCCGTGCCCACAAACAGAACAACGCACTGATTTAGTGCGCGGGAGGGTCGGATCCGCTGCTACATCTTGTAAAACTTGGGTGCGTTCCCCAACAGCATGATGTATCTCATTTCTGTAGACACAATTGTTATCAGCAGCTTCCTGCACCCAAACTAACTGGTCAATAGCTACTTAAGATGCGCAACACTCTTAAAAGTCAAAACTAAATAACACATCATGCCTCCGAATAAATAAACTGCAAAATCTGTAGCCTTTTCAAACCAAGTAACTACTTCAATCAGTAAACAAGCAACTAAAATGGCGTGTATAATCCGTAAACCATTAACACCTGATGATCACAATTTCGGCAGGCATACAGCAGGATCTTCTGATCTTTCTCTTCCTTGGGGTATAAAATATTATTACTGCCCAAACGCGAACAAAAAAGCAAATCTACAGTTATATCCTCCAGCACAAGCTAAATGGAAAAGAAAAACACCAGCTAGGGCGTCACTACTAAACAGAATATCCATAAGGAGAAACGCAAACCATTCGCGGCAGAACTTCATGGTACTCATGGCGAATATCCCGTTCAAAATCAACCAACGCTTTTCTATCCTGAAGCTTTTTAAGACGACCCAACTTAAGTTCCCTAAAGTAGCAAAGTTCTTGACGCGCAGAGAAGAGATGATGCCCTAGTTTCTAGTAGGCCCATTTTCTTTAGAATGGATCGGGGACTCCGATTAAAATAAATGTGGAGTAATTTCTCTAGTTCATATAAAGTTCATTTAATATTTTTAAAATTGATTGAAAAATCCATCGTAAAGAAGTCATTTAATGTTTTTAAAATTGATTGAAAATACATTTTGAAGAAGTTATCAATTGAGAAAAGCGTAATATAATTATTATTTATTATTTTTTTAACTGATATTTTTTCAATATATAAAGTTGTTTCAAATTGGTTGAAAATATATTCTAAATGATTTATTAATAGTGACAAATACAATATGATCATGTATAACTAAAACCTAAACTTTAAACTCTAAATTAACATACTCCACTATGTCTATATGCAATGGTCATCCATATATCCAAAAACATAATTTTGTAACATGAAAATCATTAGAAGGAATATTTGTAAGGACCTAGTTTTTACATGTACTCATCTTTAATAATCATTGCTTTATGAAGATCACTTACCTAAAGAAGTTAAGATATAAAATAATTAGTATAGAGTTTATTTCCCGGATGAATAAACAACATACAATAATAAGTTATTATGCAACATAATAACACAATAAGGATATTAGAAAATGTAACCATCAAAGCACCATATATCAACCAATGATATCTTGACGTGCATAGGGGCATACAAGATCCACGCCCNGGACATTAATTTCATATAATTCATGTTCAAAAATCAATTTTCATATGTATCCCTATATACTTTCATCAATTTTGTTATTGTGAAAATCATATGCATATATACCGTTCTTCAAAAAACCATTTTATTTTGTTGGGGACTAAATCTACCGAATTATGTAAATTGGGGGACCATATTTGCCATTCAAAAGTTTGGGTACCAAATTTGCACGTTTAGCAAATTTTGGAGATCTTAACGGCGTTAGAGATTAAATTTACCATAATCCTGAAACTTTGAGAATTAAATATGCACACTGTTATTTTGAGAACTAATTATGACACAGACACAAAACTTTAGGAACTGATTTTGCCAAAATAAAATAATTTTGGGATTGCTTTTATCATTTTAAAACTACGGGAATTGATTTTGTCAAAATGTACAAAATTTAGGGATCAAATTTACCAAAACTCAAAACTTTGAGTATCAAATTTGTCTTTCACCATTTTAGAACATAACTTCCAATTGTTGAGAATGGTGGGTGTGATACGATAGGGACAATACATCAGACTAAAAATCGAGGTCCCGTCCGGTCAGGTTTGGAACATATTCGTGAACTACTGTCCACAAAACGGGCCGAAGGCCCCCAGTTTAAGTGGACTGGTAATGTTGGCCCAATCAATTGCTTCACTTAAAGATTCTAGCGATAAAGTTGCCTCTGTAGACTGCAACGTCTTTACGCATAACCCTAATTCCGGCGTTGTGTGTATCCTTCCTCTACTACGATCGGATCCAAAGATAAACCTAGAATTCACTCATCACCAATGCAATCATCTCGGTCGTTGAACGCTGTTTCAAGAGGTCTCATATGTCGCGTGGCCCAGATTTTCTCTAAGTATCCCAGATCGTCGTCTCACTCTTCTTCGTCTTTATATCTCATTTCGCAACTGAGGAAGCTATGCGTGATATCGGAAAATGATGATTCGTTCATCTTAAGAACCATCGAAGCGAAACACAGAATAATGACCCCAGCTTCACAGCGGACCGGTGCAATCGCAGTTAAGTGTGGAATGACAGCCGTATGGGATAAGTGGGGGGCGAGAATTCCTATTACAATTCTTTGGATGGATGATAACATTGTCTGTCAAGTTAAAACCCCAGAAAAAGAAGGAATCTGCGCGCTTCAGGTTCTCGAGTTACTGCTACCGAACCCTTTTATCTTGCATTTGATTACTGTTTTCTGACCCGAAATTGGTAAATAAGGAACTGTGAAATATCATTTTTACATGGATGGAGCTTTCCACTTTCATCTTCATATTTATCAAGATGCTTTTTCCTGCTATATAGAGAATGTCTCATAAATTGACAAATTATAATTTCAAAGTTCTCATCTTTCAAGGATGCTTGTCTTTTACTTTGCGATATATTGATTTCCATTTAAATTGATAAGCCTAAGAGATTTTACTTTGTATCATTTTTCCATGTGTTCATTGTTTTGATGGCCAATATAATGGTGGTAGCTAGATCGGGGTTGGACAAAAAAAGGAAAAGCATTTGACGAAACCAGAAGTTGGGCATTTTAGAGCCCAAGGAGTTCCCATGAAAAGGAAGTTGAGAGAATTTCCTGTCACAGAAGACGCACTTCTCCCGCTCGGAACATCCATTGGTGCTCGCCATTTTATTCCTGGACAATTTGTGGATGTCGCAGGAATAACAAAAGGGAAAGGGTTCCAGGTGATCATATGGTTTTGCTTATTTCACTTTTTTTGCCATTGATTATAGCTTTTCATATCTCTGTTTCAATACAGCACAAATCTCAGAATGCTGTATCTTTGGAGTAAGCTGAAAATTGTTGATCGTTTTCTGGAAATTATTATTTTAGATAGGCCAAATTATAGGTCGTGCATATTTTGAAATCCTGGTATGAACATTAAGATTTTTTTATGTATTTTAAACGGATGTTTTGCTTATGAAAATGTTAGTGCGGCATTGTTTTAATTTAATGGTGGCTGATGATGATAGTATATGGCGCTCTATTTGAAGTTGGTGCCTTTTCTTAAAGCCTGCTTTCTTCTCTCTTTCGTTGATAGGGTGGAATGAAAAGATGGGGATTTAAAGGTATGCCCGCGTCTCATGGTGCATCACTATCACACAGAAGTATTGGTTCCACTGGTCAAAGGGATGATCCAGGGAAGGTATTTCTATCTTTTCATGTTAGGTAACTAATAAAAGTTATAAAGTCTAGTGACTGTCACGGATGTGCAATGCGGTTGGTTATTGATTACCTGCTCTCTTTTAGGTGTTTAAAGGCAAGAAAATGCCGGGCCACATGGGTGTCGACCAAAGAACAGTAAAAAATGTCTGGGTTTACAAAATAGAACCTGCCAGAAACTTGTTGTGGGTGAAAGGACAAGTATTATTTTCTCACCCTTATAGTTTAAAAATTATCCGGGAGATTCATGCTTATATTTCTAAATCTACTTATACCTCTTTTAGTAATTAAACTGAACACTGTTTCTATTCACATGAAGATTCCAGGTGCTACGGGAAACTTTGTGTTCATAAAAGATTCTGTGTACAAGAAGCCAGACATCTCTCTGCTCCCGTTTCCTACACATTTCGCACCAGATGACGAAGATCAAGATACGTTGGAACCGTTGGTGTCTGATCTTTGGGATACTGACCCCTTCATGGTTGTTGATTGACTTTCCTCGGCTGCGGAAACAACTTTGTTTGCAAGACAGTCCTTTGGAATATATCAAGGTATTCCTGCCAATCTAATTATCTGTGATTTTCCATTTTTGAACTAGAATGAGTAAAAAGGAGGGTTAGGGGCGCAGTACCTTGTCAGTCAAGAGACATGTCTATTAGTCAAGTTGAAGTTGCCATTATTTTGGAGTTTTTTGATAGCATGAACACTGTCGGACTTAATTATTGTGCAAATTGTTACTGAAATATTTGATATTACTGTTCATTTATCAATTAATTTTTAAGAAGTGTTGATTTTAACTATTTATTGAAGCCGTGTTCTAATTTAGTAGAAGACTCAATTTTTGTAAAATAATTGAAAATTGTTGGGTTTGGGGTTTATTGGAATTGTACAATTTTTTACGTTGTTAAAGATCTAATTTAGTTTGTCGGTATTTGATTATTATAATCCAAGTAATATTTGCCCAACAAAATCTAAGTCGTTGATGATATAGGCAATCAATAGTTTGAGATCATCCCCATGAACAAAGGGAGTACAATTTGTGTGAGGAAGTTGAATCATCTACGTAGAAAGCGCAATCCATGGTGAAGATCAAGTGTTGTTATCAAATAATAGTAATATAATGATGATAATAATGGTATATTTTATGTACATTTCTATAAAAAGTATATTCCTTATTAAAAAAACTGAAAAGTATATTTTATATATTTTATTGTAGAATATCTAAATTAAAAGCATTTATTTAGTATTTTGAAAATTTACTGGAAAAAATTATAATGTTCTTAATGTTGGGGATTGAACACGTGTGCGAACAATCTCGATATATTAAGTAGAATCCGAGAATTAAAGCAAAGAGAAAACAACGACACAAGAAATTAACGTGGAAATCCGGAAATGGAAAAAACGACGTGACCGGCGGAAATGGCCAAATTCACTATCACTTGAGAAGATTACAAGACACACACGAAGAGGAAAACTCGGAATACAAGAGTATTGAAGTACATAACAATGAACCTTAAGATCCCTTTATATAGATGAGGTGATTGAGATATTAAGGTAACAAACAACTATTCCTAATATTTGATCATATCTCCATATATGATTATCCATAATCAAATCATATATATGCGTCCATATATACTGATTTGATATGATATTATTTCCTTCAATATTACTTTCTATAACTGCCGATATCTTTGACTAATGAGCCCCACCATATCTCAGTTCGGTTTTCGACCGATTGCCTCCATATCATATTTTCAGGTCACGTGCCATCGGTCCTCTTTGTTACATTCGGTATTGCGTACTTCGATCCTCGACCGATCGGTACCAATACCGACCATCCCGTCTTCCATGTGTGCCCCGATCGACCACATTGCCGATAGTCATCCAAGTGTCACGAATCGATACCAATACCGATCTTCACACTTAACACTTAATATATAAATTTCCATATTTAATCAATTTACATAATTGAATATTTAAAAAAAAGTGTTTTATATGATTAAACTTTGAAAAATGTTGTCCATTAAAATCATCAAATATTAAATAAAGAAGTATATTCAAAAAAACAATAAAATATAAATTAATTTTCAATTTTTCATATGTTACAAATAAATACGATTTTTCAACACTTTTTACATATATGTATGATACATGAGATTTTGACACACAAAACAGCCACAGTACAAATTCAGAGGAGCAAAATCTGTGTCACTATTAGTGAATGATCTTGTGCCGTTGATGAGATTCATATCAATGGTTGGACACTAGCTAATTATAAAGATCCATGTGATATATGATATAAAATTATAGCCCTCGATTAAAATCTAAATCAACGGCTTTTGATCTACCATGCCTTCAACACTTCCCTATTTAAAAGCATTCACATTAACGCACACATTTGAAGTTTTTAGGATGAGTTTTTCTTACTCGTTCACCTTAAATTACTTAGCTTTGCCGGCTCCAAAGCAGGTATTGTTGGGATGTTCTCTAAAATTAGGAAGTGTTGGGCACTCGCAATCTATCTTCATTGGAGGTCTACCTAAAATCAAAAGAACTCAACATGTTGAGAGGGTAATCAGTAAGCCTGCGTCTCAGTCGAAGAGCAATTGTGAGGAGCAAGAAGGAGGATCCGCCCGAGGTATAACACGAAAGCGATTTCCTTAGTCAAGGGAACTGATTGATTGATCCTTACCTATTTATATTAAGCCAAGTTCGTAAAATGGTCCTTCAAGTGATTCTTGCTCATTGATTTTTTGTTTTGTTTTCAGGTGTTGATTCCAAGTTTTACCCGTGAGTTCTCATTTCCTATTTCACTTTGTTCACTGCTTTAGTGTTTTGTGTTTTG
>RWGZ01000945.1:330657-345124 GCA_009725065.1 Utricularia reniformis
AGTCCTTCACTGTAGCTAGTGCAGCCCAGTCCATACTGTAGACGAGCCATTACTGTAGACGTCGTGCTGTGGCTACCCATACTGTAGTCAGCCATCACTGTAGGTCACACACCATCACTGTAGCGAGCCCATCACTGTAGACGAGCCCATTACTGTGGTCGTCGTACTGTAGCTACCATTAATGTAGTCAGCCCATCACTGTACCTAACCCCGACACTGTAGACCGGTCCATACTGTAGATGAGTCCAGTATGATCTCATTAGGGTTTAGGGTTTAGGCTTTAGGGTTGTAATAGATATTTAACGTAATTTCGAAAAAAAACTCGTGCGAGACTTAAAAAAGCTTTAGTGATTTAGTATTTCAAGTATTGGGTATATACAGACATAATTTGTAATGTAAAAATGATTCGATCCATTTATTGGGCCCCGGAGCAAATTACACCGGTGTGTAACGCAAAAAACGAGTTTTTTGAAGACTACAAAACATAAATCGGGTTTTACTAAGACAAAAAAACCTACATCGGGGTTTTCTAAACCTAACAGTCGAATCTTCTTAGGGTTATATTAGAAAATAAAAAAAGCAAAAAAGATTGTAACTTATGGGATTCGAACTTGTGATGTTAGGCCTTAGATTTATGGTGTTAACCTTTAGGCTGCGTGACTTTTCTTGATTTTTCAACAAAATTTAGAAAATTGTAATAAACAACTAAAATATAGCAAAAGTTAGCAAAATAGGATTCGAACTCGGTCTAGCTGGCAAGAATAAACGGTGTTTGCCGTTTGGCTACGGGCTTCTTTAGTTAAGTGTTGTTTCAAATTTACAAAACAACTCGTGACTTAGCAACACTTAGCATAACTGGATTCGGACTCGTGACTATTCGACCGCAATTACAATTCATCGACTGAGTTACTATTCATCGCGAATAACACTATTCATTCCAAAGGTACTATTTTGTCGTGCTATTACTATTCACCGCCGGAGTTCAATAGTTCACCGGAATTACTATTCTTGACGGAAATTACTATTCAACGCCGGAATTCACTATTTAACCGACATTACTATTTATTGCAGAAATTACTATTCATCGCCGGAGTCACTATTAATTACCGGAGTAACTATTCATCACCGGAGTTCACTTTTCATCCGGAGCTACGATTTTATCAAATTGTAATAAAAAAAATTGTAAATTGTAATAAAAAATTTAGCAAAATTGAGTTATGTATGAATTGAACTTATGACTTGTTAAGTATGTATACTTCCAATTAGCACTCGGCTGGGACTTTAAAATTTATATGTAGGTGCAGATTTTATATATAAAGCAGAGGAAAAAAACCTCCCTGTCCTCCGTCTCGCTGGACGGCGCAGATGCCCAATTGCCCGATGCGGCGCAGCCGTGAAAAATTTTTGGGGTTTTCGGTTTTAGGGTGCAAAATTTCTATGTACAAATTTATTTTTTTAGTGATTAAGGTTTCGAGTTTCGATATTCCAAGAATTTCGAATTCCCTACGATTCGAAATATTTAAAATACAATTCGAAAAAATTGTAGCTCTGCCCATTACTGTAGCTGAGCCCATTACTGTAGTCGGCCTATACTGTAGCCCAGCCGAACGCTGTAGCGATTGTAGACCGTCCATACTATAGCTAAGTTCATAATGTAGCAGCACATACTGTAACTCAGCAATCACTGTAGCAGTCATACTGTAGCTCAGCCCATCACTGTAGCTCAGTCCATACTGTATCCAATCACTGTAGCGAGCCCATCACTGTAGACGAACCCGTTACTGTGGTCGTCGTACTGTTGCTACCACACTGTAGTCAGCCATCATTGTAGCAGCTCATACTGTAGCTCACCTTGTCACTGTAGACCAGTCCCATATTGTAGCTAGTCTATCACTGTAGCGTCACTGTAGACCATTCCAACTGTAGCAGCAATCACTGTAGCTATCCATACTATAGTCAGCCCATCACTGTAGCTAACCCGTCACTGTAGATCGGTCCATACAGTAGATGAGTGCATCACTGTAGACGAGCTCATCACTGTAGCTGAGCCCAACAACGTAGCTCGGTCCATTAATGTAGCTAAGTCCATACTGTAGACAGTCACTGTAACGAGCCCATCACTGTAGACGAGACCATCACTGTAGCGAGCTCATCGCTGTAGCTCAACCTATTACTGTAGTAAGACCATTACTGTAGCGACACTGTATATCAATCCATTACTGTAGCTGATTTCATCACTGTAGTGAAGTCCATTACTGTAGCTCAATTCATACTGTAGCCCGAACCCATACTGTAGCAAACCCATTACTGTAGCTCAGCACATTACTGTAGCACAGCCCAAAACATTGGTCCAATTACGCCAACCCACATTTAATACATTACAAATTACAATTAAAATTCAAATTCCATTCACATTTAATACATTTTGAATTTATACATTTCCAATTCCATTTAATAAATTTCCAATTTCAATTAATACATTCCTCCAGTGACTCGCTTCAATAGTTGATCACATTAAATCTTGATTGTTTTCATTATGACAACATTAAACAATTGGAAATTCCAAACATATTCAAATTCCAAACATTAGACAATTCCATACATTAAACAATTCCAAACATTAAGCAATCCCAAACATTTACACAAATCCTATTCCAAACATTAAACAATCCCAACATTAACATTAAACAATTCCAACATTAACATTAACACAATTCAAATTTCAAACATTAACACAATTCCTATTCCAAACATCAACACAATTCTAATTCCAAACATCAACACAATTCCAATTCTAACATTAACACAATTCCAATTCCAAACATCAACACAATTCTAAATCCAAACATTAACACATTTCCAATTACAAACATCAACACAATTCCAATTCCAAACATTCACACATTTCCAAACTTCAAGACAATTCCAATTCCAAACATTAACACAATTCTAATTCCAATTCCAAACATTAACACATTTCCAAACATATTCTAATTCCAAACATTAATTTGTATCCATCTAAATTGTGGAAATTTTAAAATTTGTTCCCTCTAATTCGAAATTTTTATCCATCCAAATTCGAAATTGTTAAAAATACATTTGAAAAATTAATTCCATCAAATTCAAAAAAATTAAGAAACATTTCAAAAATTTCGAATTTGGATCCGATTGAAATTTTTAAACATATCTCAAACAGTTTCGAATTCTCTCCGATTCGAAATTTTTAAAATATATTTCAAACATTTTCGAATTCCTTCCGTTTCGAAAATTTTAAAACGTATTTCATACATTTTCGAATTCCCCCATATTCCAAATTTTTAAAACTATTTCAAAAGTATTGAATTCCCTACGATTCGAAATTTTTAAAATACATTTCGAAAATTTTTGAAATGTATTTCAGATTACATTTGAAATTTTGAAAATATTCCATACGATTAGATTTGAATTTTTTTTCCCTCAAATTCAAAAATTTTAAATCACTAAAAATTTTGGGATTTTCGGTTTTACGGTGCAAAATTTCTATGTACAAATTTAATTTTTTTAGTGATTTAGGGTTTCGAATTTCGATATTTCAAGAATTTCGAATTTCCTACAATTCGAAATATTTAAAATACAATTCGAAAAAATTGTATCTCTGCTCATTACTGTAGTTGAGCCCATTACTGTAGTCGGACTATACTGTAGCCCAATCCAACGCTGTAGCGATTGTAGCCCGTCCATACTCTAGCTAAGTTCATAATGCAGCAGTCCATACTGTAACTCAGCCCATCACTGTAGCAGTCATACAGTAGCTCAGCCCATAACTGTAGCCCAGTACATACTGTATCCAGTCACTGTAGCGAGCCCATCACTGTAGAAGAGCCCGTTACTGTGGTCGTCATACGGTAGCAGTCACTGTAGCTCAGCCATACTATAGCGAGCCCATCAATGTAGACGAGCCAGTTACTGTGGACGTCGTACTGTAGCTACAACACTGTAGCGAGTCCATCACTGTATACGAGCTCGTTACTATGGTCGTCGTACTGTAGCTACCACACTGTAGCTACCCGTCACTGTCGACAGGTCCATACTGTAGATGAGCCCATCACTATAGACGAGCTCATCACTGTAGCTGAACCCAAAACTATAGCGCGGTCTATTATTGTATCTCGGTCCATACTGTAGCTCAGTGCATCACTGTAGCAGCTCATACTGTAGCAGCTCATACTGTAGCTCACCCTGTCACTATAGACCAGTCCCATACTGTAGCCAGCCATACTGTAGAAAGTCGATCACTGTAGCGTCACTGTAGACCAGTTCATACTGTAGCATTCCATCACTGTAGCTAACCCGTCACTGTAGATTGGTCCATACAGTAGATGAGTCCATCACTGTAGACGAGCTCATCACTGTAGCTGAGCCCAACAATGTAGCTCGGTCCATACTGTAGACAGTCACTGTAACGAGCCCATCACTGTAGACGAGACCATCACTGTAGCGAGCTTATCGCTGTAGCTCAGCCTATTACTGTAGTAAGTCCATTACTGTAGCGTCACTGTATATCAATCCATTACTGTAGCAGAGTCCATCACTGTATTGAAGTCCATTAATGTAGCTCAGTTCATACTGTAGCCCGAATCTATACTGTAGCAAACACATTACTGTAGCTCAGCGCATTACTTTAGCACAGCCCAAAACATTGGCTCAATTACGCCAACCCACATTTAATACATTACAAATTCCAATTCAAATTCTAATTCCAATCACATTTAATACATTTTGAATTAATACATTTCCAATTCCAATTAATACATTCTTCCAGTGACTCGCTTCAATAGTTGATCACATTAAATCTTGATTGTTTTCATTATGACAACATTAAACAATTGGAAATTCCAAACATATTCCAATTCCAAACATTAGACAATTCCATACATTAAACAATTCCAAACATTAAGCAATCCCAAACATTCACACAAATCCAATTCCAAACATTAACGCAATTCCAATTCCAAACATCAACACATTACCAATTCCAAACATCAACACAATTCCAATTCTAACATTAACACAATTCCAATTCCAAACATCAACACAATTCTAATTTCAAACATTTATTTGTATCCATCTAAATTGTGGAAATTTTAAAATTTGTTCACTCTAATTCGAAATTTTTATCCATCCAAATTCGAAATTATTTAAAATACATTTGAAAAATTAATTCCCTCAAATTCGAAAAAATTAAGAAACATTTCAAAAATTTCGAATTTGGATCCGATTGAAATTTTTAAAACATATTTCAACAGTTTCGAATTCCCTCCGATTCGAAATTTTTAAAACATTATTCAAACATTTTCGAATTCCTTCCGTTTCGAAATTTTTAAAATGTATTTCATACATTTTCGAATTCCCTCCGATTGCAAATTTTTAAAGCATATTTCAAAAATTTAGAATTCCCTACGATTCGAAATATTTAAAATACATTTCGAAAATTTTTGAAATGTATTTCAGATTACATTTGAAATTTCGAAAATATTCTCTACGATTAGATTTGAAATTTTTTTCCCTCAAATTCAAAAATTTTAAATCACTAAAATATTGGGATTTTCAGTTTTACGGTGCAAAATTTCTATGTACAAATTTAATTTTTTAGTGATTTAGGGTTTCGAATTTCGATATTTCAAGGATTTCAAATTCCCTACGATTCGAAATATTTAAAATACAATTCGAAAAAATTGTAGCTCTGCCCATTACTGTAGCTGAGCCCATAACTGTAGTCAGCCGTACTGTAGCACAGTCCATCATTGTAGCAATTGTAGCCCGTCCATTACTGTAGCTCAGTTCATACTGTAGCAGTCCACACTGTAGCGAGCCCATCACTGTAGACGAGCTCGTTACTGTGGTCGTCGTACTGTAGCTACCACACTGTAGTCAGCCATCATTGTAGCTAACCCGTCACTGTAGACCGGTCCATATTGTAGATGAGACCATCATTGTAGACGAGCTCATCACTGTAGCTGATCCCAAAAATGTAGCGCGGTCCATTACTGTAGCGTAGTCCATCACTGTAGCCAGCCATTAATGTAGTTCAACCTGTCACTGTAGAACAGCCCATACTGTAGCAACCATCACTGTAGCTAGTCCTTCACTGTAGCTAGTGCAGCCCAGTCCATACTGTAGACGAGCCATTACTGTAGACGTCGTGCTGTGGCTACCCATACTGTAGTCAGCCATCACTGTAGGTCACACACCATCACTGTAGCGAGCCCATCACTGTAGACGAGCCCATTACTGTGGTCGTCGTACTGTAGCTACCATTAATGTAGTCAGCCCATCACTGTACCTAACCCCGACACTGTAGACCGGTCCATACTGTAGATGAGTCCAGTATGATCTCATTAGGGTTTAGGGTTTAGGCTTTAGGGTTGTAATAGATATTTAACGTAATTTCGAAAAAAAACTCGTGCGAGACTTAAAAAAGCTTTAGTGATTTAGTATTTCAAGTATCGGGTATATACAGACATAATTTGTAATGTAAAAATGATTCGATCCATTTATTGGGCCCCGGAGCAAATCACACCGGTGTGTAACGCAAAAAACGAGTTTTTTGAAGACTACAAAACATAAATCGGGTTTTACTAAGACAAAAAAACCTACATCGGGGTTTTCTAAACCTAACAGTCGAATCTTCTTAGGGTTATATTAGAAAATAAAAAAAGCAAAAAAGATTGTAACTTATGGGATTCGAACTTGTGATGTTAGGCCTTAGATTTATGGTGTTAACCTTTAGGCTGCGTGACTTTTCTTGATTTTTCAACAAAATTTAGAAAATTGTAATAAACAACTAAAATATAGCAAAAGTTAGCAAAATAGGATTCGAACTCGGTCTAGCTGGCAAGAATAAACGGTGTTTGCCGTTTGGCTACGGGCTTCTTTAGTTAAGTGTTGTTTCAAATTTACAAAACAACTCGTGACTTAGCAACACTTAGCAAAATTGAACAAAATTGGATTCGGACTCGTGACTATTCGACCGCAATTACAATTCATCGACTGAGTTATTATTCATCGTGAATGTCACTATTCATTCCGAAGGTACTATTTTGTCGTGCTATTACTATTCACCGCCGGAGTTCAATAGTTCACCGAAATACTATTCATGACGGAAATTACTATTCATCGGAATTACTATTCATCATCGGAATAGTTCACTAATTTACCGGAAGTACTATTCAGTGCGAAATTACTATTCATCGTCGGAATTCACTATTTAATCGACATTACTATTTATTGCCGGAAATACTATTCACCGCCTGAGTTGCTATTCATCGCAAATTTCACTATACATCCAGAAGTTACTATTCATCGCCTGGAGTCACTATTTATTACCGCAGTTACTATTCATAACCGGAGTTCACTATTCATCCAGAGTTGCGATTTTATCAAATTGTAATAAAAAAATTGCAAATTGTAATAAAAAATTTAGCAAAATTGAGTTTTGCGGGATTTGAACTTATGACTTGTTAAGTATGTATCACTTCCAATTACCACTCGGCTGAGACATTAAAATTTATATGTAGGTGCAGATTTTATATATAAAGCAGCGGGGAAAAACCTCCCGGTCCTCTGTCTCGCTGGGCGGCGCAGAAGCCCAATTGCCCGATGCGGCGCAGCCATGAGGGTTGGCCGGCAGAGGCGGCCACTTTGCGACGGAGGCGCGAAAAATTTTGGGGTTTTCGGTTTTACGGTGCAAAATTTCTATGTACAAATTTAATTTTTTAGTGATTTAGGTTTTCGAGTTTCGATATTTCAAGAATTTCTAATTCCCTACGATTCGAAATATTTAAAATACAATTCGAAAAAATTGTAACTCTGCCCATTACTGTAGTCGGCCCATACTGTAGCTCAGTCTATCACTGTAGCGATTGTAGCCCGTCCATATTGTAGCTCAGTTCATAATGTAGCATTCCATACTGTAGCACAGCCCATCACTGTAGCAATCCATACTGTATCTAGTCACTGTAGCGAGCTCATCACTGTAGACGAGCCCATTACTGTGGTCGTCATATTGTAGCAGTCATTGTAGCTCAGCCTATCCTGTAGCGAGCCCATCACTGTAGACGAGCGCGTTACTGTGGTCGTCGTACTGTAGCTACCACACTGTAGTCAGCCATCACTGTAGCTACACGTCACTGTAGACCGGTCCATACTGTAGATGAGCCTATCACTGTAGCTGATCCCAAAACTGTAGCGCGGTCTATTATTGTATCTCGGTCCATACTGTAGCTCAGTGCATCACTGTAGCAGTCTATACTGTAGCTCACCCTGTCACTTTAGACCAATCCCATGCTGTAGCAGCCATACTGTAGCTAGTCCATCACTGTAGCGTCACTGTAGACCAGTCCATACTTTAGCAGCCATCACTTCCAAACATTCACACATTTCCAATTCCAAACATCAACACAATTCCAATTCCAAACATTCACACATTTCCAAACATCAAGACAATTCCAATTCCAAACATTAACACAATTCTAATTCCAATTCCAAACATTAACACATTTCCAAACATATTCTAATTCCAAACATTAATTTGTATCCATCTAAATTGTGGAAATTTTAAAATTTGTTCCCTCTAATTCGAAATTTTTATCCATCCAAATTCGAAATTCTTTAAAATACATTTGAAAAATTAATTCCCTCAAATTCGAAAAAATTAAGAAACATTTCAAAACTTTTGAATTTGGATCCGATTGAAATTTTTAAAACATATTTCAAACAGTTTCGAATTCTCTCCGATTCGAAATTTTTAAAACATATTTCAAACAGTTTCGAATTCCTTCCGTTTCGAAATTTTTAAAACATATTTCATACATTTTCGAATTCCCTCCGATTCCAAATTTTTAAAACATATTTCAAAAATTTCGAATTCCCTACGATTCGAAATGTTTAAAATACATTTCGAAAATTTTTGAAATGTATTTCAGATTACATTTGAAATTTCGAAAATATTCCCTACGATTAGATTTGAAATTTTTTCCCTCAAATTCAAAAATTTTAAATCACTAAAAATTTTGGGATTTTCGGTTTTACGGTGCAAAATTTCTATGTACAAATTTAATTTTTTAGTGATTTAGGGTTTCGAATTTCGATATTTCAAGAATTTCGAATTCCCTACGATTCGAAATATTTAAAATACAATTCGAAAAAATTGTAGCTCTGCCCATTACTGTAGCTGAGCCCATTACTGTAGTCGGCCTATACTGTAGCCCAGTCCATCGCTGTAGCGATTGTAGCCCGTCCATACTCTAGCTAAGTTCATAATGTAGTAGTCCATACTGTAACTCAGCCCATACTGTAGAAGTCATACTGTAGCTCAGCCCATACTGTATCCAGTCATTGTAGCGAGCCCATCACAGTAGACGAGCCCGTTACTGTGTTCGTCATACTGTAGCAGTCACTTTAGCTCAGCCCATCAATGTAGCGAGCCCATCACTGTAGACGAGCCCGTTACTGTGGTCGTCGTACTGTAGCGACCACACTGTAGTCAGCCATCACTGTAGCTATCCGTCACTGTAGACCGGTCCATATTGTAGATAAGCCCATTAGTGTAGACGAGCTTATCACTGTAGCTGATCCCAAAACTGTAGGGCTGTCCATTATTGTATCTCGGTCCATACTGTAGCTCAGTGCATCACTGTAGCAGCTCATACTGTAGCTCACCTTGTCACTGTAGACCAGTCTCATACTGTAGCTAGTCCATCACTGTAGCTACCCATACTGTAGCAGCCCATCACTGTAGCGACCCATAATGTAGTCAGCCCATCACTGTAGCGAACCCGTCACTGTAGACATGTCCATACAGTAGATGAGTCCATCACTGTAGACGAGCTCATCACTGTAGCTGAGCCCAACAATGTAGCTTGGTCCATTACTGTAGCTAAGTCCATACTGTAGCCAGTCACTGTAACGAGCCCATTACTGTAGACCAGCCCATCACTCTAGCGAGCCCATCGATGTAGCTCAGCTTATTACTGTAGTCAGTCCATTACTGTAGCGTAATTGTAGATCAATCTATTACTGTAGCTGAGTCCATCACTGTTGTTATGGTCCCTTTTTAGGGGGTACCAACAGTCGTCCGGTTCGTTCAACAAACGAACTCGGTTCTGATTTGTTTTAAATGTGGAAGACTATCAAAAACTGGAAATAAATAAAGTGCACGGCGATATATAGTGGAAACCCCAGGAATTGGGTTGAAAACCACTCGACTAAGAGTAGATTATGCTCTTAGCCTGTTCACTAATGAAATAACCCATAGTCAATACAAGAGAGGCTAATGAAAATGACGAGGTAAAGAAAGCGATAAGAATCCGGCAGAGTAACAGCCTGTTCTTCCGCATCCAAAGGGTCTTTCTATTTCCGTCGTCTTGCCCTGTATTTATAGAGTTCATAGCGTGTGTAAATCACGCTCCGTAACCTCCTCTGACAGGTTTGTTAGAGGTTGTTATCGCGTGATGTAAAACGAGGTCGGGACCGAGGCGTGGCCTGCGTGATCGGGCCCGAAGCGTGGTAAACGTGGGAAGGCCCGAAGCGTGGTAAACGTGAGTTGTAACCGCTCGGACCGAACCCAGGTGCCAGCTGGCAGAAAACGCTTTATTTTGTTAAGGTCAGCTTCGGTCCTCCAGTTGAACATCGGGCCGCTCTTCATTTGAGGTATAAATGGGCTATAGGGATTCATTTTCGCCATTTGAATTGACCCAATCGTTGCTGGGTCTTACCTATCACAAGGTACCTGGTCCTAGAGTTTTCATCACTAGACCTCGGGCTTGATTGCCAATCGCAGAGGTGATACAAGGCCGATCACATGATGTTTGCACATTCATGAGAACAAGGGACCGTACCTGTACGTAGTGAGAGTCTAGGGGACCGAAGATTGCCTTAGTGTATGGATCGATCACGTTTAAGATCTAATAACGTATATTTGAATTATACTTTATTTTCGTTATTCTTTAAATACTAATATCCCAACCCGCGCCTCTTCACCTTCGGTTGTTCAAGAGGCGTGATGAGTGTGCTCCGTATTACGTGGCGGCACGTCATTGGCTGGGCGATTAATATTTAAATCGGGATTTAGGGCACTGTTTCTTCTCATCGTCATTTTCGCGAAGAGAAATCGAAGCAAGTTCTTGTGCCCTCACTCACTCTTTCGTCCAACCCTTTTCCATTTCACTTTTTCTAAGGTATTTTTTCATAGCTCCTCATAAAATGCGTTATCCTTCTATGTCTGAGTTGGACATTGAGTAGTTTAGGTCTAAGTTTTCAATCACGGCACATTACTCTATTTGGAAGGGACGGGAAGACATTCCCTGTTTCCTTCCGGCAGAGTTGAATGTGCCGGTGTCTGCTATTCCGGTTAGCTACGCCTCTTTAAAGTGCGGGCTTCGTTTTCCGCTACATCCTTTTGTAGCGGCCGTGCTTAAAGAAATCCACTGCCCCACTTTTGCGTTATTCCCTGGCAGTTACGTATATAATGTAGCGTTCATTTTTTATTGTCACCAACAGAATTGGGCCCCAACCTTAGAACACTTCTTTAACCTGTTCTTGGTTGGGTCCCGAAAGGGAAAAGGTCTGTTGGGATGTCGTAAGATGTATTACATAGCGGTGCGCACCAAAGAGTGCGCAATTGTAGATAAAGAGGAGTCTCTTCATGCGTGGGAGGCTTGTTATGTGTGGATGACAGTTCCGAAAGAGGATCTGTTGAAAGTATGGCCACGCATAACTCACCCACGCATAGGTCAGTTGGACCGAAGCAGGTTCAACCCCTCCCACACGGACACCGCAAACACACTTGCGTTGTTCCCCCCTCCCGAAGCACGCCTTAAGCGAATAGATCTGCTTCGGGAGAGAAGGTTAATAGAGATGGGCGTTGCGGGTAGGACCGGAGCTCCAGCCCCGAAGGGGGTTTTTTCTTCTAGTTCAGATTCAGATCCATCAGAAGGATCGGGTATGAAATAGTGTTTACGTTTTAATCTTTCCTGATCCTTATGTATTTGTTTTGCAGATTCAACTGAGACGATGCCGAGCGCACGTTTTAAACGTATGGCAGCTACTTCGGTCCGTCCTTCTGAGGGACAAAGGGAAGCATCGGGCAGCGCTGAAGCAAGTGAATCAGCAACGGGGGGTACGGTGGTCCATTCGGGGTCAGGGAACCTCCGATCCAAACAACTAGGGCGGGCACGTTGACCCTTCGCTGCACTGGGCAGTGTTCAAGCGAAGAAGGGCCTGCGTTTCGGGTATTTGGAGTTGTAGAGGAGGTGATAAAGGCTCGGATTCGTTCTTTGAGCTTATCCAGCCTCTATCAAATCGGTAACAGCTCTTTTATTAATACTAAGACTATTACTTTGTGCTGCAGGGAGCCGTTCCCGTGGAGAAGGTTCTCCCTGTCCCTCAGCTTAAGTCGAACGTCTCCCTGCCGCCGGTCCCCTTAGGAAAATGGAAGAGGGTGACCGAAGTAGAAACCCCGCAGGAGCCGAAGAGGCTGAAGAAGGGGGGCCACACTCCGGTCCCCAATAAGGGGATCGTTTTGAAGGAACCTGGGCAGGGCCCGAAGACCAACTCTGATTGGGGAGTTGCCCTGGACCTGTTGGACAGGTTCAGCAAGGGGAGGAAGTTATCCTCCTGGCGGAGTGCCTTTGTCAAGTACTTCCACCTTTTTGGGGAGCAGAACCCAGATAACGTCCAAGCGGACGTATCTGGGGAAGATATTATGGAAAGCTTCCTCGAACTCACATCTAAGGTAACTTTGGCTTAACTTGGAGGCCCGAAGCTTCATTTTTAACAATGTGTGGTCTTTTGCAGATGTTGAGGAAAGCTTTTACAACTCCTATTACCATGGAGAAATACCAAGGTGATTGCGTTGTGTCCCAGAAAGTCAAAGACCAACTTGACCTTGCGAAAAGGCAAGTTGAGATCAAGCATGGAGAATTGGTCACGGTACGGGAGGACCATGACCGATTGGATAATGAGCTGCTAAGAGCAGGGACGGAGGTCTCCCTCTTAGCAGATAAAGTCGCTGAGCTGGAAAAGGTGGGGCAAACGGCTCAGGGGCGAATAGACGACCTGGAGGCCAAGCTGCGGGCCAAAGACGAAGAAATCAACCAAGGCCCAAGAGAAGAGGAATAAGCTGAATGAGCTTCTCCTTCGGGCCCAAGAACAAAAAGCGGCCTTGGATGAAGAATTGACGAGGGCCCGCACTTCGTATGAAGGTTCGGTTCGGGAAGCAGTTCTGGGGTTCGCTCAGTCCTCGTTGTTGTTCGCTTTGGCGGATAACATACATGGGGTTTACACTGCGAAGTATCTGGATATCATGCGAGAGCAAGTTATCCAGACGTTCGGGCTCTCCCCTTCGGACGAGCGATGGAAGGCGATCGAGCCACTGGAGAAGGATGGCAAATTTCAGGTCATTCCAACTTTGGAAGAGCCTGTGCTGGAAGAGGACCCTTTCTTCTATCTCTTTGAAGAGATGGAGAAAGCGGTCAACCAGAAGGTGGCCGATCAAGAGGAAGAGCTGAAGCGGCTCGCCGACCGGACCGAACCCCAGGAGCCCAAGTAGAAGACAAAGAAGAAGGGCAGATTAGTTCGATCTTAGATATTACTTTGTATCTGCCGTTCTTTTTTGTTTAATATAAAATTTTCCTCCTTTTTCCTTCAGCTTTAGTTGTTATGATTACCAGAGTGAACTGATATAACTAACTTCGGACTAAACTAATAAGTTTTAACTTAACGAAGTAGTTCATCTTAACTTCAGAATAAACTAATAAGAATAAGACTGGGGGACACTTACAGGGTGTCAACCATCGGTCCCAAACGTTATATTTAGTTTATTTACGTCAATTTTGATTGGATCAGTCGTTTTACATGATGTATGGGTCACTCTTATTCCGTCCTTGGAATCATTACATAATTGAATAGGCGTAGTCTGCGTTAATTATGAGTTTTTAAGGGCTTTTGCCGAACCTTGGTTCTATTAAAGTCCCTTAGGTTTCATTGGCTAAGCTTGGCTCATAATACGTCTTATGTTAGGACCGATCTTATGTTTCGATATGCTGACTATCATTCCTTTCGTTGTAGCAGATTTCATAGGTACAAAAGGCCATCCCTAAAGACTGAATGCCGTTGGAGGGAATGTCTTAGTTCGTAATGAATTCTGGGAGAATCACGACTCATCCATGGGGCTAGGCAAGTGCAGGAGCATCTGACTCGTCAGAGCGGTCACTGCAACTTGGGAACCTTGCGGATAAGAAGCTTCGGTCACCAGTCCAGATTCGTCCTAAGCTTATCCAACTCCAAGATCGGTCCATCATTCTATTAGAAATAGTTAACTCTTGTACTTACTTGTTTGCTACTTACGTTCAATGGAATGTTTTTTATTGAGTCAAACACATTAATCGAAAATTCATAAGAAGTATCGCCTTAAATTCATTACATTCCA
>RWGZ01000945.1:346552-453297 GCA_009725065.1 Utricularia reniformis
GCCGAAAGGCCGCACGGTCCTAAGACCTGCTGTAGAATATCAATTTTATCCCGGAGCTCAAGTTTGATGCCCCGGGCGGTCCTGTTGAATTTCTCCATAAAGGACCGAAGACTCATTTTCGCCGGAATATATTTTAGCTGATATAGTTCATGCCTGCTTCGAGGCGGTCCTACATTTGGAGCGAATTGCTCTGAGAAAGCCAAAATAAACCAGCAATACGACTGTATGGATCGGGCCGGCAGATTTTTGAACCATGTTCGGGCATCGCCTTGTAATCCTGCCGCGATGATGCGGCACTTTAATGAATCAGAGGCCCGAACCGTTCCCATACGTAACTCGAAATCAGCGACATGGTCGATCGGATCACCATCGCCACGAAATGTCGGCAACCTCTCGGGGTTGCGAAAATGCCGATCTGGGACTGCTGCCCAGATTTCTTCAGGAAAGGGGAGCATCAAATCTCCCAAGGCGGCTGATACGCCTTCAGATTGCTGGGATGACGTTTTAACTGCACGTAAATTATGCCACCAATCGTCATCTTTACTTCGCCTGATAGGAGCCTCCATGGCCCTGTTAAATAAACCAGGATTGCGTCCCAGATTCGGATCGCAAACCTTCTATGCACGCATATTCTCCAACTCCCTGGTGAGCTCATCTATTCGTCGCTGCATCTGTTGCTGGTCATTTCCAGGAGCGGGAGTTAGAGCTCTGGCCGGAGGGGGAGGTGTAGATCGATATCTAGGCCTCCTCGTTGTGACGCCACGCTTGATGATTTCCTCTTCATCAGTGCTGCGTTCATCAGGATCACTCTCATAACCTCTGTATTTGGGAATAGGGCTTGAAACAGCCGGTGGTTCTGTTCCACTTCTCTCCGACGTAATTTCCAGTACCACCTTCCTTACGACAACTTCCAGATCCTATAAAGTGAATGTTGGTGCTGGGAGACTGTCGGGAAGCACGTCACTATTATTTGTCGGAGTTCCAGTCGTCATGCCTTTGATTATCCTATCCCTGGTAGAAAACTCAAATGGAATTAGAGGATCGTCCCCACGGACGACGCCAAACTATTATATTCCCTTTTTAGGGGGTACCAACAGTCGTCCGGTTCGTTCAACAGACGAACTCGGTTTTGATTTGTTTTAGATGTGGATGACGATCAAATGCTGGAAATAAATAAATGCACAGCGATGTATAGTGGAAACCCCAGGAATTACGGTAAAAAACCACTCGACTAAGAGTAGATTATGCTCTTAGCCTGTTCACTAATGAAATAACTCATAGTCAATACAAGAGAGGCTAATGAAAATGACAAGGTAAGGAAAGCGGTAAGAATTCCGGCAGGGTAACGGCCTGTTCTTCCGCGTCCAAAGGGTCCTGCTATTTCCGTCGTCTTGCCCTGTATTTATAGAGTTCATAGCGTGTGTAAATCACGCTCCGTAACGGCCTCTGACAGGTTTGTTAGAGGTTGTTATCGCGGGATGTAAAACGAGGTTGGGACCGAGACATGGTCTGCGTGATCGGGCCCGAAGCGTGGTAAACGTGGGAAGGCCCGAAGCGTGGAAAACGTGAGTGGTAACCGTTCTGTAACCGCTCGGACCAAACCCAGGTGCCAGCTGGCAGAAAACGCTTATTTCGTTAAGGTTAGCTTCGGTCCTCTAGTTGAACATCGGGCCGCTCTTCCTTAGAGGTGTAAGTGGGCTGTAGGAATTCATTTTCGCCATTTGAATTGGCCCAACCGTTGCTGGGCCTTACCCATCACAAGGTACCCGGTCCTAGAGTTCTCATCATAAGCCAATTAATACTAAGCTTACTCTCCATACCCTGATAATGCCTGCAATGAAGGAAGAGTTATTACCGGAAGATTGAAGAACTCAGACTATCAATCTTCCTCCTTGGACGATGAAAAACTTTAATTTGCATTCAATAAGATTCAATGAATTAATTCAGTCTATAATGCTATATGTAATAGCCGATGACAATGAATAATATTCATTCCATTTTTCAAATTCATGTTACTTACCTGCAATCCTCCATCACATATACAAATATTTTCATGGTATCGGAGTCATATCGATAACTATCTGCTGTGTCATTTCAATAAGATACTGCTATGGCTACCAAAAATTACATTCCTCCACCACCACCGGTATTCAATGGAAGCAACTATCACATATGGTCCTCAAAAATGGCAAATTACCTTCGAGCATTCAATCTATGGAAGTGTTGTCTAGAAACCATTCAACTAAATCCATTGGCTGCTGATGCAACTCCAACTATGATTCAGCAACATGCTGAAGAAGAGACCAAAATATTCAAAGTAATGGATGCCTTAGGAAATGTTGTCTCGAATGAAGTATATACGACAATGATGGACTGCAAAACAGGCAAGGAGATTTGGGATAGATTGAAATCTGAGTATGGAGGAAATGCAAGATCCAAAGAAACAGAGATCATGACGGTATGGCGTGAGTTCGATGGTTTAAAAATGGCATAACAGATTCAGTTCAAAACTACTCAGAATGTATAGCTTGAACTGTCGATAAACTCAAGCTTCTAGGAGAAAACGTTGATGAGAAAATAGTAGTCAACAAGATACTCACAAGTATGCCAGATAGATTTGAATAAAAAATCACTGCCATTGAAACATCATGTAACTTGATGACTATGACAACTCAAGAGCTTTTCAATATGCTGCGCTGAAAATCGCATGGCTGCACGTATATATGATGAACATGAGGCTGCATACAAAACACACACAACAACAAAGTTCATCACGAATGGAAAAATGAGGAACAAAGAAAAAACAGAAATATACAACCCTTGTCCACATTGCAAACAAAAAAGCCATAAAACATTGGATTGCTGGTGGAATCCAGAGGCTCTATGCTCTTCATGCCATACTCAAGGACACATTGAAATAGTGTGTCCAGAAAAAAGAAAACGCCAAAAGGCAATGACAAGCAATGATTCACCTAGTGAAACAACTGAAAACTATGAATTGATGTTAGTATCCATACAAAGCCAAACGTTGCGAAATCATACAAATGTATGGCTTGTAGACAACGGTTGTACAAACTATATGACAAAAGAAAGTTCATGGTTTGTTAACAAAGTCAAGTGTGAAAAATGGGTAGAAGTTGCAAATGGTCAACATACCAAAGTGCTCTTCTCGGGTGATGTTGCTATTCCCACAAAGAAAGGGGCGATATACCTACGCAATGTTATGTTTGTACCTGAATGCCCTCATAACTTGATTAGCCTTGGACAATTATCAGATGATAATAATCTAGAGGTTACCTTTCAAAAGAAACAATTCATCATCAAGCAAGTTGATAGTCACATTTCGTTCACTGTGAAGCTAAAAAATCGGGTATTTTCCATAGATTTTTCATGCCTTGAGATCAATGATCATTGTTTTGCAGTCATAAACAAGGAAGACTTATGGCACAGAAGATTTGGCCACTTTCACAAAGGGGCCATCACTAAACTGCACCTACAAGTAAATGATCNTTTCACTTTAACAAAGGGGCCATTACCAAACTGCATCTACAAGTAAGTGACCTTCCACCAGTCCCTAACAACATGCAGGTATGCACCATATGCAAACAAGGAAAAATGTCACGTCCTCCATTTGGTGATAGCAAGTGGAAAGGAAGAACTAAACTGCACCAGGTACACATGTATGCGGCTATATGAATGAATACACCCCAGGTGGATGTCGGTTTTTTATCACCTTCATCGATGACTTAACGAGGTATGTGTGGATCTTCTTCCTCAAAAGAAAAACTGATGCCCTTCAATACTTCAAAAAATTCTAAATGCTCGCTGAAAATCAAAGTGGATATCATGTCAAAATGCTGAGATCCGATAATGGGTACCTGAGCAATTCATTTATTCAGTTTTGTGATGATCATGGAATTCTACATCAGCTCACTGCTCCCCGCATCAGTGAAAGAANCTCAGCATGTCTAAACTGGAAAGTAATGCACCTTGATGTAAAGTCAGTTTCTCTCAATGGAATACTAAATGAAGAAATCTACATCACTCAACCGCCGGGGTTCTTGGTCAAAGGGAAAGAATCAAATGTCTATATTCTACATAAAGCTTTATATGGTTTAAAATAGGCACCAAGAACTTGGTATAGTCACATTGACTAATTCTTTATACAACAAGGACTAGAGAAAAGCAAGAATGATCCTACGCTCTACATGCTCAAGGAAAACCTAGAAGTAAAGGGACTGATATCTTTATATGTTGATGATTTATTAATCACATGAGGTGATGAAAATACAGTTAAAAGACTGAAGCAAACCTTGATGATGGAGTTTTCAATGACCGACTTAGGAGAAATGACATATTTTCTTGGAATGGAAATCAAACAAACTCCCGAGTTTATATTTCTCTCCCAAACGAAGTATGTTGAAGATTTAATAAGAAACTTCGACCCAAAGGAAACCAAGGTATCTCCAGTGCCCATGACTCCACATGAGAAGCTGGAAAAAAATGATGAATCAGAACTCATTGATGAAATGAAATATAGAAGTTTAATTGGTAGTCTTTAATACCTAGCAGCCACTAGACCAGATATAATGTTTTCAGTAAGTTACCTATCAAGATTCATGACCGAACCTCATGAAGTACATCTAGCTGCAGCCATGAAAATTGTAAAGTATCTTCGAGGAACCTCCACTCTAGGTCTCAAATTCGACAAAACTAAAGCAATTAAGCTACATGGATATGTCGACAGTGATTATGTTGGAGATTTTGAGGATAGCAAAAGCACTACAGGGTTCATTTTCATGTTGGGAACAACCTGCTTCACTTGGAACTCAAAAAAACAGGATGTAGTAGCCCAATCAATTGCAAAGGTTGAGTATATAGCCGGGGCAGCGGTTGCAAATCATGCCATATGGTTCAAAAAAATGTTTGAAGATGTAGGACTGTTGCTGAAAGAACCAATAACCATATGGATGGACAACAAAGCTGCCCTCAACATTGCAAAAAATCTGGGAAGCTTTGGAAGGACCAAACATATCCGTGTCAGGTATCATGTTCTTAGAGAATATATTGCAGCTGGACTCATAGAAGCAATTTATGTCAAAACAGAAGAACAATTAGCTTACATCCTCACTAAAGCACTTCCCCCGAAATCATTTTGCTACCTTCGATCTAGATGCGGAATTACTCCACTGCCCAAAGAGTGTCCACAGCAAGGGAGACTGTTGGAAATTAAGTCAATTAATGCTGAGCTCATTCTCCATGCCCTGATAATGCCTGCAATGAAGGAAGAGTTATTACTGGAAGATTGAAGAACTCAGACTATCAATCTTCCTCATTAGACAATGAAAAACTTTAATTTGCATTCAATAAGATTCAATGAATTAATTCAACTGTAATGCTATATGTAATAGCCGATGACAATGAATAATATCCATCACATATACAAATATTTTCATCATATACTTACAGCAAGTATGAGCAATGCAACCCTTAAATGCAAAAAGGTTGAAGCTTTTGCAGATAAGGGATATGGTGATAAGTCCTTACAAAAGCATTGTTTTTTCGTCATTCTTTGACAACCCATCTACGGCCTCGGATTAGGTAACCACCAAAAGTTTGGTCGCTGCTGCTTTCACCGCCACTTTCAGTACTGGTGTAGCCGGATTTGTGACGATGCTTTTTTTTCCTGAAACTAGAGTTGTCACTAATGCTCCCATTTAGAAGAGGATCATCTATTCCTCGGATCACTTGGTGTGCTTGTGAAGATGAGGCAATGGAGATGTCATCCTTGACCCTCCTTCCTTTGTGTTGCTTCTTTATATTCTGAGAAATCTTGTGCAGCTTCTGGTTGAACTTAGTGATCCCTTTCTCGACCTGCTCCACAGCTTGTGTCACAGTAAGCTTCACGTCTTTGACGATATGTGAGAATAGAGATTCAAAATACTAATGAGAATAGAGAAAAAAGAGCAAAAAACTCACAGTTTCACCACCACCAACGAAAACATTCTTAACACATTCACGAATTTTAGTTCCAATCCGAGGATTGTATTAAGGTTGTGGTATTCGAAATTTGGTGGGACGTTCGTTGTATTTAACCTCATCAGGATCTACTGGACATTCAAAAGATACATACTCTCCAAGAATTGCAATGCTTTCGGTAAAATAATCTCCGATTAATTCATAAGGCTTTGCAGGGAAGACATAAAGGAGAACCACAGAAGCTATGCCCATCTGTGCTGTGTGAAGAAATGGAATTTGTGAATGAAGAAATAATAATAATCAAAAGAACAATAACCCCATATTGTATTCAAAATGAAAAAAAATACAAGAAATGTGTAGTGAATTGCTAAGGAACAAGGTTAAATAATTGACAAGAATCATATATCAAGTTGCTAATAACAAAAAACCTTGCCACCAAGTTAGAAACACAATAGACTTAAATGTAATGAATTTATATAGATGATTTATGCGGGATAGTTCATCCTTGGTGATGGTATAAAAATGAACTAAGCAATACAAAGGGAAACCCCCTAAAATATTACTCATTTTATTCGGGCAATGTATTTTACTACCGTTCGAGATTGGGGATTGAAAACACTGTATTCTACATAGGCTAATGCGACTCGCAATTGCCTAATGCGACTCGCAATAGCGTATTGCGTCTCGCAATGGTTAATATTTATTGCAAATCAATTTAACTGCCTTTGACTCGAGATTCTCATTGTAAATTTTGCCCTAACCCCTCCCTTCCCAATTTCCAGCACCCCCTTCACCCAATTTCCAGCACAATTTCACCCGATTTGCAGCGCCTGTGACATTGGGATAGCTAAACTGTCTCTAAATCCTTTCTTTGGCCAGAGGATAGACAAAACTTCACCCATTTTTTGCGCTCCCCAATTTCCAGCGCCCCCTTCACCCCGTTACCTTCAAATTCCCGTGACATGCATCTCCTTTAAATTCCAACGCCTGTGTTATTGTATTATCATCTCATTTTTCTCCTCCGGCCACCGTCGGACATAGCTTTGTTTCATTTCCGGTAACATTAATATTAGTGTTAGAAATTTTGTTATAGTTAGGTGTAATTTTGTCTTTGTGATTTTTGTTATGATTAGGGTTATTTTGCTAAGAATTTTATGATTTGTTATAAAACCATTTGAGATTAATGTTTACCTGTTATGGATTCCTTTGCAAGGACATATTTTGATTATTGTTTGTGGGTTGTTAACATAGATTTGAGATTTGTGTTGTTATATGAAAACATCATAATGTGTAATGTTTGGTACGATTGTACGTTTGTTTAATTGAATCGTAAATTTTATTTATATATGAGTCTTATGTTTTTGTTCTATATGTAATTTATGCAGTTTTTTAATAAATGTTTTTGTATATTTTGGACTTTGAATTGTTAGTTTGATATGTTTGTTCAAATTTGTAAAAGAATTTGAAATTGGTTAGTTAGAAATTGTTTTGCATATCGAATTCGAAGGAATTTCTGATTACTGGATGGGAACGAGCCCATCTTTTGTAAAAAATTTCATCCATTAAAATTTAATCCTTCATATTCATCCAATGAATTGGTCAAATATTAAACCTGCTATGTTGATTTAAACAAGCAAGACATTGAGGGGTGTATTTATAGAGGGATATGAGGGACGGACAACATTGGCTATTGAGAACCTAGTTCGCGATAGCCAATGTTGACCATTTTTTTAATCACCGAAATAGACTGATTGGCTATCGCAATTGCAATAGCCAATCTCAAACGATAGTAAAAATCATACCAGGAACAAAATCACTAATATTTTTGGGGGTTTCCCGCAATACAAAGCCCATGAAGGATTGAAATTCAAAACAACAGCAATGTAGGGGTACCTACAAAGAAAACAAAATATGTCTAATATCTGCATAAATACAAAAAGTCCAAATAGTAGACTATATTAATATTAGTTTAAACTGATCACATCGGCTCAAGTGTAACTGAACAAAAAATCTCTAACTTACCCACATTTCCACTTGAAATTCCCATCACAATATGCATCAAAAGCTTTCAGAATTACTGCTAAAATAGCATTAACTGTCTTTATAATCATCTGCCATCAGAAAAAATCAAGATTCATCACTAGATGTGGCAAAATAAATTGGAAGAGGTAAAGCATAAGAAAATACACCATATATATGGCAACTTACATACTAGACAATTGCAAACTTGATAGCATGATAATGTTGAAGCTAAGATGAAGGATGTCGAAGCTGAGGTGAAAGAATCCCCTGTACCGCTGCAGAGACAAACAAACAAAAGCTTTAAGACTGATAAATTGAAGACATAAGCAAAGTCGCACTTTTAATATTACTAAAACGTTTAATGTTTTTGACTTGTAATAGGCACGTGTGTGAGTGGTGCTCCACTATAAAAACTACGTGTAGAAACCATACTGTTTGATTATGTTATTCTGATGTTCACCATAGCCGCTCTCTGTTTACCCTGCTTTGCTTGACTCCCTGTATATGAAACTTCATATATCAAAACAACAACATGATATCGGAGCATTTAGCTGAAGTAAACTCACTCGTTTCTGGAACTTGAAAACTGTGAAAGCTGGACAAGATGACAAGCAACAGGGTGAACCAAGCTCCACCACTGCTAGAAAGGCACAAACTACTTCTCTTGGGCAATAAAACTCACAACCATCCTCAAGTCAAAAAGGTTGTGGCAAGTTATTGTAAGTGAAAAAATAGGTACAATTTCTGATCCTGCAACTGAAGCAGAGAAGAAACAACAAGAAGACTATGACACACTCAAATACAAAGCCATGACTATACTACACAACGCCATGACCGACACTATGTTTGACAAAATAGCTAGTTGCCACACTCCAAAAGAGATTTGGGACCAACAAAAAGAACTTTATGAAGGGGGTTCAAATAAGAAAAATACACATTCGAAACAAGATGACCGATTTCGAAACAAATCGAATGAGCAACAAAGAATCTCTCCAAGACTATTATGACAGGACAATCAAGATGGTAAATGAAATAAGAGCACTCGGAGGGGATCTCTCAGATGAAAAGGTAATAGAAAAGGCCACTATGAGCTTACCGAACAAATTTGAACCCAAGATGTCTGCGATGGAAGAGTGTGATAAGTTGAAAAAATTATTTGTCAAAAAAGAAGAACAAATCATGTTTATGGAATTCATCAGCAGCTTACAGTCATCAGAAAAACGAATGTCAATTTGCCCACCAGAAAATGAAGACAATCTACCTAAGAATGAAATTGCCCTTACAAGCCTAGACTCACATGAAGCAGCTGTTGTGACGTTTAATAGAGGAAAAAATATACAACATCAACCACCAGTACCTATACAACACCAGCAAAATCCCACATGGAAGGACAAACATGAACTGAATGCAGTATGCCCACACTGTTAAAAGACAAACCATAGAGCATATGTGTGTTGGTGGAGACTAGATAACATATGCTCATATTGTGCAAACCTATGACACATTGAGAAAGTGTGCCCTACAAAAAGAACTGCATCAGAATAAGCAAATAAAACAGAAGTATCATTCTTCATAGATATGTGTGATTTTGAAATCAGTTTGTTGTCATGTTTCGACATGTGTTCTAATTGGATTCTAGATAGTGGGTGCTCAAAACACATGTGCAAGGATAGAAACTTATTCAATATCTTGGCAACCACTGACAGAAAATCGGTAAAATCAGCCACGGGACATGTGGCCTAAGTTGAAGGAATTGGCTCTATTTCACTCAAGGGAAATCAAGGACTGATTCAAATCAGTGAAGTTCTTTTTGACCATGAACTCAAACAGAACCTACTCAGCCTTGGACAACTCCTAAGACACGATTTTAAGCTGACATTTGATGGACTCAAGTGCAAGATTGAAACACCAACATCAAATACTTATATTATCTCTGAAATGGAAGATAAAAACTTGTTTAGTCTAAATTCTGCAGATCAAGAAGTTGGTTTTACGATGATGGAAGAGACACAAAAATGGCACAAGAGATTTGGATATTATGGAATAAAAAATCTCAAAATCATGCAAAAGAACGGTATGGTTCTAGACTTTCCTCATTTTCATTTGATAAGAATCACTTGCACTATTTGTCAAAAGGGTAAACATACTAGAAAACCATTCCCTATCAGCACTCAAAGGTCTCAAAATATATTAGACCTAGTCCACACAGACCTATGTGGACCATTTAAAGAAATATCGTTGAGTGAGAGTTCTTACTTTATTATCTTCATAGATGATTTCAACCGATTTTGTTGGATTTACTTCTTAAAGTGCAAATCTGAAACTTTTGGGATATTCAGAAACTTTAAAGCCCTAGTTGTGTGTCAATCTGGAAAAAAAATCAAAAGACTCAGATATGATAACGGGGGAGAATTTATATCAAAAGTACTTAAAAATTTCTGCAAAAATGAAGGAATAATTCACCAATATACAACTCCCTATACACCTAAACAAAATGGGGTTAGTGAGAGAAAAAATAGGACAATAATCGAAATGGCAAGGTGCCTAATGTTTGAAAAGGGACTACCAAAAGAAACATGGGCAGAAGCTTCATCTACTGCTGTGTATCTATTAAATATCCTACCATCCAGAGCTTTAAAAGGAAAAACACCACACGAACTATGGCATGAAACAAAAATATCGGTGAAACACCTGAAAATTTTTGGGAGTGTCTGCTATGTACTGGTTCCTAAAACAAAACTTCAAAGTTAGATGAAAAAAGCAAAATTGGTATTTTAATGGGCTACTGTACAGGTATAAAAGGATACATAATCTTGGTTCCTCAAACAAAAACAATTATCATAAGCCGAGATGTGGAATTTGAATAAGGAAAAGAATGGGATTGGAAACACAACAAAATTAAAAATTATACTGGTTGTTGTACAGGAAATAAGCAGTTGGATAACTCAGAAGAATCTTCATATTTGGGTAGGAGATTCAATCCACTTGATGATTTACCATCAGACTCAGAAGCTATTGAATCTGAAACAGAAGGAATTCAAGAACAGCATGAATATCAAAATGCAGAAATTGACGCATCAAATAAAACAGAAACTGAACATGCTGAAGAAAATCATGCATCAGAATCTGAACATGAAGCACCTACTAATATTGAACAAGAAGTGAACTCAGAAAGTGATTCTCTCGACTATGAAACTATTCCTCCAAACTGCCCTGGAAATGACCTGGAAAATGGACCTCACAAAATGACCAGTTTGTCTTATATATATGCAAGAACCTCTACCATACCTGATGATGATGATATATGCCTTGTTGTATCTGATCCAAAGACATTCGCTGAAGCATCTCAAAATGACAAGTGGATTTTAGTAATGAAAGATGAAATGAACTCCATAAAAAAGAATGACACCTGGGATCTTGTAGACAAACCTGCTAGAAAGAACATAGTTGGAGTCAAGTGGATTTTTAAAACAAAAATGAATGCAGATGGAACAATTCATAAGTACAAGACTAGATTCGTTGCAAAGGGATATTCTCA
This sequence comes from Utricularia reniformis, assembly GCA_009725065.1. Lineage (NCBI taxonomy): Eukaryota > Viridiplantae > Streptophyta > Magnoliopsida > Lamiales > Lentibulariaceae > Utricularia > Utricularia reniformis. Next base: position 358,092 of record RWGZ01000945.1, read on the forward strand.
AATCAAATGAATAAATTACAACAAAGTGTTTGCTTCAGTAGTAAGACTCGATTCTATAAAACTTATTCTCTCTATAGCAGCAAGTAAAGGTTGAAAAACCCACCATATGGATGTGAAGACGGCTTTTCTACATTGAAATCTTGAAGAGGAAATATTTGTTTACCAACCCAAAGGTTTTGAAGTACCTGAAAATGAATCAAATGTCTACAAGTTAAAGAATGCTCTTTATGGACTCAAACAAGCTCCCCGAGTTTGGAATGAAAAAATAAACAAAACCTTAACTGATTTCTGTTTCAAGAGATCTGTGGCTGATCACTCTGTATTTATTAAGCATTCTGCTCATGGACAACTTACTTTGGTCTCACTCTATGTGGATGATTTACTTATTACAGCAAGTCAATAAGATCTCATATCAGAATTCAAACAAGCTATGTCCGAGACTTATGAAATGTCAGATCTAGGTGAAATGTCCTACATTCTAGGAATGGAAATTATACAGAAACCTGAAGTTGGAATTGTGATCTCTCATAAAAAGTATACTCTTGAAATGTTGGAAAAATATGGTATGAAAGACGCTAATTCTGTGAGGAATCCTGCAGAACAGAGGGTACACCTGCAAAGCTCAGAACAAGAAGTTGATGTTGATGCACAACTATACAGAGGCCTAATAGGAAGCTTAATGTACTTGTCTAACACTAGACAAGACATTAACTTCATTGTGAACTTTCTATCACGCCATATGCATCAACCACATCACATTGGTTAATGGCTAAGAGAGTCCTACGGTACTTGAAAGGTATTCTAAATTATGGTCTTCTATTTCCATACTCCACAAACAAGAACTCTTTGACACTACATGGATATGCTGACATTGACTATGCAAACTCTCATGATGCAAAAAGTACTTCCAAATTTATCTTGTACCTAAATGATTGTCCTTGCACATGGTGTTCAACAAAACAAGAGGTTGTTGCCCAATCAACTGCAGAGGCAGAGTATATCTCTGCTGCCTTTGCTACAAACCATTGTGCCTGGATTAGACAAGTTCTAAACGAAATTGGTTTCCCACAGACCTAACCGACTCTACTACTACTGGATAATCAGGCAGCTATTGCAATCGGAAAGGACCCAACGCACTTTGGGAAAGCTAAGCACATAAAGGTCAAATATCATGCTTTGAGGGAAGCGGTAAACTCATGTGAGGTCAATTTAAAATATATATGTTCTCAGGAACAAGCTGCGAACATTTTTACAAAAACCATAGGAAGAAATACCTTTGAATACCTGAGGAAGAAGATCGGCATCGTTCCTATAGAGGGACCCCAGAAGACTCCATCCTCCATCGATGGGGGGAGTGTTGAAGCCAAGACGAAGGATGTCGAAGCTGAGGTGAAAGAATCCCCTGTACCGCTGCAGAGACAAACAAACAAAGGTTCTAAGACTGATAACTTGAAGACAGAAGCAAAGTCGCACTATTAATATTACTAAAACGTTTAATGTTTTTTACTTGTAATAGGCACGTGTGTGAGTGGTGCTCCACTATAAAACCACATGTAGAAACCCTACTGTTTGATTATGTTATTATGATGTTCACCATAGCCGCTTTCTGTTTACTCTGCTTTGTTTGACTCCCTGCATATGAAACTTCATATATCAATACAACAATATATAAACCCATCGATTTAGTACCCAAGGCTTCATAAAACAGTTCAATGGAAATGGATGCTTTATAATCCCCCTTTCATGACCATGATCGAGGAGAGTGGCTCGCAATGAGATGTGATGCTTTATAGTTTCTGTTTCATCACCAGAATCCATGAGTGGTGTTTTCGCAGCTGTTAGCCCCTCTCGCTCCATAAATTCAAGTGTTCTTTCTTCTCCACCTAATTGACCAACAAAAAAGTATGACAAACTACTGCTGCAAAAATAATGTGTTGGAGAAGGCGAAATAAAGATGTTGAAAAAGTAGTTTGATGGTCTAACCTAAACAAGCTACTAGGTACCTCCCAAAGCAGTACATTGCAAATGATTCATAACAATCACGGAGAATTCCAATATCAACACTAATAAATGGATTCGCCAATGAGAGAAACTGCAAATAAGATTATGTATGAGGACAAATTAATGTAAACAAAGTGTTCCTAACCCGAGATAGGTAAAATGCGTAATAAAATCTAGCTTCAACCTCCCAAGATTAATTGAAACAAAACAAACGAAGGAGTGTGAACGAACGAGATTAACCCACACATTTAAAAGACTTGAACAAGTCATTATTTGATGGAATTTCCACCCTTATAAACCTAATCAATCCTACTTCTTTTAACAATGTAGGACCAATTCAACATATTTAAACGCAATCAAAATAAAACGCTACTACTATATCATTCATTAGGCAGCACATAAAAACACAATCTTTAGTAAGAGAAGCAATTTCCAAGAGTAAGCATCTTTTACAGTATGTTCTCATTGCATAACACAACAACCGAATCTGTGACACCTCTGCCAGAACAATAACAAGAAAAAAGTAAATATAACTTTTATCACTTTACTCACCGACTCTACAGCATAACAGTGCACCATCAATATCACCCCAATCAAAGACTTTTGCTCCTAACAAAAAAAAAACAAATTTGGGCTCCTCCCATTTAAAAACGAGACATCTAATAGATACAAATTCAATATCACCAAGGCCCACATACCGACCTCGGGGTTCTTGTAAGCGCCCAAGTGCTCGAAGAGAAGGTAAACGGAGAGGATCAACGAGAGAATGACGAAGAAACCAGCGATCAAAAGAGCCCATGAAGGAGTTGAATAATGGATGTGCAACCAATATAAATTATAACTACAAAATTGACAATCTTCTGCAGTATCAAATCTTCGAAGCTAAACAGAATTACCTTTGAACGATTATATCATTGAATTTCTACATAGTATGGAAGAATTGTGGAATTACGGACTACCTCAACTGGAGATACCAATGTGATTGTGAAAACAATCACATTGGAGTAAAATAAGTTGTAAAGGAAAATAGAATGCTTTCATTAATAAGAAACGTTTGATATATAGGCTATTTGGTACATGCATCTCAAGCTTAATATATGAACTTAATTTATTCTAGAATTGGAATTCATGTATTTGTCATAATATCAAGTTCATGCTTCCAATAACAAGTCTTCAATTGAACCTGGTTTAATGAGATGAGCAATCTCTTCATATTCCAACACCCTCCCGTGATGAGATTGTTTTGTAAAGGCATCAGCTAGTTGTTCTTTAGTTGTGAGATAGTCTATTTCCATTACACCGCTGCTGATGTAATCTCGGATTGCATGATATCTTACACGAATGTGTTTGGTTCTTCCAAAATGAGTAGGATTCTTTGCTATACAAATAGCATATTTGTTGTCGATCCATATCTTAATTGGGTTGTTCAATGCTAAGCCAATATCATCAAATATTTTGGATAACCACATAGCTTGATTGGAGGCTACTGATGCAGCCACATATTCAGCCTCGGAAGAGGATTGAGCTACAATCTCTTGTTTTTTTGCATTCCAAGAAAAAACCGTAGAGTCTAAAGTGAAGGCATATCCCGAAGTGCTTTTAGAATCATCTATGTCTCCTGCATAGTTTCTATCCGAGAAGCCTTGCAACTATGTTTTTTTCCTTTCACATATACAAGATGTAAATCCAAAGTTCCAAAAATATACTTTACAACTTGCCTTGCTGCTTTCATATGGTTTTGATGTGGGCATGTCATGAACCTAGAGCATGTTGACTGCAAAAGTAATGTCTAGTCTTGTTGCAACTAGATACATGAGACTTCCTATCATCCTCCGATAAAGTTTCTCATCACTCAAAGGTGTGTCATCGGCTTTACATAATTTGATCTCAGGATTCAAAGGTACAAATGTCGGGGTGGAGTTATGAAGATTAAATCTCTTCACCAGATCTTGGGCATACTTCTTTTGTGAGATTGAAATACTATCTGATTTTTGAGATATTTCCATCCTTAAGAAATAGGACATTAACCCGAGATCAGTCATGTCGAATTCTCTCATTAGGACTGCTTTCACAGCTTATATGTTTTCTTCATTATTGCTAGTGATAAGCAGATCATCAACATAAAGTGAGATAATCAATACATAATGCTCATCTTCTTTACCACGTATGTATAATGTTGGATCATTCAAACTCCTTTTGAAACCTTGCTCGACTAAGTAGGAATCAATTCTACTATACAATGCTCGAGGCGCTTGTTTTAAACCGTATAATGCTTTGTGTAGTAGCAGAACCTTTTCTTCAGAGCCTTCTTTTATAAAACCGGGTGGTGCTCAATATATATTCCTTCATCTAAGACACCATTTAGGAATGTTGATTTGACGTTTAGATGATATATTTTCCACTCCAAGCTTGCTGCAATGGCAATAAGCAATTTTATTGTGTCTAGACGAGCAACAGGGGCAAACGTTTCACCATAACACACTCCTTGAAGTTGAGCATAGCCTTTGACAACTAATATGGCTTTGATTTTATTTATGGTTTCGTATGGATTTAACTTGGTTCGGAAGATCCATTTGAGTCCAATAACATTTCGATGAGAGGGCTTGCAGACTAGAGTCCAAGTTCTGTTTGTGTTGATCATATAAATTTCATCTTCCATAGCTTTCTTCCAACCCATATGTTTCATGGCTGAGTTAACATCTGATGGGTCGCTGACCATGAGTATCATGTTTCCTCTGTTATAGATGTCATTTATATTTTGAAAACTTCTTACTGGACTGTCATCATAAGTGTTTTTCCCAAAATAATCATCTTCTTTTTTTAAATTTATGTCTGCATTGAGTTGTTCACTATCTTCAATATATGACTCATGTTGTAAAATCTGGATTTGATTGGCTGGTTCATTTTTTTCCAATCCCATTGCTTTCCTTCGTCAAAGACGGCATCTCAACTTAGGATAATGTTGTTGGATTCAGGCACAAAGATTCAGTAAGCCTTGGAAGTTTCACTATAACCAACAAATATTCCAATTTCTGATTTCTTTTCCAACTTGCTTCTCTTTGCATCTGGGATATGAGCATAACAGACACATCCAAATATCTTTAAGTGGTTTATAGAAGGAGGGGCACCATACCATAGTTCATAAGGAGTTTTTCCATGAGTTACTTTGGTTGCAATTCTGTTTAGAAGATACACAGCGGAGTTGGCAGCTTCTCCCCAAAAATACCCGGGAAGATATTTCTCATACATCAAACATCCGGCCATTTCCATCACTGTACGATTTTTCCGTTCTACTACTCCGTTTTGCTCAGGTGTGTGGATGGTTGTTTTTTGATGTTTGATGCCATGTTCTTTGCAGAATGAGTATAGTTCATTAGAGATGAACTCTCCACCATTGTCGGTTCGGATCATTTTTAGCTTCTCCCCGCTTTCTGAATTTGGAAAAGAAAAACCAGTTGAGTACATAGAAATGCTATGGAAGAAAATGCATAGACAAACCTTAGGGTTCATCCGGCAATGGATCGACACGTCCCAATACCATCATGTGGGAGAAGAGACAGATGCAAAACTACTATGGGAAAAATTGGCAAGATTGTTTGAACCCAAGACCACACAGAGCCAAGAATCGCTCCTACACAGACTGCTAGGCATGCGTTATAAAGAAGGAGGATCAATGGCCGAATACATTGCAAAATGGTTGGAAGTAACTAATCTACTCACAAAGGTAGGACTGATTCTAAAGGACAAGTTGGTCTGCCTTCTTATCTTGTACTCTCTACCTGAATCTTGGTCTCCCCTAGTGATGATGCTCCACAGTACAGCCCCAAAGGAAGGTCAAACGATGGAGGTGATAAAAGTTTATCTCATAAATGAAGAAATAAGAAGAAAAGACTTGAAGGGGGTGGAAACTGTAAAAGAAACTGTTGCATTGGCTTCTGAAACTAAGGGAAGAACTTACACTAAGAACTACAACAACAAGAGAAGAAAATCTAAGGAGAAATCTCAAGAAAGGGGAAAATCCACAGAAAGGAATGGAGGGCAAAAGGAAACGAGAACATGTTTCTTTTGCAAGAAAGTAGGTCACCTTAAAAAGGAGTGCAGATTTTGGCTGAAGTGCAATGGAGCAAATTCGAATGGAACTAACTCCAGCAACGACAATAATAATTCCACCGCAGCAATGGAAGAAGTATTAGTGGTTTTAGCCGCAGAGTATGAGAAAATAAATGATGAAGGAATGCTGGAATGGGTTATTGATTCTGCAGCATCTTATCATGCATCTCCAAAATCGGGAACTATTCTCATCATTTGAAGCTAGAAATTTAGGGAAAGTAAAAATGGGAAATGAATCATATGCAGAAATCAAAGGCATTGGAGACATTCATGCTATCACAGAGCTCGGCACAAAACTAACACTCAAAGGAGTCAGGTACATACCGAATCTAAGGATGAACCTCTTATCAATTAATATTTTTGATCTTGCAGGTTATATAATTACATGTGCAAAAGGAATCTGGAAACTATCCAAAGGATCTCTTATCTTAGCAAAAGGGAAACTGGAAAGCACGCTCTATAGAATCTTTCTAAAATCAGATAAAGCCTTCATTCAGACTGTTCAGGGAAAGGAAAGCTTCGAAAAATGGCACACGAGGTTGGGACATTTATCAGAGGGAGGATTAGAACAATTAAGGAAGAGAAATCTAATACAAACATATGAGAAAAATCTACCAGGGATCTGTGAGACATGTGTGATAGGCAAGAAACATAGAGTAAAGTTCCATACCTTTCTGAAAAATAAGGAGCAGTCGTTGGAACTAGTTTTTTCAGATGTGTGCAGCATCGATAAACCATCTCTGGGAGGAAAGAAGATGTTTGAGAGCTTTATAGATGATGCTACAAGGAAGAGCTGGATATATCTCATGAAAACTAATGATGAAGTACTAGAAAACTTCAAGACATGGCTGTCTATGGTAGAAAGAGAGACTGGAAACAAGTTGAAATGCTTAAGGTCGGATAATGGTGGAGAGTATACCTCAAAAGAATTTAAAGAATTCTGCATAAACCTAAGCATCAGACATAAGACAACAGTCCCAGACACCCCTCAACACAATGGGACAGCTGAAAGATTGAATAGGACTCTAATGGACAAAATTTGATGCATGCTTAATGCCTCACAGCTTGGAAAAGGTTTCTGGGCAGAAACTCTCCTCACAGCATGTTATCTAAGGAATAGGTCCCCTACATCATCTCTGAATTTCGAAGTTCCAAAGGAAAAATTGATAGGAAGGAAACCAAGGTATGAACACCTTAGAAATTTTGGATGCAAGGCAATAGTGCTCATCCCAAAGGATAGGATATGGTGACCAAAATTTCGGATACAAACTATGGGATCCTAGCAATAATAAGATACTCAGATCTAGAGATGTTACCTTTATGGAAGACAAGAACATAAAGGACATAAAAAGAAAAACTATGGAAAACAGAAATAGCGAGTGGTTTGAGGCTCTACCTGAACTCACTCAACTACCTGATCTAAGACATGAACATGAGGAGCAAGGAGAAACCCTGAACAATGATGACCAGCTCACTGAAAATAGAGAAATCCCAGAAATTATGGAACCAAGTTTGAGAAGATCACAAAGGGTGAAAACTCCGTCTGCTAAATATCTGTCATCAGAGTATGTACTGATCACTAAAGAGGGAGAACCTGAAACCTAATCAGAAGCACTAAAGGATCCAGCAGGGAAACAGTGGAAGCAAGCAATGGAGGAGGAAATTGAATCTCTGAAGAAAAATGAGACTTTTAAGTTAGTCAAACTGCCCAGCAACAGGAAAGCCTTAGACAACAAGTGGATATTCAAAAGGAAACTGGAAATGAATGGGACAATCAGATTCAAAGTAAGATTGGTGGTAATGGGCTTTAACCAAAGAAAAGGAGTAGATTTTGATGAAGTTTTCTCACATGTGGTGAAACTAAATCTATCAGAACAGTCCTATCACTAGTTGCTCACGAAAACCTTGAGCTTGAACAACTTGATGTGAAAACCGTGTTTTTACATGGGAACTTGGAAGAAGAAATATTTATGAAACAACCTATTGGATTTGAGGAAAAGGGGAAGGAGGGATTGGTGTGCAAACTCCATAAAAGTCTATATGGCCTAAAGCAAGCCCCTAGGATGTGGAACAAGAAATTCGATGAATTCATGACACATCAGAATTATAAGAAATCGAGGTAGATAATTGTGTCTATTTCAAACAAGAACCATATGGAAACTTTCTAATTCTGCTGTTGTATGTAGATGATATACTACTTGCAAGTCCCAGCAAAGCTCTGATTGAAAAACTGAAATCTAAGCTTATGGAAAAATTCGAGATGAAAAACCTAGGAAGTGCAGGAAGGATCCTTGGTATCAACATTGAGAGAAACAGAGAAAATAGAACACTGATACTATTTCATAGTAGATACATCGATCAGCTACTAAAAAGGTTCAACATGAATGCAGTAAAAGCAGTGACCACACCAATAACAAGTCAATTCAAACTATCGAAACAACAATCACCAAACACAGAGGAGCATAAAGAAATGGAAAACATACCATATGCATCAGCTGTAGGGTGTCTAATGTATCTCATGGTTTGAACACTCCCAGACATCGCATATGCAATATCATGTGTGTCCAGATTCCTTTCAAATCTTGGTAAACAACACTGGGAGGCCGTAAAATTGATATTTCACTATCTAGCAGGCATAAGGAACATGAGAATAAGGTACAATTCAGTTTCAAACTTAGAACTTACAGTGTTTGTTGATGCAGATATGGCAGGGGATGAAGACTCCATAAAATCCACAACATGATATCTAACCACATTGGCAGGAGGAGCTGTATCGTGGCAATCTTGACTTCAGAAATGTGTGGCCTTGTCTACCACAGAAGCCGAATACCTAGCAATTACAGAGGCAGGAAAAGAATTAATCTGGATGAAAAGGTTCCTCCAAGAGATAAAAATAACATGTTCCAAGTATATGCTACTAAGTGATAGCCAAAGTGCAATTGAGCTCAGTCGAAATGCAACCTTTCATGCGAGGACAAAACATATCGACGTCAGGTTACACTGGATCAGGGGCGCCATCTGCACAAAGAAATTGAAGCTGGAGAAAATACATACTGACGATAACCCAACGGACTTGTTAACAAAACCCATGACGATTATGAAACATCAATATTGTACCAGGGAGGCAGGATTGATTCATCAACCAGGAGATTTGGGCGAGGATCTTCGCACCGCCTAATCACAAAAACAAAGGGCTATAGGAGGAATTGAAGGAGGAGAATTGTTATTAATCAAGAAAAATTGGGCCAAATAACTATTCAATTTCTTCCAATTGCCAAAGCCCAGAAACCCAAGAAGAGGCCTAATAGCATAAATGGATAACAAGACTCTGGATGAAGTCTGTTATGAAGAACAACTTATATATATGCATAAAGGAATAATCAGATACACGAGCGAAAACAGAAAAGAAAGCAACAAAAGAGACGAGAAGACGAACGTGAGAAGTAGTGGCTCTTGGAATACATCTCATCATCTTCATCTCTGAAAAGAAGTCGGATTGTGACTTCCAAAAAGTGTTGTGTTGTTTTCTTTGTAAAACTATGTTTAGTGAATTGGACTAGGATTGAGTCCCTTGGTTTTTCTCCCAGTTTACTAGGGTTTTCATGTAAAAATATCGGTGTTCAACCTACAGAGAACAACACACAAACAAGTTACTAAAGCACGAAAGAATTACCTACAAGAACGTACAATCGAAGTGTTCATTAAAGAGTTGATTCGGAAAGGATTTTTATCCAACACCAAGATGGTTCATTACTGAGATGGTTACTTCATCCGCTATCTAAGAGCCACAAAGCTTGAGAAGTGTCAAAGGCCCTCGATTCAACGGAAGCGAGCATCAATTCTCGTTTTGTGTCATCCTATATGTTCTTTGCGGTCTGAGCCATATTCTTTGAAGGGCATACTTTATCTATGTGTCATTTGGTGTTACATATTTCGCATAGGTTTTCTGGATTCCACCAGCAATTATCCTCCTTGTGGTTTTTTTGTTTGCAATAAAGACATGGCGGAAAAAGACTCTTTCTTTCTTTCTTTCTTTATTCTGAAATTTGCAGAAGTAGATATATTCATTCTATTGTGTGTCTGAAAGGCTATTTCTTTAGTTTCTGAATCCTTAAGGTTGTATATGATTTCAGTTCCTCTCAAAGAGTTGAAGAGTTCTTGAGAGGTCATAGTGAACAATTCTTTCGAATTTTCCAATGAATTTACCTTGGATTCAAACTTTTCTGGCAGGCTCAATAGAATTCTGTTGACAATTCTTACTTCAGTGACTTCTTCACCCAACAATCTTAATCGATTGACTATTCTTGACATTTCTTCAGAGTAGCTTTGAATTGTGCCTGTATCTCGTATTTTTAGGCACTCAAATTCTCTCCAAAGACTCATTCCTTGGGCCATCTGTGAGGCTTCTGTTCCTTTGAATTCTGTTTCTAGAAGTTTCTAGGAATCTTTTGTACTTTTGCAATTGATGATGAGCATGAAGAGTTCTTCCATCAATGTGCTATTGAGTACAGTCTTGGCTTTGGCTTTCATAACTTGTGCTTCAGCATAATCTTGTTGTTCCTTTTCATTGGCATCATCCGATAGTGGTTGTAGCGGAATTCCTTCTTTGACTTCTTCCCATAAACCCAAAGATTTCAAGTAATCTTCCATTTTTTGCAGCCCATATATGATAGTTTTTCCCATTGAAGGGAGGTGGAGGTGGAGCTACAAAGTTTTTTGAAACATCAGATGATGCCACATAGATATAAAAGTTATAGGGTGTAGAACTGTTGATTTTGGTCCCTAGATCATCTGCTTCGATACCATGAAAACAAGATGAACGAGTAGATTGCACAGTAGAGTAAAATAAGTTGTAAAGGAAAATGGAATGCTTTCATTGATAATAAACGTTTGATATAGACTATTTGGTACATGCACCTTAAACCTAATACATGAACTTAATTTATTGTATAATTGGAATTCATGTATCTATCATAATATCAAATTCATGCTTCCAATAACAAGTCTTCAATTGAACCTGGTTTAATGAGATGAGCAATCTCTTCATATTCCAACATTCCGGACTACCTCAACGACTGGAGATAACAATGTGATTGTCGAGAATGGAGATGCCTTTCTATTTCGTAATTTAATACAAATGCTTTTACTTTTTAATCTAATTGGTAATGATTTAATTTATTGTTTTAAATTTAAATTTATACGGGGTTGGGCTAGGTCCCCTCACCAGTCACCACCCATTAACTAAAGTGTTAAATGACTTGAAATACCTTACCTTCTAGAAAATGTGAAATTAGTTAAATTAGTCATCATCTAACTCTATTCTTGACGTTAAATACTAGAGTTGGTAGTTATAATTGATTATACAGAAGCATCTACCTTTATTCATTATATTTTCAATGAATAATACATTGAAAATTTTTCCATTCATCTTTATCAATTGAATCTATTATAGAATAGTTGACCTCTAGTATCATAGCTTTAAATTCACACTATGACTTATAGTACTTGTGATTCGAAACTCTTACATACCACTGGAAACTTCTTGTGTTGCCTTCGATTATCGTTGCTCAAAAATTAAAGGCCACTAGCTTTAATGGATGAAAACAAGATATTTTGTTCTCGTCTAGTGTGAAAATTGAATACATATATGGATCTCTACCTATGGCAATTGACAGAGATACGAATTTCCAAAATTGGCATAAGAATTATTGTCTTGTACATTCCTGGATACTCAATGACACGGACACAATCGTTGCTAAGAATTTTGTATATTCCAAAGATCCACGAACACACTCGCTTGATGTGGAGAAGAGATATGGTTATTTTTTTGGACCGAAATTGTTCATTTACATAATCAGATTCATCATGCTACACAAGGAGTAGACTCTTTAGTTGTTACTAAAATAAAGTTAAACATTTATGTAATGAGTTGCTGAGTTGGATCCTTTGCCGGATACTCTAGTGGATATTGCATCAAAATTGCTCGGGACATGCTCTTAGAAACACCTGTAAGCGAATAGAGACAATAAACGTATAATTACTTGATAGCAACAAGGTGTCTCCCTTATAAATTGTGACAGTTCAAATGGCAACATGGCTTTCGCTGACCGATGTTCTTAACATTGAATCTTTTAAGTAGAATTTGTTGTGAGTATCATCAATGCTTGCAGATAAAGATGTTCAAGTTTCGTTTGATCTTGATTCTTGTACATTAAGAATCGACGGAATAAGAGAATACTTGCCATGAGAGTCTTGAAGGATGACATATATGTATTCTAGAAAACATCATCACATGGACGTTTGAATTCTTGCAGTTCTAATTTTGTGACAAATGTGTGCCAAATTGATGTTTTTATTGAATGTGTGACTAACGCAAATAAATGACATTTTCGATTGGGACATACATCCAAACTTGTGCATGAGTATATACACGTTGATTGTTATGCATGAGAAGATGTTTTTAATACATGTCTACTATCCAAGCAAAGATGCTCACCATTCGAGCAGTTTAGTTGCGAGTGCATTGTGCATTTGAATTAATATATGTTGATGTTTGGGATTCAAATCGAACTCCAATGAGTCTAAGGCAAGGGTTTGTGATCTATATGGACATTTATTCTTAACTCCAAAGGAATATCCACTTCTGTTATGCGTTCATTCTACCATATGCGTTCACAAATTTTTATTTATTAAATTTATTCAACAGTAATTGACATATTAGTCTTATGCCTTTATCTAAAATCCTAAAATCATAATCCAATTAATATAAAAATACATCAAATTTTTATAATGTGCACATGAAAAATCGAAATTAAAATGTTTGATTTGAATTTCTAAAAAGACAAAATAATAAATTTAAAAATTATTCAAAACTATTTTATAAGATTGAATAAGAAAATTGAAATGTTACATAAACCTATAATTCTACCCTATAAAATAATTCAAAAATTAGCAAAATATTAATTATATTATAATATATAGATATAATTAAACAAAATGAATAAAATAAAATATTAATCAAAATGTCACTTTTTTACATATTTTTATTTAATGTTTACTTTTTATAAGTTTTGATGACACATGAGTATATTGATAAACTTATTTAATTACAGTGGATATATTAACAAAATACCCAACGTGTGTACCTCTTCCTTTTCTTTTAATCTCTATAATCAAATTTCCTACTCAGACTAATTAAAATTTCCCCTTGAAGGTTTGCGAATTTGCATTAAGCTCCTTTTCACTCAGCAGGACCCGTACCCGGACCCATAATGACTTAAACTATATTTGGTGGAAGAATGATCCATATCCATAAAAAGTCAGGTGTTAGCAATGCCAATTATTTGACTTTACGTCTAAGTATTGGTATTTTCCAGGGCAGGGAAGGGGGAACGCAGCGATACTTGTCTCAGGCAACCTAATTCAGTATCTGATTTCAACGCACTCCTCGCTAGGTAAGCTATGGCTTCAGGGTCTTCTGGCCATGGGAACAGTCTAGGTCCCAAATCCTTTGATTTTGCGTCAGATGATATTCTTTGTTCATACGAAGATTACGGGAATCAGGACGGGAGCAATGGAACCCATGCCGATTCGATCGCGCATGATTCCTCCCAGGCAATTTCGCTGATTTATTCTTTGTCTCTCTCTGAAAAATATCATCTTCGTCTGTGGGCACGTGTCGTTGTATTGTTAGGGCTTTTGGATTTTAGGGGGTTTTTCATCATGTTCATATTCATCGACCTTTGGATTTATCGTGTTAATTTTCCTTGTGTGTTTCGCTTTTGTTTCCCTAGTCTTGAACAGTTTTATGATTGTTTCTTTATTGTTGTGCTTGTGGTGCTTGTCTTTTGTACATCTTCAATCGGTGCTATTTAAGAAATCTGTCCATATGTTATTATTTTAAGCATGTTAACGCTTCTGGTATACATATGATGAGATATGACATTTTAACGACACATTTGATGTGTTTTTTAGCAGGATTTTCACAAAAGCAGAATGTCAAGGCTGTCTGATTTTCCTGCATCGACTTACAGTCCTCCAGAAGAATCTTCATTCAATCAAGGTGTTGTTTCTGCTATGGAGAACACTGTGAAGAAGTACACAGATAATCTCATGCGTTTTCTTGAGGGAATCAGCTCTCGTTTGTCACAGTTGGAACTTTATTGCTACAATCTTGACAAATCAATTGGAGAAATGCGTTCAGAATTAAGCCGTGACAGTCAGGAGTCAGAGTCTAAGCTCAAGTCCTTGGAAAAGCATGTGCAAGAGGCATGTTTCTGTCTTGTTAGAACACCATATTTCTCCTGCGTGCATTTTTCATTCTGTGTTGTGTTTCGACTTGTTATGTTTTTGTTTTCATTGGGTTGTTTGGAATGCAGGTTCATAGGTCTGTACAGATCTTAAGAGATAAACAAGAGCTTGCTGATACACAGAAGGAACTAGCAAAGCTTCAGCTTGCTCAAAAGGAAAGCTCATCATCTCAGCAGAATGAAGATAAAACTCCAGTCCCTTCATCCGAAGTTAAAAATCTTGATGCCTCTATAGAACCCCATGATCAGAAACTAGCACTTGTACCACATCAACCAGCTGCGCCAATACCGCACACAGCCACAGCCACAGCCACAGCCTGTACCACAAGTACAGGCTTACTATCAATCTCCACCACAAATGGCTCATCCGCAACCCTCTCAGGCTCAGTACCCACCAAATCAATCTCAAGTTCAGGAGCTGCCTAGAATGCCGCACCCACAGCCACAGCCACAGCCACAGCCACAATCCCAAATAAACCAGATTCAGCCTATTAATCCCTATCAACAACAGTGGATCCCGCAGCAAAGGTCTCAACAGCCAATCATGCAACCTCAGATCAGAACTCCTTCTCAACTTGTGTATTCTCCATATTTGCATGGACAGTCAAATCCAGCACCACCAGACTTGACTCCTGGTAGCGTTCCTATGCAAGTGACATACCCTGGAGCATCACAGACTGGCCCTGAGGCCATGTCTTATCCATATGGGTCGTCTTCTAAGCCAATTCAACAAATATCTGGTCAGCATCTCAAGACAGGATTTGGTGCACAATCTCTAGATGGCTATATATCTGGTGTCCCGCGCCCTGCACATCCAGCCACAGGTACTTACATGATCTATAATGATGAAGGAAGATCAGCACATCATGTTGCCACGCAATCTCACTACCAGCAAAGTCATTATCCTCCAACTCCACAGAATCCACCTCGCATGCCTATCCCAAATATGGGAGTTCCTCACTCAAGTCGCGGCCATCCATACTATGAGCTGATCGAGAAATTAGTGAGTATGGGATACAGAGGCGAGCATGTCATTGGTGTCATTCAGAGCTTGGAGGAGAGTAATCAACCGGTTGATTTCAACTCAGTTCTTGACAGGATGAACGGTGGCCCTCGAGGAGGGTGGTAGGCATATTAACACAAGTACTTGATCTCACAGTTTGATTATATCTTCTGTTTGATCATGTGCTGAATAAAGGAATCTACGAATTTGTTATATGATGTAACGTTACCTGTGGGATGGGACTCTGTTTTTGTATTGTGATCTCATCCTGTGTATGTTATGGATGCTTGGTTTCTTACATTTGATGTCATTAGGGATGATAATGGCACGGTTACACCATTAATCGCTATCCGTCTCGTTTATCATACCGCATACCGGTTTCCCGTCCTGCCATGCTGCTTCATACCTCGTCCACTACCCGCTAAAGTCAATGGTTAACTATTAACTAAGGAAGTTAAACCGGTACAAGCGATTTTTCCTATATATCGGTGATATATCGAAATATCGGTGTACTAGTCATACCAATATTTATCGGTTATGACCAACATGCCACCGGTATGACTACCGTGCTATTAACTGTTAGTTTATAATTTTTTTATAATTTATTAATCTAAAAAACAATATCATAATAGTTAAATATATTTCATATAAAACATAAATTAATTATTTTAGAATTAGAATTTTTAATATCTTTAACGAGACAAATAAAAAATATTAATATTAATATCAAATTAAACAAGTTTTACAATCGAAATTTGTATATCGGACAAAACTATAAATTTTTTTGAAATATTAATATATTATAAAAATAAAGAATTAACACTCTCGAACATAATAAAATATGAGTTTAGTAAATAACATGCATATCATTAATTAAAACTATATAAGATTCAATGATTTTTCATTTGAAAGTACAAACTAGAACTAAGTTTGTTTTAAATATAAAGGGATAATTAATTTTGTATACGGATTACCATGTAGATAGCGAGACGAATATATGTAAAACCATTCTCAGTCTCGTTTAACACAAGTAAATAATTTTACAAGTGTTTCCATATTCATCACCGTTTAATTATCCAAATATACTCGAAAAGCGGCGATTATCCGAAGTACAGTTGGATGGAGAACCCAAATTGTCATTCCTATTGCCATATCAGTAATCACAAGTTTATGCTCCATTGTAACCGAGTGGTTCTTAGAAAAGCAAGAAGAATGGAAAGTATTTAGATGAAACTCAAAAGACGACAAAAGTTATCCTTTTAATTTTTTGGTGCAATCAAACTGGTGTGGATGAAGGTTGGTTCTCCTACCGCTGTGGTGACGTGGATTTGTTCTGTTGACATTCCGTGGGAAGGGTAAGCCTATGAATTTGATCAGATGAAAGTTTCATCATGAAACAGAAGAGAAACTGCGGAATTTGACGACTCTTTGCTTTCTCTCTCTTGGTGTTGTCTGAATGAGAAATGTCATTGTAATGTACCTGGATTTTGGTCTTCTTCTTCTCGAATAGGAAAAATTAAGTCGCCAAAGGAATGAATGAAGAATTTTGTGAGATAGGATTCCAAGTCTAAATAAATGAGTTCACCAGCAAAAAGTAATTTTAAATGCTTTAAATGAGTATATCCCTTCCCATCTCTCCTATTTGATGAGGGATTCCATCGTCATTTTGGTTAAGGTTGATGGATGGACACTTTTCAAATGGAGCCGGTCTTCGTTTGAAAATAAGGGGATGATCGGTACGAAAGAGTGACGACTGACGCAATCAGGTGAGATCGATACCAACCAGCCTTGAGAGCAATAGCACTTCGGGAACAATCGATTTGCCGAAAGGGATGCACCGGAGGGGTCGACAAACAATAAGTAGGTTTTAATTTTAAAGCTCATTGTAGATGGTGTTAGCCGCACTTTATGCAGCATCACATTTCATTATCAGAATAGCAGTGAAAGCATGGGAGCCTAAGTTTGCAAAAATTATGTAGAACTTCATGTTTATTGTTTTGTTTAAGTTTCACAAAAACTTTATAGTTGTTGTGGCCGTAAACGTGTTATTTCGTGATAGTAGATTGATTATGAGATGGTCCGTGATTTTTCTCAGTATTCGGGTTTGACGTAAAATTTTCAGTGTTTCATTCTCATTTCTGCATCTACTTTTGAGAAGTTTAATAGATAAACGAATCGTAAAAGTCCATTTTAAGCTAACACGAATCGGTCATAGCCCCTATTGAGTAGAAGACGACTACAATTATCTCTTCAAACTCGTCTTGATTGGAGTCCAGACGAGTTCAGTTTACTCTAAATGAGGTCAATTGGGAGTCCAAGTCTACAATTGGTGTTGAATTTGCTAGTCGCAGTATTTGTGTTGACGATAAGGTGGTAATGATAGGAAATAGGATGTATTAGATACACAAGACAATGATATCATATATATGGTGCATGACGGAATATAAAATTTGCATATTACTTAAATTGGATAGACAAATCTATCAAAATTTAATATTATAACTTTGATTCTCCCATAAATCTTTGATAGTCATAAGTGCGGGGATCAACTCCAAAATAAGAACATATTTATTCTTGGTACCAAATCTCCAAATAGGGATGAATAAAATCAAATTCTTGAATTATCTCATCAAAACGTATATTCCAACTTAGTGATGCTTATTTTAGACCATAAATAGATTTATGTAATTTACATACTTTATTAGGATTGAAGGATGTAATACTCTCGGGTTGTGTTAAACATTCTTAGTTATATTTATATTAAGGAATGTTGTATTTATATCCATATGTCATATATCATAATTATAGTGTGCATCAATGTTGAGCAATATCCAAATAGATTTGAGCATAACCACATCCAAGAAAATTTCATCATAATCAACACATTGTATTTGAGGAGAACCTTTTGCCACGAGACAAGCTTTATTTATAAACGTTCTACCTTCCAAGTTTATATTTTTCTTAAAGATTCACTTGCACCCTATGTGTTTAATTCCCTCATGTGCATTGACCATTGTCTAAACATTGTTTTTTGTAATCAATTTTTACTACCATGACGGAATCACAATTCAATGGACTAGTGAATGGAACCCTTGGATCATGTACCCATAAATCACCCTAGTACCGATTGAGGCACATGACAAATTCAGTTCTCAATTCATGAAGCAGTCCGAATTATGGACAAAATCGATTATGAAAATGACAAAAATCGTTACCAAATTAGGTACCTCTAGGGGATAATTTGCATTTCTCATGTTGCCACAAGGTTGCACCTGACACTCCCACTAGTCGTAATGTTAAGAGAGACATGACAACCCTACGTCACATAAGCTAAGGACATGATAATTCATATTATTTAGGGTTTAGGGTGCCCTCCTTTTCAAGGATTATATGTAGGCTAACTGATGGGAAGACATCTAAACAAATTGAGGAAATGACGATCTTGCTCTTCTAGTTATCTATAAATATCGCATAATATTAGAAGAAAGAAAGACTTGGAATTTTTGGACACTTTGGAGACTTTAGACATTTCTAAGAATTTGGGACATGGGTGCTCGTTTTCTACATCAACTTAGGCTTGGTACTGCAAGAATCATTATCTTTGTACCTACAAGCTTCATGTAAACGACGTTCTTTACCATCATTGAAAAGTTTGCCAAGAGTTCACCATCATTGTTTTTCCACGTAAACCTCTCGTGTCTCTGATATATTAAACGATAAACTCAAGTCATCCTCATAAAAACTAAATCTAGCGCAGTTCAATCATTCTATAAGCAAGAACCGTGTGACTATTTAATACAACCTCCTTAGGCCCCAACAATATGTACTATTAACTCACACTAAAAAATGATTGATTAACAAAATTTTATAAGTAAATGAAATCGTAATAAAACAAATATTGACTCTCTAGCACTTCAATCTTTGTTCAAATTTTGATTTTAAAACAATATACTTTTTAATCTAGACTGGGATCCATTGACTGCACTACTAAGGAGTCCGTAGATGGTTATATTTTCTATTTAAGAACATTTTCACCCTGAAATCATCTCAAAAGGATGCAACCATGGGGGCCCTTAAAAATGCACATGACGGAGTGCTCAATTGTTATCATAAGTGACAAAGTAATCATTCATGTAAAGTCACATCATCAATAATGTTTACCTTATAATATCATATTTTGGTCTTACCCTCCTTATAGTCTATTCCACTTCTTTAATACATCTATATATTTCAATGTATATAGACCAACTTTCGTCATATTTTGGATTCATAAAACTTATTAGCATATTATAGAAATTCAGGATTCAAAAGGTCATAAGAGTGGCGGTGTAGTCAAGTGCATAACAGAAGTGAATCACATTGAAAAAACTAGGTCAAACCAATTTCTTATGATATCACTTCTCTTATAAACTAAAATATTTTTATTTCTACAAACGATGTGATATCATATTTCAACACTACCACTCAAGTCGAACTAACATTGGTCTGAATCATACTTGTTTCAATATACTCGGTAGTTCTATAATCATAAGTCGATCTATTTTTGTTGCCTAAGCGTGATGTGCTTTTCTACCAGAGTTTTTTTCTTAGTAAACCGGTATGGACAACCCAAAATCCACCATGGAACTCAATACCATATAAAAATATAGGATTCAATGGACTGGAAGAGTGTCGATATAACTCAGTCTATAAGAGAAGTTAATCACATTGAAAAAGATTGGTCAAGTCAATTAATCATGATATCACTAAGGCTGTTATTCAATCCGAACTAACCGAATGCGCTGTATTCATGTTCCTTCAAATTTTTATTCGAACGTGTTCATGTTCGTTCATATTTTATTCGAACGTGAAAATATGTTCGAACATTGTTCAAATCATTATGTGAATGTTCATGTTCGTTCGAATAGCTTGTTCAAACATGTGTGTACTATTTGTGTGAAATTCATCCAAATGGTTCTTCATGTTCTAACTCATCCGTATTTTCCGTAGAAATTGGTTCTTCATAAAAAACAATAACTTCATCCAAAGGGTTCACTGACGGTGATAAACATTCATCTTGAATTCAATGAAGAATTGAGAAGTAATTCACAACCGCCGCTAGAGTCAATGAGTAAAAATTAGGATTTTTTAAAGGTTATAAAGTTAAATACTATAATAATATATTATAATAAAAATTAATTTAAATAATATATTTGTTCACGAAAATGTTCGTGTTCGTTCAAATTATAAACAAACAAAAAATAATGTTCGAACAAAGTTCATATTTTTATTCGAACGAACGAATACAATCACATACGAGCCGAACACATATTGTTCACGAACTGTTCGGATCGTGTAACAGCTCTAGATACCACCTGATCTCGACTAAAAATATTTTGGTGTGTTTATTTTTAGATCAGTCAATTTTTTAATTCTACTCGGAATTTAATTATACGAGGTTGGGCCCACAATGTGCGGGCTTACGTCCTCGGGAGAGCAATGCTCTACCTTGGTTTTCACTATGATATTCAAAGAATACAATTACAATGATGTGATATCAATAATCAAGATGGAAGCGGGTCGGAAAACGATCGGGATTGCCAAAAACACTCCGTTACGGCGAAACTGCCAAAAGCTCTCCGTTACGGCGAAACTGCCAAAAACTCTGTTACGGTGAAACTGCCAAAAGCTATGTTACGGTGAAACTGCCAAAAACTCTTGAATAGTGATCTGCAGGGGCCAGTCGCGAGTTTTGGTACGAATTCTCGCGAATAGTGATCTGCAGGGGCAAATCGCGAGTTTTGGTAAGAATTCTCGTGAATAGTGATACAAAGGGAGGTGGTCGCAAGATTTGATACGAAATCTCGCGGATTGAGGCTGAAAAATGAAGTCTCGCGAGTTCGGGCGAAAGTCTTGCCTTGGGAGATACAAAAAGAGTCAGGACCCCTTTTGAGTGCCTTGGGGCTCATATTTATAGAGAAATCCAACCCAATTGACAAATTTCAGTCCCTGGAGTCCAACTTCACTTGACTCAGCCTAAAGTACCCAAATTATCTTTAATTAAACTAGAATAAATGTCATACCGCAATAGAACTCCGGAAATGCCGCGGCCACGATAAATGTTTTCTCTCCTTCCACCTCTCTGATTCTGTCTACCACTATTAAAGAATCCCCTCTGGCCACCTCCTTGAAGTTGGCCACGCTGTCCTCCATATCCACGTCCTCTTACATTTAGCCGTGGCGCATCGGCCCTTGGGGGTTTAGGTGTCGTCCCCTCCGGTACACTTATATCAATCTTTCACAGCTTAGACTCGGGTAGAGCCTCCACAGTACTGATCAGTTCATCAAGCTGACCCAACTATAGCAACCTTTCCACCTCTCACATTAATTCCCGACAATCATTTGTTACATGTCCAAAACTCCGATGAAAACAACAAAATACTTGGGACTCGTAAGTCCCCGGCGTTGGTTCTTGCAAGGGAGGAGGATAACGAAGAGATCCACCCTTCTTTTGCTTAATGATGGCAAAAATCTGTTCATAATTGTACGTAGGAAAAACCCTCAACTTAGGTTATGCATGTTGGACAACCTTGTCCACCCCGCGACTTGCAACAATATTGTGGGAACCATACGCCCGTACTTCGATCACTCCATGATCTCGCAAACCTTCATCTTTTCGGATGTACTGTGTACATCTCAAAGCCAAATTTTCCATACTTTCTGGGGGGTCTCTATTCAAAGAATTACATAACGGGTGTCCAGTTAGAATAAGCTGGAGCACCCCAACATTCTCACTTACAGTAATCCGAGGTATCTTTCTACACTAGGCCTCAAAACGGGTAATAAAACCCAACAATCTTTCTGAAGAATCATACCGCAACGCGGTCAAAGAAGTAATAGACTTTATGGGCGCATTGAAAGGCGCAAAAGCTGAATAGAATTGATCCTTAAAGTCCTAATATGAAACAATCGAGCGCCTCGGTAAACGATTAAACCATCGGAGGGCTGATTCCTTAAGAGAAGCGGCAAAAACGAAACGCATGGCCGCATCACTGAAATTCATCAAACTCACATGGATCTCCAAGTTTGATGTATGAGCATGAGGGTCAGTTGACCCGCGATACTGCGGAAGATCCTTTGGCATCTCAATAAACTCATAACGTGTGGCACTAATAATCGCCGTGGAAAAAGGAGATAAGGCATTTGAAGTGTTCCACGGACTTTGCAAAATTTACATAGATGGTAAAGCCTTTCCTCGATTACTGATGGGCTCATTAGCCCTCTCATTCTCAACATAGTCTCCCTCATAAGCCGAGGTCTGATGAGTATCTCGGGTGTGCTCCCCGTACACTCGTCTCATTTCCTGGCCAAGAGTCAAGTTGGTCTCCAATTGACTCATTCGGGCATCGTTCTGTTCGATTTTTCCACTTATCTCCCTGAATTTCAACTCAATTAGCTTTCCGATCTTTTGCAGAGTATTGTTCTGCTCTGCGGTTGCTGCCATATTCGCTCGCGGCTCCGGAACACGATCAATATCTTCCTCTGCTACCACATCATTAACAGGTTCCGGGGTAACATTGTTCCTCTGGGCTCTCCTTTGAGCTTCGACTTGTTCTAACTGAGCGATTAAACTACGCCTTCACTCTTCCAAATCTTCATCTATTTCTGTTTGATCCGCAGATCTAGAGCGTGCAGGTGGCGAAAGGCGGGCATTGTTACAGACAGCAACTCGGCCAACTCTCGCGAATTCATAACACTTAGATAAACATTGGCGTGATTGAGGATAAAAACTAGGTGCCCTTCCGGATGAAAACCCGCTCCGGGAGGGCCGAATAGTTACATTTTGAGCAGGGGGCTCCTCCAGAACTGACGACCGAGCCCCCGTTAACGCAGCAAACTCATCATTAACCTGAGGAATAGGATCAACCTCAATTTCTTCATAAAAAATATCTTCATCAGAATTCCGAGTAGTCATGATAATAGAGATCCAAACTCAACAATAAAGTTCTCAATGGGATAAAAATCTCGATCCCAACGGACGGCGCCAAACTGATCTTGTAATAGCCAGGAAAAGGGTATGTCGGGATGATAATAGGGAATATAGTGATAAAGTCTAGAGGAGAAATAACGAGGGATACGGGAACGAAAGAACGATAAAAAGAAACGAAAAGATTTAAATGAAAAGCATGAGATAAAGGAAGGGGGAAAATGAAAAGAATGAGGGGTCAAAATGTGAATTATAGAAGTTAAAACATCTATAAATAGGGGTTAGAAGGCCCAAAAACCAAGTCATTTATCACTAAACCGCAAAAACGTACGGAAAAACGCCAAAGCATCAAATTATCGCGGAAATTTCATGATCAGTGCAAATTGTCGCGGAAATTTCTAGGCACTTTTATCGCGGAAATTTTGGGTAAGAACTTTGTCGCGGAAATGTTTCAAATGGAAGATTATCGCGGAAAAATTTCACGTTGAGAATTGTCGCGGATTTTTCTAAGAGGAAATTGTCGCAGATTTTCAGAGCTTGATAAATTGTCGCGGAAACTGAATTACGTGTTGTTTTGTCGCGGATTTCAGGAATAGAGTAGTTTTATCGCGGATTTGAAGAACAGAGTGATTTTATCTCGGAAATACACAATTAGATACGAAGGAGAAAGATACGAAGGGTCTACGGTAACCAAACAGTCAACAATAAGATAATAACGTCAAAAAAATGAAGTACTAAAATATGTTACGGATTGTAGGGAAGCACCGGAGATCATAACAAGCGAAAACAACAGGTAAGCGGAGTGAACACAATATAGTAAGGGAATGTTCAGACTTAGAGAACGGGATTGGGTTAATAAAGAAGAAAGGAAAAGACACGAATGAACGTGATAAATGTTAATAAGACTCGGGGTGAGGAAGGATGGACCGTCCGACCGAACCCGGCATCGTGTCTAGTACACGATTGGCCAAAGGAAGGGCATGCCTGTTGAAGGGAACGATAGGTTCCAAAGAAGAAAGGATACGTACGAAAAGGGCAGAACGGACCCAGGTGGAAATAGGGGTAGCGCCTAAGTACACACCCGGGGAAGAGAAACATATGGCCCGTCGAGTCATCCAATAGCTAACGGTTGGCTTGGGCGGGACATGCACCGAGCATGTTACTTTCGGCAACAGTAAAGTTAAAGTATGATGGGAATGATAAGGGTAAAAGAAGAAGGAAATAAGAAAACGGTTAAATGGAATGTTTCACGTGTGTGTGTACGGTGTAATTAAGAAATGAAAAGATAATATGTAGTGTGTGTGAAGTTTCCTTTAATAGATTGTGACCGCTTTACAGATTTTGTAGGTGACGCGGACGAGGTATGAGAGGGGCATGGGAACGAGGTCGTCGGTTGTCCGGTGATAGAGTCCGGTCCTTTGGAGAACACTCTAAATTATGATGTCGAACTTTGATGTTTTCGAACTACGTTTTAAGTTTACATTTGAATGTTTTTGTTTTATTTAGCACGTTTTAACAAAACAGCTAGACCCAAATTAGGGTCGTTACAGATCTAGTCTAAAAATATTTTGGTGTGTTTATTTTTAGATCAGTCAATTGTTTAATTCTACTCGGAATTTAATTATTATGGGGACACGAGCGATATACGAGGTTGGGCCCACAATGTACGGGTTTACGTCCTCGGGAGAGCAATGTTCTACCTTGGTTTTCACTATGATATTCAAAGAATACAATTACAATGATGTGATATCAATAATCAAGATGGAAGCGGGTCGGAAAACGATCGGGACTGCCAAAAACACTCCGTTACGGCGAAACTGCCAAAAACTTTGTCACGGTGAAACTGCCAAAAACTCGCGAATAGTGATCTGCAGGGGCCAGTCGCGAGTTTTGGTACGAATTCTCGCGAATAGTGATACAAAGGGAGGTGGTCGCGAGATTTGGTACGAAATCTCGCGGATTGAGGATGAAAAATGAAGTATCGCGAGTTCGGGCGAAAATCTTGCCTTGGGAGATACAAAAAGAGTCGGGGCTCCTTTTCAGTACCTTGGGGCTCATATTTATAGAAAAATCCAGCCCAATTGGCAAGTTTGAGACCGAGGAGCCCAATTTCACTTGACTCAACCCAAAGTACTCAAATAATCTTTAATTAAACTAGAATAAATGTCATACCGCAATAGAACTCCGGAAATGCATTTCGATCGAGAATTAGCCGGAAGTAACGATGAGATAATACCGGGAAACCTCGTAATCTAATTCATTGCTTCCATGTATCAAATATTCAGCCAAAATTATTGCCACAACTTATCGGCACGCTCCTCGGGTGCCAAATTACGAAAATACCCTTGGCCCCGCCCGGGTCTGAATATGTCCGAAACTGCTAGAAACGTAAGTTAAATGCTAATATGCAGGCCCGGGAAGTCCAAATTACAAGAATACCCCCAAAATTATAGAATGATGAAAATACACGAGAATTCCGAAAATACCATCTAGCCACGTCGGACGAGCTCCCGGGATGTCATAGTAACGAAAATATCCCCGGGTAATATCACCACCCCTTATCAACTAGAATTATTCTAGTTGCATAGCTGATGCGGAACAATATTTCAACATTCCCTCTCAAGTCAAACTGGTCTTAGTTCAGTTTACACTTGCTTCAATATACTCGATAGTTCTCGAATCATAGATCGATCTATTTATGTCACCTAAGCTCGATGCACTTTTCTATTATGGTTTTTTTCTCCAAACTAGTACGGATCACCCCAAAACCCACCGTAGAGCTCCGATACCATATAGAAATATAAGATTTAATGGTCTGGAAGAGTGTTGGTAGATATTTTCTTAAAGTCTAATCTATAAGAAAAGTTAATCACATTGAAAAGACTTGCTTGATATAACCATTACGATGTGATTCAGTTCTCTTTACTGAGGTATATTGATACACTTACCGTCCATTCAATCTTGAATTTATTCAGTGTGGAATGTATGAAAGAATAACAAATGAGTAGTGAAATCATGTAAATAACTAGTGAATCTTGAAAATTCGGTAAATGCTTGTAGTCTCTCTCCTACATTGTCCAAAAAATCTCCCAAATCTTATATCTTAATATTGTTGAAATTTGTTTACAAAACAGTGGATTGATAGAACACAAACCTACCAAGGGTATTCTTGTCTGGTCTGGTCTAGAAAAAACCGCAGTGGGTGTGGTGGTACTCCTTGTCACCAACCTACCCACCCACCACTAAATTGTGGTCCCAAGATTCTAGGGAAAAGGGAAAGACAAACAACAATGGGAAATTGGTGGCCATTTAATGGTTTTGTTTGTTTTAGTTTTTTAAAATGAAGATATGGTGAGATGAGGTGAGGTGTGATGATATGCGGTGAAATGTGATGATCGTGAATTTTTAAATATATTTGGTAAAATTGTGATATTATGATCGTGATCTATGCAAAAATACTAATATATATATATATAAAAATAAATATAATTATATTATAATTAATAGAAGTAAGAGTAAATTAGTTTTTCCAAAATCACGATTAGGCCACAGCTGATTTTAACAACAATGATGATATCATGATTTTTTAACAATTATCACATCGCAATTAAACTAAACCTGTATTTTGTGTACCATAAGAAAATCACAATTTGGACATCACACCGCACCACCGCAGTTATAATTTGAGTTCCAAGGAAACCCAATGAATGTAATTTCAGTTCATAAACCCATCCGTGTGAATTAAAGCAACTCTTTGTTTTGTTTCATAGTAGATACGGATAGGGAGTTCTTGTGTTTACTGGTGTTGAAATGGGTTCGGAATCTGATGGCAAGATTCATGAAAATTTGATATCAATTGTGAATCAGAAATCGTCACCAGCAACAGCTTCCGGATCGTCTTGCTGCTCCCAGAAAAGTCGAGAGGAACCCACTGTGCTTGATCCGTCTTCGAAGGAAGCTGGTCGAAGTAAGAATCCTCATGGGAAGAGGAAAGACAAGGTAAATTACAAATCCCTTTATGGATCCATTCATCTTTCATGATACTTCTCAGTGTACTGGTTTCCTTGAATTTCGACTTTCCCTTGAAAGAAACC
Source organism: Utricularia reniformis (assembly GCA_009725065.1). NCBI lineage: Eukaryota > Viridiplantae > Streptophyta > Magnoliopsida > Lamiales > Lentibulariaceae > Utricularia > Utricularia reniformis. The sequence continues at coordinate 385,575 of RWGZ01000945.1, forward strand.
CAGTCTTGAACAGTAGTTTCCCCTTTTCATCATCAAACATTTCATTGGTTCATTGGCTCAAGCATATGAATTGTTTAGTAGAGTTGGGCCAAATAACAAAAGCTTAAAATGTAGTGTAGTGATATAATGTCTTAATTGTTGAATATCTTATCAACTGTTTGTAGGTGGACTGGACACCTGAACTCCATAAGCGATTCGTGGAAGCCGTAGAGAAATTAGGATTGGAAAGGGCAGTGCCTTCCAGGATTCTTGAACTAATGGGAACTGATCGTCTTACAAGGCACAATGTCGCCAGTCACCTCCAAGTATGATATTCTTCTCTTAGATGTAGGAATGAATAGGGGTGAACATTCGTATCAAATATCAAATCAAACTAAATATTTAAATATCGAATATCAAATTATCAATAAAATTAAATATCAATTCAAATCCAATATTTTTTTAATATCGAACAAAAATTATGAAATATTTCATTATTGGTACCAAAATTAAAGCATCTAAAAAATTATCAAGAACATATCAAACATGTTTTAAATCAAGTATATAGAAAATATCTTAAAAAGATAATAATTGAGTCATTGATCACATTCTTATATACATATAATAAAAGAATATTCAATTCTTCATATTTATACTCCAATATAAATGTAGAATGTTTATAATTATCTTACTAGAGTTTTGAAATCAAATGCGAAAATAATTGTTATAAGATAATTGCAGATTCAGAAGAAACTATGTAGATTGATCTAACGATAATATCACGAGTCATTTGGGCAAGTATGAGAAACTTTAGGATTTAGATATCAAGATATCAAAATTCAATATCAATAATTGAAGAACTCATTGTTCAATTAAAAATTTTTAAATATAATATTCTATAAACTAATTTGGTAATTCGGTATATACCGAATTTTTATTTTTTTTTACCAAATATCAAACCTGATGAGATCATCGGAACCCGATACCCCGAACAGGGTCACGGTCGGCCGAGGCCATGGCGGCCCAAGCAAGTGAGCCGAACTTAGAGGCTCAGGTCAGCAGAGGGCCTGTTTATATCGCTTGACCCGATCGGTCACAGTTAGTGATCGGTCCCGAGCCGTGGGGCCCAGCTCCCCACATACGCCCAGACCGATCGGTCCATTTTTTGCAGGCGCTACTTCGGGCCATCCTCATGCGTCATACGTGACAAAAACCCGCGACAAACTGGTTAATAGCGTGGCTTGGCAGTAGATGTAAGCCGCTAGAAGCCAAAGAGTAGCCGGCTGGCAGCGCCGAAAGGACCGGCGCCATGCAGCTACAGGGCTATTTCCGGCGGCTGTTTCGCCTGACGTTAGCCGACCTAGTAGCAACAGACAGGCGCAAAAGGACACCCTACTGTACATGGTACAGTGACAGTATAAAAAGGACACAGAGGGAAAGAGAAAAAGGATTCATTCTTGGTTTTCGATCTGGTTTCTCCTGGAAGCTTAAGCTTGGCATAGAACTCTCGATATATTTTCGATTGTCTTCCCTCTCCTTGTTGTTGATCATAACATGTATTGTACAATGGCTAATTGGATTAATGAACAGGCTGAGGGCATTTCTTTTAGCCCTTAGCCAAGTGGTTTTTTCCTCGATTCCGAGGTTTTCTACTCTAAAAACATGTTTGTCTTCTTTGCCTTAGAATCATCAACCTTCTCCACACTTAAATAAATAACAACCGAGTTCGTCTTGCAACGAACCGGTCGACTGTTGACACCCCCGGTTTTCAAACCACAACAGTTTGGCGCCGTCCGTGGGGACGAGTTTTAATTCCCATTTGAGGTCTTTACCCGGGATNAAAAGGGCAGAACGGACCCGGGTGGAAAAAGGGGTAGCGCCTAAGTACCCACCCGGGGAAGGGAAGCATATGGCCCGTCGAGTCATCCAACAGCTAACGGTTGGCTTGGGCGGGACATGCACCGAGCATGTTACTCTCGGCAACAGTAAAGTTAAAGTATGATGGGAATGATAAGGGTAAAAGAAGAAGGAAATAAGAAAACGGTTAAATGGAATGTTTCACGTGTGTGTGTACGGTGTAATTAAGAAATGAAAAGATAATGTGTAGTGTGTGTGAAGTTTCCTTTAATAGATTGTGACCGCTTTACAGATTTTGTAGGTGACGCGGACGAGGTATGAGAGGGGCATGGGAAGGAGGTCGTCGGTTGTCCGGTGATAGAGTCCGGTCCTTTGGAGAACACTCTAAATTATGATGTCGAACTTTGATGTTTTCGAACTACGTTTTAAGTTTACATTCGAATGTTTTTGTTTTATTTAGCACGTTTTAACAAAACAGCTATGCCCAAATTAGGGTGGTTACAGATCTAGTCTAAAAATATTTTGGTGTGTTTATTTTTAGATCAGTCAATTCTTTAATTCTACTCGGAATTTAATTATTATGGGGACACGAGCGATATACGAGGTTGGGCCCACAATGTGCGGGTTTACGTCATCGGGAGAGCAATGTTCTACCTTGGTTTTCACTATGATATTCAAAGAATACAATTACAATGATGTGATATCAATAATCAAGATGGAAGCAGGTCGGAAAACGATCGGGACTGCCAAAAACACTCCGTTACGGCGAAACTGCCAAAAACTTTGTTACGGTGAAACTGCCAAAAACTCGTGAATAGTGATCTGCAGGGGCCAGTCGCGAGTTTTGGTACGAATTCTCGCGAATAGTGATCTGCAGGGGCAAATCGCGAATAGTGATACAAAGGGAAGTGGTCGCGAGATTTGGTACGAAATCTCGCGGATTGAGGCTGAAAAATGAAGTCTCGCGAGTTCGGGCGAAAGTCTTGCCTTGGGAGATACAAAAAGAGTCGGGGCTCCTTTTCAGTACCTTGGGGCTCATATTTATAGAAAAATCCAGCCCAATTGGCAAGTTTGAGGCCCAGGAGCCAACTTCAGTTGACTCAGCCTAAAGTATCCAAATAATCTTTAATTAAACTAGAATAAATGTCATACCGCAATAGAACTCCAGAAATGCATTTCGATCGAGAATTAGCCGGAAGTAACGATGAGATAATACCGGGAAACCTCGTAATCTAATTCATTGCTTCCAGGTATCAAATATTCAACCAAAATTATTGCCACAACTTACCAGCACGCTCCTCGGGTGCCAAATTACGAAAATACCCTTGGCCCCGCCCGGGTCCGAATATGTCCGAAACTGCTAGAAACGTAAGTTAAATGCTAATATGCAAGCCCGGGAAGTCCAAATTACAAGAATACCCCCAAAATTATAGAATGATGAAAATACACGAGAATTCCGAAAATACCATCTAGCCACGTCGGACGAGCTCCCGGGATGCCATAGTAACGAAAAATATCCCCGAGTAATATCACCACCCCCTTATCAACTAGAAATATTCTAGTTCCATAGCTGATGCGGAACAATATTTCAACATTCCCTCTCAAGTCAAACGGGCCTTAGTTCAGTTTACACTTGTTTCAATATACTCGATAGTGCTCGAATCATAGATCGATCTATTTCTGTCACCTAAGCCCGATGCACTTTTCTATTATGGTTTTTTTCTCCAAACTAGTACGGACCACCCCAAAACCCACCGTAGAGCTCCGATACCATATAGAAATATATGATTTAATGGTCTGGAAGAGTGTTGGTAGATATTTTCTTAAAGTCTAATCTATAAGAAAAGTTAATCACATTGAAAAGACTTGCTTGATATAACCATTACGATGTGATTCAGTTCTCTTTACTGAGGTATACTGATACACTTACCGTCCATTCAATCTTGAATTTATTCAATGTGGAATGTATGAAAGAATAACAAATGAGTAGTGAAATCATGTAAATAACTAGTGAATCTTGAAAATTCGGTAAATGCTTGTAGTCTCTCTCCTACATTGTCCAAAAAATCTCCCAAATCTTATATCTTAATATTGTTGAAATTTGTTTACAAAACAGTGGATTGATAGAACACAAACCTACCAAGGGTATTCTTGTCTGGTCTGGTCTAGAAAAAACCGCAGTGGGTGTGGTGGTACTCCTTGTCACCAACCTACCCACCCACCACTAAATTGTGGTCCCAAGATTCTAGGGAAAAGGGAAAGACAAACAACAATGGGAAATTGGTGGCCATTTAATGATTTTGTTTGTTTTAGTTTTTTAAAATGAAGATGTGGTGAGATGCGGTGAGGTGTGATGATATGTGGTGAAATATGATGATCGTGAATTTTTAAATATTTTTGGTAAAATTGTGATATTATGATAGTGATTTATGCAAAAATATTAATATATTTTTATATATATAAAAAAATAAATATAATTATATTATAATTAATAGAAGTAAGAGTAAATTAGTTTTTCCAAAATCACGATTATGCCACAGCTGATTTTAACAACGGTGATAATATCATGATTTTTTAACGATTATCACATCGCAATTAAACTAAACCTGTATTTTGTGTACCATAAGAAAATCACAATTTGGACATCGCACCGTACCACAGCAGTTATAATTTGAGTTCCAAGGAAACCGAATGAATGTAATTTCAGTTCATAAACCCATCCGTGTGAATTAAAGCAACTCTTTGTTTTGTTTCATAGTAGATACGGATAGGGAGTTCTTGTGTTTACTGGTGTTGAAATGGGTTCGGAATCTGATGGCAAGATTCATGAAAATTTGATATCAATTGTGAATCAGAAATCGTCACCAGCAACAGCTTCCGGATCGTCTTGCTGCTCCCAGAAAAGTCGAGAGGAACCCACTGTGCTTGATCCGTCTTCGAAGGAAGCTGGTCGAAGTAAGAATTCTCATGGGAAGAGGAAAGACAAGGTAAATTACAAATCCCTTTATGGATCCATTCATCTTTCATGATACTTCTCAGTGTACTGGTTTCCTTGAATTTCGACTTTCCCTTGAAAGAAACCCAGTCTTGAACAGTAGTTTCCCCTTTTCATCATCAAACATTTCATTGGTTCATTGGCTCAAGCATATGAATTGTTTAGTAGAGTTGGGCCAAATCACAAAAGCTTAAAATGTAGTGTAGTGATATAATGTCTTAATTGTTGAATATCTTATCAACTGTTTGTAGGTGGACTGGACACCTGAACTCCATAAGCGATTCGTGGAAGCCGTAGAGAAATTAGGATTGGAAAGGGCAGTGCCTTCCAGGATTCTTGAACTAATGGGAACTGATCGTCTTACAAGGCACAATGTCGCCAGTCACCTCCAAGTATGATATTCTTCTCTTAGAGGTAGGAATGAGTAGGGGTGAGCATTCCTATCAAATTATCAATAAAATTAAATATCAATTTAAATCCAATATTTTTTTGATATCGAACAAAAATTCTGAAATATTTCATTATTGTACCAAAATTAAAGCATCTAAAAAATTATCAAGAACATATCAAACATGTCTTAAATCAAGTATATGGAAAATATCTTAAAAAAACAATGATTGAATCATTGATCGCATTCTTATATACATATAATAAAAGAATATTCAATTCTTCATATTTATACTCCAATATAAATGTAGAATGTTTATAATTATCTTACTAGAGTTTTGAAATAAAATACGAAAATAATTATTATAAGATAAATGAGAAATTAATAGTTTATTAATGGGAAATCTAAATTAATATTCTCAAACTTATATTGCTCGTATTGATAACATTCTCAAAATTTCATCAATATCGTAACAATGTAGTTTACGAAACCAATCTTTAGTGCATATAAATGTTTTCACACTTTTCGAACTCAAAAAACTTCTATAAGAATTAAGAACTCGTCCACCTATTAGATATCAAAATATTAAACAAATATAATATTGTATCACCAAAATAATCATTAAATAAAAATACTTAAAATATCTCATGGTGATAATTGCAAATTCAGAAAAAACTATGTAGGTTGATCTGACGATAATATCACGAGTCATTTGGGCAAGTATGAGAAACTTTAGGGTTTAGATATCAAGATATAAATGTCAAGATATCAAAATTCAATATCAATAATTGAAGAACTCATTGTTCAATTAAAAATTTTTAAATATAATATTCTATAAACTAATTTGGTAATTCAGTATATACCGAATTTTTATTTTTTTTACCAAATATCAAACCCAATTTCAAAATTTCATAAAAATAAATAACAAACCGAATACCAAATATCAAATACCGAATACCATATAGTAAATATCGAAATAACAAAATTTCGGTATGGTATTCGGTATTCCAAAATTTTTGCTCACCCCTAGGAATGAAGCAACACCTAATCCTTATAAATTAATCATTTGAAATGAAGCAAATCCTTGTGTGATTCTTTTAATGATATATAGTTATTGTTTGCCTACGACCCTAATTTATGAGATGTGCAAAGTGCATGCTCTCCAAATTATAAAATTGCAAATATGATACATTTTTTAACAAAAATATATATTTGTAGCAATCCAACTTCAATTAAATACAAATAAGACACATCGAGTTTTCGATACAATTTATTATTGATACTCTAACGACCTCGTTAATATTTTATATTTTATGTACAATTATCAAACATCAATGATCAATTTTTCAAAAGAGTCTTATTTGCATACTTTGTGAACTTTTAATATCACTTATACTAACAGAAAAATATTTGTCAACTTAACGGAAACTAAATACTAGAGTGTCAGGAGTAAAAAACTGATATGTTGATAACTTTAAGTATTATTCTTATAATTTCATAAATTGGGAATATAATATTTACAGACCTTCTAAATTGAGAGTTACTTATTCAATTTTCTGAATGCAGAAATATAGAACTCATAGAAGAAGGTCAATGAGTCATTCTGAAGTTTGTAGCTCGAAACAGAGGCAGTTAGCAATGAAGGCTGAGGATTCTTCGTATTGTGTATGGGGTCATCCATATACACAAATGTGGCAATGGCATCAACCTCATCCTCAGCCTCTCATAATAGACCCTTATTTGTGGTATTATTCCAACCACAAATATGTGAGTATGAAATCAGATATTCGTTGGGTTCTTACATAAATATCTATCTATCATTGATATTGCTTCTTGTTTTTGCTATATAATGTGAATAATATAGATATATCCCACTCCAGTTCCCGGAATGCCACCAACTGGTGAAACCTATGAAGGATTAAAACATGCACAATCATCTTCTTCAGTTCCACTGGTGAGTTTTTTAATTAAATAGTTTAATTAATTTGATCTAATATTTTCAATATGATTTATTTTTATTGTAAATTTGATAATTGGATCAGGAAAGGGTAGAGACAGCAATTGAAGATGTTTTAACACAGCCATGGCTGCCACTCCCGATCGGACTTAAGCCACCGTGTGTAGACAGTGTGTTGGTTGAGCTGCAACGTGAAGGGATTTCAAAAATATTTAATTCAAATAATAATTCTGGTTCATTCACCAATTTGTAATCGTAGGAATAATAATCTCTATGGTTTGAGTGGCAGAGTAATCCCAGTGATTTGGCTCAATCTACACCATATTTTTTTCAATATATATTAAATAAATCACATTTCTTATTATAATATATGGGCGACACACATTTTTAATTCACATTGTTTCATAGTTTTGGCAAATTTAGTCTCTATAGTTTGTTAATTTTGGCAATTGAGATCCCCGAAGTTTTAACATAGCAAAACAAGTTTCCATAATTTAGGTGGTTTGGCAGAACCAGACCTCAAAGATTTATGTGTGTGACATAATTAGTTTCCATTCTTACTTGATTGTAGCAATCAAAGTCCTCAAAGTTTAAATATTCAATTTTAGTCTCTTAATTTGGGTGTCTTTGACAAATTCAGTCTCAAACTTTGGGTTGACAAATGCAATCTTTCGAATGTGCAATTAGTATATGTAATCGTCACCGTTCGATATAATAATTATTATATGTCGTCGCTACTGTGTAGTATTCAAACTATGTCGCTATATCGATTTGTTTCAGAACGAAAATTCTGGATTGTCATGAAAATCAGATCAGGTTTCTTACATTCTTCGATTCAAACCGGTAAACATGTCAAAACGGGGACGATTTCAATTTTTAACCCTGATGAGAACTTTAGGACTGGGTACCTTGTGATGGGTAAGACCCATTAACTATTGGGCTAATTCAAATGGTGGAAACGAATTCTTGCAGCCCATTTGTACACTTAAGGAAAAGCGGCCCGATGTTTAACGAGAGGACCGACGACTACCTTAGGCGAAATAAAGCGTTTTCTGGTAACTGGCTCCTTGGTTCGGTCCGAACGGTTACAGACTCACGTTTTCCACACTTCGGGCCTCCACACGTTTACCACGCCTCGGGCCCGATCACGCAGACCACGCCTCGGTCCCAACCTCGTTTTACATCCCGCGATAACAACCTCTAACAAATCTGTCAGAGACGGTTACAGAGCGTGATTTACACACGCCGCTAACTCTATAAATACAGGGCACGACGACGGAAATAGCAGGACCATTTGGACGCGTAAGAACATGCCCTTACCCTACCGGAGTTCTTACTGCTTTCTTTTCCTTGTCATTTTTATTTAGCTTTTGTTGTATTCATTATGAATTATTTGATTAGTGAACAGGCTAAGATTATAATCTGCTATTAGTCAAGTGGTTTCACCCCAATTCCTGGGGTTTCCACTATACATCGCCGTGTCATCTTTTATTTCCAGTTTTTAATCGTCTTCCACAACAAAAACAATCAGAACCGAGTTTGTTTGCTAAACGAACCAGACGACTGTTGGTACCCCCTAAAAATGGACCATAACAGTTTGGCACCGTCGGTGGGGACGATTCTCTAATCCCATTTGAGTTTTCTACCAGGGATAGGATAATCAAAGGCATGGCGACTGGAACTCCGACAAATGATAGTGACGTGCTTCTCGACAGTCTCTCAGCACCAACATTCACTTTACAGGATCTGGAAGTTGTCGTAAGGAAGGTGGTACTGGAAATTTCGTCGGAGAGAAGTGGAACAGAACCACAGGCTGTTTCAAGTCCTGTTCCCAAAGGCAGAGGATATGAGAGTGATCCCGACGTGCGCAGTACTGATGATGAAGAAATCATCAGGCATGGCGTAACAACGAGGAGGCCTAGATATCGGTCTACTCCTCCTCCTCCAGGCCATAGCTCTAACTCCCGCTCCTGGAAATGATCAGGAGCAGATGTAGCGACGAATTGATGAGCTCACCAGGGAGTTGGAGAGTATGCGCGCGTTGAAGGATTGCGAACCTAATCTGGGACGCAATCCTGGCTTATTCAATAGGGCCATGGAGGCCCCAATCAGGCGAAATAAGGATGATGACTGGTGGCATAATTTGCATGCGGTCCAAGCATCGTCCCATCAATCTGAAGGCGTATCAGCCGCCTTGGGAGATTTGATGCTCCCCTTTTCTGAAGAGATCTGGGCGGCAGTCCTAGATCGGCATTATCGCAACCGCGAGGGGTTGCCGACATTTCGTGGTGATGGTGATCCAATCGATCACGTTGCCTATTTTGAATTACGCATGGGAACGGTTCGGGCCTCGGATTCACTAAAGTGCCGCATCTTCGCGGCAGGATTACAAGGCGATGCCCGAACGTGGTTCAAAAATTTGCCGGCCCGATCTATACAGTCGTATGTCGGATTTATTTTGGCATTCTCTGAGCAATTTGCTCCAAATGTAGGACCGCCCCGAAGCAGGCAGAAACTATATCAGCTGAAATATACCCCGGCGAAAATGAGTTTTCGGTCATTCATGGAGAAATTCAACAGGACCGCCCGGGGTATCAAGCTCGAACTCCGGGATAAAATTGATATTCTACAGCAAGTCCTGGGACCGTGCGGCCTTTCGGCCAACTTGGTAAAGAGTCCACCATCCACATTGAGAAAACTTCTCCAGAAAATCAACAAGTATATTAATGTGGATGAAGCGCTGTGGCTTGGTTATCGGAAACCTAGCGGGAGTTCTAAGCCCGCAGGTGATCATAGGGTTACTTACCCTAAGAAGCAGTCGCGAGAAGTAGCGGCTGTAAGCGATAAAGACGTCCCCCCGAAGCAGGAGGACAATCGGGTGTATTGCGAGCTGCATCATAATCGCGATCACCCGACCCTGAAGTGCCCGCTCTTGAAAGAGACGTTAGCGGCAATGAATAAAAAAAAGCCCGACCGGAATGGTCAGAAGGGCAAGCGAGCAGAATCCCCCCGAAGGGGCCACCAAGGTGACGATCGTCAGAGGCCGCGGGGAAGAGATAATCTGGGACAACCCCGAAACTATAATGATCGGACGGAGGACCGACGGTCTCCTCCGCCAGAACAAGAAAGAGGCCAACACGGTCGTGAGAACCGTGGTCAGGGCTGAAGAAGAAGATGGCGGGGCCGTGGCGGTAGAGCCCCGCAGAACGAGGGTGGAAGACAGGAGCAAGCCACTCCTCCACCTGTGGAAACTGGTGCCTAACGTCCTCAAAATGAGGTGGCATCGAGAGAAGTGGCCGGAGATATTTATGTTATCTCCGGTGGTTTGAGAATAAATGAATCGGTCCTAGACCGAAAAAGAGTTGAGCGCGGAGACTCCGCTGAGAGCTCCGAGTCTGTGGCGCTGGTGAAATATGATCTAGTGGAACGGTCCTCCACCTTCAGAGAGGACATTATATTCACCATGGCTGATCGGGAAGGGATCATCGATCCATGCGACGACCCCCTTACCATCACTTGGATCATCGGGAATCGTCATGTCCACAGAATCTTAGTGGACACTGGGGCTTCGTGCAATCTAATGAAGCGCGAGGTTGCCGAAATATTGGGAGCTGCTGCTCACGATCTATCGATCGCTAACATAACTCTTTGGTCGTTCGACCAAAGGAGCGTTATTCTATGCGGGAAGATGTTATTCCCAGTTACCCTTGGAGAGCCATCCAAGGACCGGTCGGAGGACTTGGAATTCATTATCGTTGAAGTCGACTTGGCTTACAACGCTATTATCGGACGGACCGGCCATAGTAAGTTTGAGGCGGTCCCATTTACTTATCAGATGATGCTCAAATTCCCCTCCATTCATGGAATTATCTCTGTTAAGAGGGATCAGAAAGTAGCTAGGCAATGCTACATGAGCTCTAGCCGAACGTTGGCACCGATTAAAAGGGCCCGGGTGGATCTTCTGGAAGAGCTGCCGCACCCGAGGCAAGCAATGGAACCCGTAGGGTTCAAGTTGATTAACCTGGTTGTGGATGACTCAACCAAGACAACTCGCATCGGGGCACATATAGCCCCTGACTTTGAAAAAGAACTGATCCACCTGCTGAGAAGCCACGTGAATATATTCGCATGTACCCTGGACGATGTTCCGGGGATTGACCGATCCGATAGTGAACATCGGATCAACACCGAACCTGGAACAAAGCCTGTTAGGTAGAAAAGGAGACGCTATTCTCCCGAGAAAATCGAGATTATCCGGGCTGAGGTGAACAAACTACCGCGGTCGGGATTCATCAGAGAAATCCACTATAATGAATGAGTTGCAAACCCAGTGGTGGTTTCCAAACCGGATGGGAAATGGCGAATGTGCATCTACTTTACCGATGTTAACAAAAGCTGTGAGTCATACCCTTTCCCTCTGCCGCATATCGACCGACTGGTGGATGCTGTTTCTGGTAGCACCATGATGAGTACCATGGATGCTTATTCTGGATATCATCAGATCTTCTTAGCTGAGGAAGATCAGAAGAAATCATCATTCATGACCGAAGATGGGGTTTACTGTCATGTGGTTATGCCATTCGGTCTCAAAAATGCTGGAGCAACATACCAAATTTTGGTCAACAAAATCTTTAGAGAATTGATCGGCCATATGATGGAAGTGTATGTTGACGATATGATTGTTAAATCTATGAATGATGAAGACCACGTTTCTTATTTGTCTCGTTGTTTCGAAGTATGCCGAAAATGTAAGCTCAAACTAAATCCAAACAAATGTTGCTTCGGGATCCGATGTGGAAAATTTTTAGGATATTACGTTTCAGAGAAAGTCATAGAGGTTAACCCTGAAAAGATGCAGGCTATCATTGATATGCAACCTCCAAGAAATAAAAGAGAGTTTCAAAGGCTTACTGGCCGGCTAGCCGCACTAAACAGGTTTATTTTGAAATCCACAGACCGGGCCTTACCTTTTTTAAGACTGCTAAGAAAAGCAAGCCATCTAGATTGGACCGAAGAATGCGATCGGGCCTTCTCCGAGCTAAAGACTTATTTAAGCACTCCCCCGGTGATGGTAAGTCCAACTTGTGATGAACCTTTGGGGTTATATCTTGCGGTATCAGAAGTTGCCGTCAGCGCAGATCTGGTAACCATACGAGACGACATTCATAGACTTGTTAATTATGTCAGTCATTCTCTGGTATCTGCTGAAACCAGGTATTCCACCTTGGAGAAATTCATGCTAGCTTTGAAAAAAGATGTATCCAAGCTGAAACATTACTTTGAAGGCCGAACGGTCTATGTCTATACAGGTCAACCTCTGAAAGTGCTCCTTAAACAGAATGATTTGAATGAGAGATTGGCAAAATGGGCTATCAAACTCAGCGCTATGTATCTGGAATTCCTGCTCCGAAGGGCGATCAAAGCACAGGTTCTAGCCGATTTTGTGGTTGAAATGACCCGATCGGCCATTTATCTTAACCAAGAGGATGATCGATGGACGATCCATGTAGATGGGTCAACCTTCGGGGAAGAGGAGCGAGCATTACCCTGACAACGGTACAAGGTGATCTTATTCATTCCGCAGTCAAATTTTCCTTTGCTGGAACAAATAATGTGGTAGTATGAGGCAGTATTATCAGGAATGACCTTGGCTCGAAAAATGGGAGTTAGCAGAGTACGAATGTTCTCAGACTCAAAGTTAGTAGTAGAACAGTTCGCAGTGAGATTTGAAACTCATGATCCGATGATCAGGTTATATTGCGCCAAAGTTCTGGAACTATCCAAAAAGTTCAGTGAGTTCTCTCTTGACCATGGGTCACGGGAGCAAAACAAGGTTGCCGACGCACTCGCCAGATTGGCCTCGGGCATACCTGATATAGAGCCAATCACTATTTCGGTCCATATTCAGGACCGACCTTCGATCGAGATTCCAGTGACCGAACAGTCTGTTGAAGAGATCGGGGCTCTATGCCATGAACTCCAGGGCTTGAATATTAACGCTACTGAATCTCCGGGAGAACCCAATTGGATGGACTCCTTTATAAAATACCTCTTAAAAGGTTATCTCCCTGAAGATAAGTCTAAAGCCAGGAAAATAGAGGTCCGGGCTAAGAGATTTACCTTAGTCGATGGACGCTTGTTTAAAAATAGTTTTGAAGGCCCGCTTCTGCGCTGTTTATCTCCTATTGAGGTTGAAGCCGTCATGATTTATATTCATGAAGGGATATGCGACATTCATTCAGGGGCTCGATCTTTATACCACCGCATCATCAGAGCTGGATACTTTTGGCCAACACCGCAATATACTAAACGTTGTGCCATATGGCAATACCATGCTCCACTCCCGCAATTGCCTGGGGCTCCCTTATCGATTACCCCATTGCCTTGTCCGTTTGACAGATGGGGGATCGACATCCTCGGACCTTTTCTTCGGTCAATAGGGCAAAGAAAATTCTGTATTGTAGCGGTGGAGTATTACTCGAAATGAATTGAAGCAGAAGCAGTAGCCATCATCCCAGAAAAAGTAGTCAAGCACTTTATATGGTGAAATATTGTGACCCGCTTCGGGATTCCCCGAGCGCTCGTATCTGATAATGGGACTCAGTTCCGCGGAAAGAGCATACGGGATCTATGCACCAAGTTGGGCATCATCCAGCATTTCTCATCGGTAGCCCATCCCTAAACTAACGGACTTACGGAGGTATCTAACAAGGTTATCATGAAGGGATTGAAAACCAAGTTACAAGATTTTGGAGGGAAATGGTACGAACACATCTATGAGGTTCTATGGGCATACCGAACTACACCTCTCTCAACAACCCAGGAATCACTTTTCCCATTGGTGTATGGGACCGAAGCTGTTAGCCCGGTGGAGGTTGCCATCCGATCACCTCGGATATCTCAATACGATGAACATATGAATGGTGAAAGGAGATTATTGGACCTCGAGATGATCGAAGAAAAGAGAGATGCGATTTATGTACGGATGCGTGCTTATCAGCGAACTATAGAACTGGCCCATAACAAGCGAGTCCTCCCAAGAGAATTCTTTGAAGGCGATCTCGTCCTCAGAAGCATTAAAGTGCAGAGGAACGTTGGAAAGCTAGACAGAAATTGGGAGGGACCGCATCGAATATCAAAGAAATTGGAATCAGGTGCGTATAAACTTGAAACATTGGATGGTATAGAGGTCCCCCGAACTTGGAATGTCATGAATTTAAGGCGATATTTCTTGTGAATCTTCGATTAATGTGTTTGACTCAATGAAATACATTCCCTTAAACGTAAGTAAAAAACAAGAAAGTACAATACAAACTATTTCTAATGGAATGATGGACCGATCTTGAAGTTGGGTGACTAAGGACGAATCTGGACTGGTGACCGAAGCTTCTTGTCCGTAAGGCTCCCAAGTTGTAGTGACCACTCTAACGAGTCAGATGCTCCTGCACTTGCCCAGCCCCATGGATGAGTTGTGATTCTCCTAGAACTCATTACGAACTAAAACACTCCCTTCAACGGCATTCAGTATTTAGGAATGACCCTTTGTACCTATGAAATCTGCTACGATAAAAGGAATGGTAGTCAGCATATTGAAACATAAGATCAGTCCTAATGTAAGACGTATTATGAGTAAAGCTTAGCCAACAAAACCTAAGGGACTTTATTAGAACCAAGGTTCGGCCGAAGCTCGTAAAAACTCATATTAAACGCAGACTACGCCTATCCAATCAAGTATTGACTCCAAGGACTTAATTAGAGTGACCCACACACAATGTAAAACGACCGATCCAATCAGAATTGATACGGATAAACCAAACATAATGTCTGGGACCGATGGTTAACTCCCTGTAAGCATCCCCGATCTTACACTTGGTGATTAAAAAAACTTCGTTAACATAAAACTTATTAGTTTATTGAGAAGTTGGTTATATTACTTTGTTCTGGCAATTAAAAGAACAAGAATTGAATGAAAAGTGTTATATTGAAAATAAGAAGTAAGACAAATACAAAGTATAAATGAAATCTAGCTAATCTGCCCCTCTTCTTTATCTTCAATCTCCGGCTCCTGCGGTTCGGTCCGGGCCGCGAGCTGCTTCAGTTCTTCTTCCTGATCGGCCACCTTTTGGTTGACTGCTCTCTCCATCTCTTCAAAGAGATAGAAGAAAGGGCTTCTTCCAGAACACGTTCTTCCAAAGTTGGAATAACCTGAAACTTGCCATCTTTTTCTAGTGGCTCGATCATCTTCGATCGCTCATCCGAAGGGGAAAGCCCGAACTGCTGAATAACTTGCTCTCGCATGTTATCCAACTACTTAGCAGTATAAACCTCATGTATGTTATCCGCTAAAGCGAATAACAAAGGGGACCGAGCGAAACCCAGAACTGCTTCCCGGACTGAACCTTCGGTCGAAGTGCGGGCCCTTGTCAACTCCTCTTCCAAGGAAGTCTTCTCTTCCTGGGCCCGAAGGAGAAGCTCGTTCAGCTTCTTCCTTTTCTCCTGGGCCCGAACTTGGACTTCGTTGATTTCATCTTCTTTGGCCCGCAGCTTGGCCTCCAGGTCGGCAATTCGCCCCTGAACTGTTTGTCCTGTCTTCTCCAGCTCAGAGATTTTATCGGCTAACAGCGAGACCTCCGTCCTGGCCCTTAGCAGCTCATTGTCCAGTCAGTCACGGTCCTCCCGTACCGTGACCAACTCACTATGCTTGATCTCAACTTGCCTTTTTGCAAGGTCAAGTTGATCTTGGACTTGTTGGGATACAACACTACCACCTTGGTTCTTCTCCACGGTGATAGCAGTTGTGAAGGCTTTCCTCAACATCTGCATAAGATAACACATTTTAAAAGATGTAACTTCGGGCCTTCATGTTAAGTAAAAGTTACCTTAGTGGTAAGGTCGAGGAAGCCTTCCATAATCTCTTCCCCAGACACGTCCGCCTGGACGTTGTCTGGGTTCTGTTCTCCATAAAGGCGGATGTCCTTTAGGAAAACACTCCTCCAGGAGGTCAGTTTCCTCCCCTTGTTGAACCTGTCCAGCAGGCCCAGAGCAACTCCCCAGTGGAGTTAGTCTTCGGGCCCGATGTAGGCTCCTTCAGAACGATCCTCTTAGTGGGGACCGGAGTGCTATCCCCCCTCTTCAGCCTCTTCAGTTCCTGCGGGGCTTCCGCTTCGGTCGCCCTTTTCCCTTTTCCTAAGGGGACCGGCGGCAGGGAGACGTTCGCCTTAAGCTGAGGACGGGGAGAACCTTCTCCACGGGAACGGCTCCCTGCAGCAATAAAGCAATAGTTTTAGTACTAATAAAAGAGGCATTTCCGATTTGATAGAGCCTGGATAAGCTCAAAGAACGAATCCGAGCCTTTATCACCTCCTCTACCACTCCAAATACCCGATATGCAGGCCCTTCTCCAGTTGAAGGCTGCCCCGTGCAACGAAGGGTCAATGTGCCCGTGCCGGTTGTTTGGATCGGAGGGTTCCCGGACCCCGAAGGGACCAGCGTACCCCCAGTTGCTGATTCACTCCCCTCAACGCTGCCCGATGCTTCGCGTTGTCCTTCAGAAGGGCGGACCGAAGCAGCTGCCATGCGTTTGAAACGAGAGCTAGGCATTGTCTCAGTCGAATCTGCAAAACAAATACATAAGGATCAGGAAAGTATAAACTAAAAACATTACTTCATACCAGATCCTTCTGATGGATCTGAACTATAAAACATCCCCTTCGGGGCTGGGGCTCCGGCCCTACCCGCAACACCTATTTCTATTAATCTTTTCTCCCGAAGCAGATCTATTCGCTTAAGGCGTGCTTCGGGAGGGGGGAACATTGCAAGCGTATTTGCGGTGTCCGTACGGGAAGAGTTGAACCTACTTCGGTCCAACTGACCTATACGTGGGTGAGTTAGGCGCGACCATACTTTCAACAGATCATCTTTTAGGACTGTTATCCACACATAACAGGCCTCCCACGCATGGAGAGACTCTTCTTTATCTACAATAGCGCACTCTTTGGTGCGCACCGCTATATAATACAATTTACGGCAGCCTAACATGCCTTTCCCTTTTTGGGATCCTACCAAGAACAGGTTAAAGAAATGTTCTAAGGTCGGGGCCCGATTCTGTTGATGACAATAAAAAATGAACTCTACTATATACACATAACTGCTCGGGAATAACGCAAAAGTGGGGTAGTGGATCTCTTTAAGCACGGCCGCTACAAAGGGATGTAGCGGAAAACGAAGCTCGCACTTTAAAGAGGCGTAACTGACCGGAATAGCAGATGTNTTGGGACTGTTATCCACACATAACAGGCCTCTCACGCATGGAGAGACTCTTCTTTATCTACAATAGCGCACTCTTTGGTGCGCACCGCTATATAATACAATTTACGGCAGCCTAACAGACCTTTCCCTTTTCGGGATCATACCAAGAACAGGTTAAAGAAATGTTCTAAGGTCGGGGCCCGATTCTGTTGGTGACAATAAAAAATGAACGCTACTATATACACATAACTGCCCGAGAATAACGCAAAAGTGGGGCAGTGGATCTATTTAAGCACGGCCGCTACAAAGGGATGTAGCGGAAAAAGAAGCTCGCACTTTAAAGATGCGTAACTGACCGGAATAGCAGATGCCTGCAAGTTCATTTCCGCCGGAAGGAAACAGGGAATATCTTCCCGTCCCTTCCAGATAGAATAATGTGTCAGAATCGAAAATCTAGACCTAAACTCCTCAATATCCAACTCAGACATGGATGGATATCTCATTTTATGAGGAGTCATAAGTGTATACCTTAAAGAAAGTGGATTGAAAGGGGTTGAACGTGAAATGGATTGAGGGCACAGAGAGTCGATTTTGCAGTTCTTCCTTCGCGATAATGACGATGAGGGGAAACAGTGCTCAAAATCCCGATTTAAATTTTAATCTCCCAGCCAATAGTGAACCGCCACGTAATACTGCCCAAGACAATGACAGTACAAAGCGCACTCATCACACCTTTTGAACTATCGAATGTGAAGAGGCGCAGATCGGGATATTAATATTTAAAGAATAACAAAAATAAAACTATAACTTAAATATACGTTATTAAGTTTTAAACGCAATTAATTCCTACACTAAGGGAAAGATCGGTCCCCTGGACGCTCACTACCTACAGGTACGGTTCCATGTTCTCATGAATGTGCAAACATCATGTGATCGGCCTTGTATCACCTCTACGATGGCAATCAAGCCCGAGGGACTAGTGATGAGAACTTTAGGACCGGTTACCTTGTGATGGGTAAGGCCCATTAACTATTGAGCTAATTCAAATGGTGGAAACGAATTCTTGCAGCCCATTTGTACACTTAAGGAAAAGCGGCTCGATGTTTAACGAGAGGACCGAAGATTACCTTAGGCGAAATAAAGCGTTTTCTGGTAACTAACTCCTTGGTTCGGTTCGAACGGTTACAGACTCACGTTTTCCACGCTTCGGGCCTCCACACGTTTACCACGCCTCGGGCCCGATCACGCAGAGCACGCCTCGGTCCCAACCTCGTTTTACATCCCGCGATAACAACCTCTAACAAACCTGTCAGAGGCGGTTACAGAGCTTGATTTACACACGCCGCTAACTCTATAAATACAGGGCACGACGACGAAAATAGCAAGACCTTTTGGACGCGTAAGAACAGACCGTTACCCTGCCGGAGTTCTTACTGATTTCTTTTCCTTGTCATTTTCAGTAAGCCTTTGTTGTATTCATTATGAATTATTTGATTGGTGAACAGGCTAAGAGTATAATCTGCTCTTAGTCAAGTGGTTTTCACCACAATTCCTGGGGTTTCCACTATACATCGCCGTGTCATCTTTTATTTCCAGTTTTTAATCGTCTTCCACATCAAAAACAAATCAGAACCGAGTTCGTTTGCTAAACGAACCTGATGACTGTTGGTACCCCCGAAAAAGGGACTATAACAAACCCTAACGGTGTTAAAATTGGTCGGGGACTAATTTTGCCAAAATTTACGAACTTTGAGGAATGATTTTGCCAGTATGTGTAAAATGTGAGGACCAGTATTGTTCTTCTCAAACTTTGATGATCTATTTTACCACTATGGGGATTAAATTAGCCACATTTTGCAAATCTAAATGATTAAATTTGACAAAATATATAAAATATGTGGATTAAATCTGTCATTTCAAAATATGAGGATCAAATTTACCAAAATCAGTAAACTATAGAACTAAAGTAGTTATTTTCTCTATAATATATAGATTATATTGAAAAGTATTAATAATTGTTAATATTATGATATTGACAATATTTACAGTTATTTATGGGTACAGAGTACAAATAAGCTGAATTGAGATGAATTGATATGTTTTTAAGGTTCAAATTCAATTGAAAAAGAATAAGTTTGGTTTAAAATCCGATTAACCTTTAAAATCTATCATACTAGATTTAGCTCGTGTTTGAATTTAGAGTTCAAGTTAATTATAAAAATATATATAAATTAGAAATTTAAGATTCGGGGTTTGATTAATTAAAAATTCAAACTTAAATGATATCTTGATTTGAAAAATAATTATAAACTTGAGTTCGAAACATTATTAAATTAACATTTTCGATTTGTGTTGCGCCCAAAATGTGTACCATTATTAGTGGCGTATTATTTTATTAGGAAAGTGATAGGCAAAAAGAGGAGGTTGTGTCGAAATTGAATTTTAGTTTTCAAGTGAAGCATGTCCACACGATGCATTTGCATTATCACCGTCCGTTCTGAGACGGACGCCCACGGGCCGTAGATTTTCCTTCAAAAAACGGTGGTTTTAAATGCGTGATCAATCGTCTAAACAGCGTGACCGGTCCCGCTTCAATAAATACCCAATTGGAGTGATCCTTAATTCTCGTCTCACTTCGCGTTTTGGCCTGGGCGGTGATTGTGTTGTACAGGTGCGCTTCTTTTCTCTCTTTTATTTTGGAATTTATTGTCGTTTGAGTTCTGGGGTTATCTTTTATTGTTATGGATTTGATTTACAAGGCTTAGATCCTTTATTTTTGTTTGGATTTTGGAAATCTGATCGGTTGCGATCCAGATGCCCATAAAATTTTGATTATGATTTGTATGGATTTGGCGCCTATTGATCACCGATTGTTGATCCATCAGGCATTAAAAAAATATCGTTTGATGGTTGATTTGGACGTTGAAATCCCAAGCGCATTTGATCCGTTTGCGGAAGCAAAAGAATCCGGGGCTCCAGGAGCTAAAGAGTATGTTCATATACGTATACAGCAGAGAAATGGAAGAAAGAGCTTAACTACAGTGCAGGGACTAAGGAAGGAATTCAGCTACGATAAAATCCTTAAAGATTTGAAGAAAGATTTTTGTTGCAACGGGAACGTTGTTAAGGATAAGGAACTTGGGAAAGTTATTCAGCTCCAAGGAGATCAACGAAAGAATGTTTCACAGTTCTTGATCAACGCTGGTATTGTGAAGAAAGATCAGCTCAAGATTCATGGCTTCTAGACCATAAATCCACTATAAATACTGCCATATATGTAATCGCTGTTCTGTGAGTGTAGTATGTATCCATTGTTCTATGGCACTTTGTGGTTGTGTTCAAACAATAAAGATGATATTTTCTTCGTTAAATTAAGAATGATGATATTTCACAAAACCCATACATGTTTTAAACTTTTATATTGGGAGAGACGCAAAAATGATATATGTAGTTTTGTTAATTTAACAATTTTGGTTTTCAAAGTTTCATAATGATGGTAATTATGATTATAAAGTTTATTGTATGCAAATGATGCTATAATATTTGTAGTATTTTTGGAAAATTAAATCTCAACAAAATTGGTATTCAATTTTTGCAATTAAAGTCCTCCATAAAAAATCAAACTTCAAATATTTTAACACTTTAATTTATTGTGAATTTGCTTCTTCACTATGATGTTTGAGGGTCTTATAAGGTTGATTCGTTGACTACATGTCAATCGTTGATGATAGCTCAGCAAAACCTTTATAATGGCTAAACTAGACATACAAATCAATGTTTTAAAAACTGGTATCGGCCAATATACCGAACAAGCTTATTGGATCGGTATATCGGATATGTAACGGGTATAACAGATATGTACTGGAATATTAAAATAAAAAAAATTATAAAATATTTATATTTATATTTTATTTTTTTCCTAAATCAAATAAGTTACATCCGACCTGACTCGCTCAAAAACCAGTATACCGTACGACCGAAATTAACACTGATAGAAACCTAACGAATAACAAATCAATCAAGATTGTAGAATTAGTTATCTCTTATGTACTGCATGTGATAACTTGATGCATCTATTAAATTAATGTATCGAAAAAAACAATGGATTACATAGAATAATACATTATTTCATAAAATACCATAAACGAGATGCATCATTAAGTTTTCAAGGAATCTAGCAAAATTCACAATATAAATACATTCTATTGTTCTCTTGATACTTCCTACCTTGTTCCATTTTATTGGTTGATTCAATTTGAATGAAAAAGTGCATAAATTTAAAATACATCATTTTCATTATTATTAGATTCTTTATAGAGATACCTACAGTTATCGGATTATGAGTCAATTTCTATAAAAGAACTGGTTTTTGATTTGTTATTTATGAAGATAACTTTCTGTGTGAAATCAGAAAGGACACAAGCGATCTTAACGTAGAAAACCTCTTAAGAATATGAAAAAATCGCGATATTAAGAAGAAAACTTTTACAGTCAATTCACTAAATGATGAATTGAACAACACAATAGTGATTGGGGTCAAAGCAATGAACAGTAAAGAAGAGGATACAGTTACAATATGAAATCAAATGACTAGTGGAGTTGATAATTCAACCTCTCATTCAAACTCCAAATCTCTTCTTTATATACAGAATAATGATATAAACTTTTCTTCTACTTCTCACATCTCTTCTTTTGTTAGACCTGTTAAAATAGGTAATGTCCCATTTGACTTGTGACTATCTTGATATGGGTTTGTTTGGTTTGGTGTTTCAAACAGCAGTGCTACGAGCGCTCAATGATTTTTTGGAGAGAAACCAAACAAAATTGGAATCACGGTGCAGTGAACCTAACAAAAATAGAGGTGGATTGGTAGATGGTCTAACGGACTGTGGTGCAAACGTGATTGATGAAATTACATTTCTACCCTCTTTCATTCACACATTAATTAAAAAATTATTTCTTCATGAATTTTCAAACCCTTGCAACGTAGCCCTCTTTCTTTTGACGTAGCCCTATTTCTTTCACACAAAGTTGAAATTCTTCGATCCAGATCCTTCTAAAGACGTCGATGAGTGGGGAGAGTCTGGAATCAAAGTAACAGGTAACAGAAATGGAAACTCCCGAGTTGCTAGACGGAAACTGGATTCTATTGTGAGTATACATCAGAGTAATCGTAAATGCCGCTGCTCTCTGCTGAACTTCCATTTTCACTTTAGTTAAGGTGACGCATCCCTCTTTGTATTTAAGGAGATTATAGATAAGTTGATGTTCTTCTTGCTGACGAAAATGACAAAAACTGAGCCTTTGCAGTGCCTCAGGGCGTAAGCATAATAGAGCATCAAACCAAATCCCCTAAATCAAGCCCTCTTACTTGTTTTCTACATAAACTTGAAGTTTGTGTTTCATTATGCTTCTAGAACTCTTTCCTCTTTTACGTTTATTGTTTTTGTATTAGAATTGGCCGAGAACCTTGAATGAAGTTACTCTTTTCAGATTTCATATTGAATTCCTAAGAATCTCAATCCAAGAATTCAAGATAAGCCATAACACACTCAAGCATCCTTCATAATTGAATGCTTCTAACAACTTACAGCAGACAAAGAATAAATCTACGTCTTGACTGTCAAATACAAAGAACACTTCCTACAGAATTGGTATTGAAGCTCTAGGTATTCTTGGAGTATCAACAACCAAAGATGCAAGGAGATAAAGCAAACAATGGTCCTCTCTTCGACGGCAACAATTTTCACTTTTGGGCTAGACATATGGAGGTACACTTATGCTCCCAAGACCTGTGGACTCATGTTGAGTTGGGAGAGGAAGCATTGCCACCTACACTAAGGCCTCAGCACGCAGCAAAAGTGAGACGTCATGCTAAACAAACAGCCAAATCCTTCAAGGCCCTTGCAGTTCTACAGGCAAATTTGGATAAAACAGTGCTGAGCCGAGTGATGACTTGCGAAACTGCCAAGGAACTATGGGAAGCATTAACAGAAATTTATCAAGGGAGTTCTAAGGCAAATGGAGCAAAAGTCTGTGCTCTTCGATGACAACTCGAACGTATGAAGATGAGTGACTCCGAAAGAACTGCAGAGTTTGTCAACATACTCATGAATGTTGTAGCAGAAATCAGGCTCCTTGGAGTGATTTATGATGAAATCAAAGTTATGGAACGTATTCTTGATTCCTTGCCAGAAAAATACGATAACAAGATATCATAATTGGAATCCACCTATGGAAACATTTCTTTACTCATGACTGTACAACAATTGGCCGATGAGCTACTCACCTTGGAACTCAAATGGGATTCGAGAGCAGATCAAAAAGCACTCACTGAATTTTGAAAAAACAAACCTGAAGCAGCTCTAGTTGCTGCGGAGTCTTCTACTGGACAAAGAGGTCAAGCCTACAAAAACAATCCTCACTTTGCACCGGGTCGTTTCCCCTGCTGCCCACATTGCAAGAAAACCAGTCATCGAGAAAAGGATTGCTTCTTCCGACCAAGTGCGTTTTGTGAGAAATGCAAACAGTTTGGGCATGTAACTAAAGTATGCAAAAATTCCCCAATTGCTCATGTTGCTCAAGAAATGGAACAAAACACAGAACAAGAAATCACATATGTGAACTCTGCACTTGTCTCGTGTGTTTGCTTCAAATGTGCAGTAACCGTAATAAGGGATGAGCAATGTCTGATGAGCAAACAATTCAAAGAACACATGGATGATTGATAGTGGTTGCTCTAATCACATGACAGGAAACCACAATCTATTTGAACATTTGGAAAAGAACCACCGGTGACGGAGTGGAGATCGGAGACAAGCGCATACTTTCAATGGCTGGAAAATGTGAGGTTAAGTTCCTTGAGATTCTAAAACTCACAAATGTCCTTTTTGTTCCAAATCTTGGCTATAATCTCCTAAGTATCGGACAACTGGTGGAAGAAGGATTCAAGCTAGTATTTGAAGGATCATCATGTGTCATTTAACTGTCGAATGGTGATTATTTGAGCAGAGTCACCATGCTTAGAAGATGCTTCTATATTGATCCCTGCAACAACTCTGAAACATGTTTAGTTGCAACTAATGAGACATCAAAACTATGGCACAAACGAGTGGGTCACATAGGCTCAGAAAGACTATACAAAGGGAATTGGTGATGGATGTTCCTACACTAAATCAGTTAAGAGACATATGTGAAATCTGTCACAAAGGGAAGATGGCCAAGACTCCATTCCCAACGAGAGTTACCTGGAGATCCTCTCAAAGGCTAGAATTGATCCACTCGGATTTATGCGGTCCAATGTCCATTTCATCATTAAGCGAAAGCCTATATTTCATATCATTCATTGATTATATGAGCAGACACTGTTGGACGTATTTTATTGCAAACAAAAGTGACACATTTGAAGTCTTCAAACACTTCAAAGCTGAATAGGAAAAGCACTTAAACACTCCCATCAAAATACTTCGTACGGATAATGGATCATATTACAGGTCATCAAACTTAGAGAATTTTCTGCTAGAAAATGGTGTTGTACATAAGTATACCGTTCCCTACAGCCCAGAACAAAATGGAGTCATGGAACGATAGAATGGGACTCTAATGAACATGGCGAGATGCTTATTGTTGGAGAAAGGATTGCCAAAGAAGGTCTGGGCAGAGGCAGTTAACTCCTCAACATTCATCCAAGATCGACTTTCCACAAAATCATTGGCTGAAAAAACTCCCTATGAGGCTCTCTTGGGTATCAAACCTTCTTTGAAAAATATGAGAATTTTCGGAAGCATCTGTTACACCTTAATCCCTTCTGAAAAAAGAGACAAATTATCGGATAAGGCGAACATGGGAATTTTCGTTGGCTATGGACTCACGTGTAAGTGATTCATAGTGTTAAATCCCACCTCTCTCAAGGTTTATGTTAGCATAAGCATTAGTATTGACGAAGGGAAAAGATGGGATTGGACTCAGGAGTGCTGCATTACTGATTTAAATGGCTCCATGCAAGATGAACAATTCAGTCTCATTGAGTCTTTGGATGAAAACAATGATGGAAATGAGGAGGAATTTTCAGTACGTGAAGTAAGATCTATACAGGACATCTACAGTATATGTTTGGCTGCTCAAATGACTCCATCATCTGTTGCCGAAGCTCTTTTGTCAATGGACATCCGCAATGAAGGATGAATTGGAAATTATCACAAAAAACCATACATGGGAACCAACTGCTAGGCCGAGGAATCAAGAGGTGATTGGCACAAAATGGATCTTTAAAACGAAACTAAACTCCGATGGAAGCATCAACAAGTTGAAGGCAAGATTGGTGGTAAAGGGTTACTCTCAAGTCCATGAAATTGATTTCAATGAAACATTCGCTCCCGTTGCAAGATTGGATACAATCAAACTACTAGTGAATCTAGCAGCTCAAATGAGATGGAAAATGTTCCAAATGGATGTCAGGTCCGCTTTTCTAAATGACGACTTGGAAGAAACAATCTATATTGAACAACCTGAAGGATTTGTGCTCCCTAATCATGAACACCAAGTATTCCGATTGAAAAAAGCCCTTTATGGACTGAAACAAGCTCCAAGAGCCTGGTTTTCTAAACTGGACACACACCTCATCAAGCTGGATTTTATGAAAAATTCGGCTGAAGCAACTCTTTATTTCAAGGTTTCATCTGAATCAACTACTATAGATGATGTATACGTGGATGATCTCTTGATACTTGGGAACGATGATTTGGAGGTTGAACGAATTAAGCAAGGTATGCAATCTATTTTTTAAATGAATGACTTCGGAGTTGCATCTTATTTTCTTGGCTTTGAATTATGCCAATCTTCATCTGGTATTTTTATGAGCCAAAGGAAATATGCATATGACTTATTGGTTAAATTTGGGGACAAAAGTTTGTGTTGTCCAAAGGAAATATACTTGGGGACAAAAGTTTGAGACTAAGGATGGTAGCCTCCCTGCGGATGCAAAGCTGTATAGGAGCATTATTGGTTCTCTTATGATCCTAGTTATAACAAGGCCTGACATTGCTTTCTCTGTGAGTGTGTTGTCAAGATACATGCAAGAATCAACCACAATTCATCTCGCAGCTGCTAAAAAAATTCTGAGCTATGTCAAGGTCACTGTGAATTTCGGACTCACTTTTGTCAAAGGAACTGAAGTTCTGTTATTAGACTTTACATATTCTGACTTTGCAGGATGTGGGGATGATTCTAAAAGCACATCCGGATATTGCTTCTCCTTAGGTTCTAGTATCTTTAGCTGGAAATCCAAGAAACAAGGTTGCGTTGCACAATGGTCGGCTGAAGTCGAGTATATGTGATTGAAATAGAAGAATTGAAGAATTTATTGAAATAACAGTAGAGTCTCATGAATCTGGAAGTGTGTCTATCAACATATGTGCAAGAACTTTATCCTCGAGCACACAATCTATTTCAGCCAATTTATTGAAAATTTCTTGGAACATTCCAAGAGGATCAGTCATGGGGAGCCTTCTTTGAACCTTATTATCATTAGTCTTTTGAAAAAAAATCCTTGGGACTGTGTAGACTTTGGTTCAAAGATGCTTTCGAGTTTTTCTCACATCAATTTTGCATCAGTTTCGCTGGCAACATGATGATAATTGGCGATGTCGATCCATTGGCGAATAAAGCCTAAGGTCTGGATATGTTTCATATCCCAGTCCTCCTGCTTATACTTTTCTGGTTTCAGGGCTCCGAATTTTACTGGTTCAAATAGGAATCGACAATATAACAAGTCTTGCATCCTATTCTTCCACTCCGGATAGTTCTTGGATGTTAACTTGATCATCGAATAAGGTTCTCCAGCCATGCTCTTCAGGGCAGCACTCCAGTTGAGTTTTGAATCTATTCTTGATGTGATTATCTTGCAATGTTGATCAGTGATCTCCGTTTTGCTTTCTTGTTAAATTTCCGCAGACATTTCGACCTGCATGGGCCACCACTTATTGGGAAAATTACTCCCTTATCAAACCAGATTCTATCACAATTTCCAGAGTCAAGGTAACAATCCACCAGAGCAAACTTCGTGTAGATGTTAGTCCCTTTAGATTGAATTGAGAGAAAACCAGAATTTTACGAGGAAATCGGAGTAAACCCGGAGAAAAACCTCGAGATCGAAATCTCGATCCAATTTACTAACACCCCCGTCTTGTGTTTACAGGAATTCTGAAAGAAAAGTTACAGCACCAAGATTGAAGAAATGTAATTAGTCTCTTGTCGCCTCAGGATGTCCGAATTATCGCACCTCGGCACTCCTTCGTTCCACTCCATCAGATATGAATTTCTGATCGTAAGTGAGACCCAATTTTTCTTTCAGTCTTGAAGATTGCTTTCAGTTTTTCGTTCTCCTGTGGTGCTTTTCGTCCTTCGGTCTTTTTATGCCCCTTTCTTTATGTTTTTTAGAGCAGTTATCGAAGTCGCGTTTTATTTTAATTTCCTCACTTCAGCATCTTTAACTTCTTTTATTTTAAGTCTTTACGCCTCTTTTGTTTCATCACGTAACCCTTATTTTTGCTACCAGTCTGGACGCGTGCCTTCAGCCCAACTCAGCTCTCTATTCATCGCCGCTCAACCTGCAAAGACAAAGAGAAAATAGGGAGAAGAGCAGGAGGGCTCAGCCTCACGCAAGAGTTGAGATAAGTCCGTTCATCTCTTCTTCTCCTATTACTACTCATGTATCTCAACACAACCAACTCCACCCCCCCCCACAGAGCTGTCTTTATCGATCCGTTGTCTTCTTGGGTTACAATCTCGTGGTCATCTCCAGCCAAGAGGTATTTGTCTCTGTAGCTTATCAACCGTACGGTTTCTGCATTACGAAATACATCCATGACCCTGTGAGCCAGACATAAATTACAAATTCGTTAATTTATACATCCATGATCCATTCATGCTTTTTTTTCTCCCCCCAATAACTTTTTTTCAAAATAAAAGGATTTTTAATTTAAAGGATCAAAATTTATTTTTACTAGTTAAGTTACACGTCCTACGGAAGTGTAAATATTTTGATATATGACGGTTAATTTTAATATGTTTTTATTTTATTATGATATTATTTTTGGAAAACAAATACATTTTATTTCACAATGATAAATTGTATTATATTAACTTAAATGCTATGAAAACAATTTATTACAATCGTGTCATATTTGAAAGTAGATGAAGAAAAGTTCGCTTTTCGTTCTCCTTCTAAAATATATTTGAAATATGATATTTACAGTTGTCAAACTTTTAAATTTGTCCCAATTACCCAATAATATTATAAGATTATATCATTTAAAACAACAAAATCGAATTTGATTTAAACATGAACCCTCGAACTCTAATGACTTGCCTTTACAACTAACGAACTTAATCAATTTTAAGAAGAATTTGAAACATAAAAACACAATTAAATTCAATTAGATTAGTTGGGTCATATCTGTTGATTTAAACGTGAATATATAACTTACCAAGAGTATTTGAAAACTTTGTGTTTCTGGAACCACAATCGTCAGATCTGGAAGCAAAAATAACACCCGAAGAACCCCATTGCAATTATGCTGACAAAGTCAAAGAAAGGAAATACAAATACAATTTTTGATGTGTGGGGCCCATAAGAAAGAAGAAACGTGAAAACACTTTTATGTGTCTCGAACAAGGCAGTTAGCTTCAACACTCCTCCCTGCTGCCCAGTCTTCAAGCCTGTGAAAGTCATCCAGCTTCATCATATTTATCAGAGATCTTATATTCTCAAATTGATTTCGTTGAAGAGCTTTTGTTAGAATATCAGCATGTTGTTGTTGTGTGGGCACATAGTTAAGAAAAATCTCTTTGTTCTTTACTGCGTCTCTCAAGGCGTGATACCGAACCTTAATGTGTTTAGCTCTTCCAAAGTGTATCGGATCTTTTGCAATTTGAATTGCAGCTTTATTATCAACTTTCAGAACAGTTGCATCCTCTTGATCAAATCCAATATCTTCCATCACCTGTCCTAACCAAATACAATGATTCATTGCTGAGGCTGCAGCTACGTATTCTGCCTCGGCCGTAGATTGTGCAACAATATTATGTTTTTTTGTACCCCATGAGAAAGCTGCATTGTTCATATAAAATATATAACCAATAGTACTCTTTGCATCATCACATCCAGCATAATCACTATCTACATATCCACTCAACACAGGTTTTCCAACATGAAGATGAGAATGAAAGAGTAATCCATATTCAGTAGTTCCTTTTACATACCTGAGTACCCTCTTTGCTGCTTCCCAATGAATTTTTAATGGCTTGTGCATAAATCTTGACAATACATTGACAGCAAAGTTCAAGTCAGGTCTAGTATGTGAAAGATACAACAGGTTTCCTATCAAACTTCGGTATAAATAACAATCAGCCTCACTTGAGATATTGTTACTCGACAAATTTAGTTTAGAATCCATAGGCGTTCTACACAAGTTTGCCTCAGTCATCCTGAATTTTTCCAACAAATCATTGTTGTATTTTTGTTGAGTAATAAAAATACCCTTGCCACTTTTCTGATGTATTTCAAGACCAAGATAGTATTTCATAAGTCCCAAATCAATCATTTCAAACTCAGATTTTACAGAGTTTTTGAAGTCTGTTATATCATCATAATTGCTCCCTGTAATAAACAAGTCATCGACATAAAGAGAAATAATGAGATAATCATTACCTTGGCCTCTCTTTATGTAAAGAGTATGATCAGCATGACTTCTTTTTAAACCATTTTTTATCAGGAAAGCGTCTATTCTACTGAACCAAGCTCTTGGTGCTTGTTTGAGGCCGTAAAGAGCTTTGTTCAATTTGTAAACAAATATGTTTTTATCTTTCACTTTAAAACCTTCTGGTTGTTTAACATACACATCTTCTTCCAATATACCATTTAAAAATGCCGTTTTAACATCCATATGATGTACTTCCCAACATTGACTTGCTGCAAGAGCTAATAGAAGCTTTATGGTGTCCAATTTTGCTACAGGAGCAAACACATCATTGAAGTCAATACCATGATTATGGGAATAACCCTTTGCTACTAATTTGGCCTTGAACTTATTTAAACTTCTGTCAGTATTTAATTTCGTTCTATACAACCACTTTACTCCAATCACTTTTTTCTCAAATGGTCTTGATACCAGTTCCCACGTTTTGTTCTTTTCTATCGATAATATTTCATCCTTCATAGCCAAAATCCATTTTTCATCTTTTGAAGCTTCCTGGAAATTTAATGGATCAAACATCATTGAATTTGTGGATTCATACACATCTTTTAGAGATCTTACTTTAGCTCTTAATTCCTCTTCTTCTTCATCAACTTTATTTTAGTCATCTTGTTCAATGTTATCATCAGATTCTGTTCCAGCATCATCATCACATTGAGGGTTAGAGACAATAATTTCTTGTTGTAAACTTTCAATTTTAGAAGATTCACCTTGATGCTCTTCAAATTCCTCATTTTCAATCCCTGGAGAAGTTTCTGCATGTGTTATGTAATCATTTTCAATACTTTGCACAATAGTATCTCCAATCACACCAGAGTCATGAATATCCCTCATTATCATTTCCAGTGCCACTGAGATAATAATCAGGAATGCCAGCTTGCTTAATCACTTCAGCATTAGAAGGAATACCTGTAGAATCAAAGTCAGATTTAATTGAATTTTGATTCAAATCCCATTCCTTGTTTTCTTCAAAAATAACATCTCTACTTATGATTACTTTCTTGGTTTTAGGACAGAAAATTATGTATGCCTTTACTCCACTTCCATAACCAACAAAAATTCCCACTCGTGATTTTTCATCAAGTTTTGTCCTTTTTTCAGCTGGAACGTGTACATGACAAATACTACCGAAGATTCTTAAATGTTGTGCTGACATTTTGCTTTCAAACCATAGTTCGTATGCTGTTTTTTTCCCAATATTTGAGAAGGGAGGGAATTTAAGAGGTAAACTTATGTGTAGGCTGCTTCTGCCCAACATGAATGCGGTAGATTTTTTTCAAATAAAAGACATCTAGTCATCTCAACTATTGTTCTATTTTTCCTCTCGGTTACACCGTTTTGCCGAGGTGCGTACGGTGTTGTAAATTGGTGAATAATTCCTTCTAACTCGCAAAATCTTTTCAAAAAAATAGAGATGTACTCTCCTCCATTATCAGACCGCAACCCTTTTACTTTCCTCTCGGTTTGTCTTTCTACCATGGCTTTAAATCTTTTAAAAACACCAAATGTTTCTGATTTTGNGTTGCATCCTCTTGATCAAATCCAATATCTTCCATCACCTGTCTTAACCAAATACAATGATTCATTGCTGAGGCTGCAGCTACGTATTCTGCCTCGGCCGTAGATTGTGCAACAATATTCTGTTTTTTTGTACCCCATGAGAAAGCTGCATTGTTCATATAAAATATATAACCAGTAGTACTCTTTGCATCATCACATCCAGCATAATCACTATCTACATATCCACTCAACACAGGTTTTCCAACATGAAGATGAGAATGAAAGAGTGATCCATATTCAGTAGTTCCTTTTACATACCTGAGTATCCTCTTTGCTGCTTCCCAATGAATTTTTAATGGCTTGTGCATAAATCTTGACAATACATTGACAGCAAAGTTCAAGTCAGGTCTAGTATGTGAAAGATACAACAGGTTTCCTATCAAACTTCGGTATAAATAACAATCAATCTCACTTGAGATATTGTTACTCGACAAACTTAGTTTAGAATCCATAGGCATTCTACACAAGTTTGCCTCAGTCTTCCTGAATTTTTCTAACAAATCATTGTTGTATTTTTGTTGAGTAATAAAAATACCCTTGCCACTTTTATGATGTATTTCAAGACCAAGATAGTATTTCATAAGTCCCAAATCAATCATTTCAAACTCAGATTTTACAGAGTTTTTGAAGTCTGTTATAACATCATAATTGCTCCCTGTAATAAACAAGCCATCGACATAAAGAGAAATAATGAGATAATCATTACCTTGGCCTCTCTTTATGTAAAGAGTATGATCAGCATGACTTCTTTTAAAACCATTTTTTATCAGGAAAGCCTCTATTCTACTGAACCAAGCTCTTGGTGTTTGTTTGAGGCCGTAAAGAGCTTTGTTCAATTTGTAAACAAATCTGTTTTTATCTTTCACTTCAAAACCTTCTAGTTGTTCAACATACACATCTTCTTCCAATATACCATTTAAAAATGCCGTTTTAACATCCATATGATATACTTCCCAACATTGACTTGCTGCAAGAGCTAAGAAGCTTTATGGTGTCCAATCTTGCTACAGGAGCAAACACATCATTGTAGTCAATACCATGAATCTGGGAATAACCCTTTGCTACTAATTTGGCCTTGAACTTATTTAAACTTCCGTCATCATTTAATTTCGTTCTATACAACCACTTTACTCCAATCACTTTTTTCTCAAATGGTCTTGATACCAGTTCCCACGTTTTGTTCTTTTCTATCGATAATATTTCATCTTTCATAGCCAAAATCCATTTTTCATCTTTTGAAGCTTCCTTGAAATTTAATGGATCAAACATCATTGAATTTGTGGATTCATACACATCTTTTAGAGATCTTACTTTAGCTCTTAATTCCTCTTCTTCTTCATCAACTTTATTTGAGTCATCTTGTTCAATGTTATCATCAGATTCTGTTCCAGCATCATCATCACATTGAGGGTCAGAGACAATAATTTCTGGTTGTAAACTTTCAATTTTAGAAGATTCACCTTGATGCTCTTCAAATTCCTCATTTTCAATCCCTGGAGAAGTTTCTGCATGTGTTATGTAATCATTTTCAATACTTTGCACAATAGTATCTCCAATCACACCAGAGTCATATGAATATCCCTCATTATCATTTACAGCGCCACTGAGATAATAATCAGGAATGCCAGCTTGCTTAATCACTTCAGCATTAGAAGGAATACATGTAGAATCAAAGTCAGATTTAATTGAATTTTGATTCCAATCCCATTCCTTGTTTTCTTCAAAAATAACATCTCTACTTATGATTATTTTCTTGGTTTTAGGACAGAAAATTATGTATGCCTTTACTCCACTTCCATAACCAACAAAAATTCCCACTCGTGATTTTTCATCAAGTTTTGACCTTTTTTCAGCTGGAACGTGTACATGACAAATACTACAGAAGATTCTTAAATGTTGTGCTAACATTTTGCTTTCAAACCATAGTTCGTATGCTGTTTTTTTCCCAATATTCGAGAAGGGAGGGAATTTTAGAGGTAAACTGATGTGGAGGCTGCTTCTGCCCAACATGAATGCGGTAGACTTTTTTCAAATAAAAGATATCTAGTCATCTCAACTATTGTTCTATTTTTCCTCTCGGTTACACCGTTTTGCTGAGGTGTGTACGGTGTTGTAAATTGGTGAATAATTCCTTGTAACTCGCAAAATCTTTTCAAAAAAATAGAGATGTACTCTCCTCCATTATCAGACCGCAACCCTTTTACTTTCCTCTCGGTTTGTCTTTCTACCATGGCTTTAAATCTTTTAGAAACACCAAAAGTTTCTGATTTTGATTTCAAAAAATATATCCAACAAAATCTACTATAATCATCAATAAATATAATAAAATACTTACTTCCACTCCATGACTCTTCTTTAAATGGTCCACATATATCGGTGTGAATCAGATCCAACTTATTTTTTGCACGGGAGAAGCTTTCATAAAATGGCAATCTTGCTTGTTTTCCTCTTTGGCAAGTTCGGCAGATGCACTCATCAAAATTTATCTCTGGAAGATTCATCACCATACAATTTTTCTTCAGAATTTTCAGGTTTCTAATTCCGTAATGACCAAGCCTTTTATGCCATAACTCTGATACTTCTGTTGCAGACAAACTAATTTCCTCATTTCCTTCGACTGGTGTGATGTTGAACAGATTATTATCCATCATTTTTATATCAAGCTTTACTTTTCTCGTAGGATCTTCAATTTCACATTTCAAGTTTTGAAAACAAATTTTGAAATCTTGTTTCAGCAGTTGTCCTAGACTCAATAGGTTTTGTTTCAATCCAGATACAAACAAAACATCATTTATTTCCATCCTTCCAGTATGATTATGAATATGCACTTTTCCTTTTCCTTGAACCAATGTGGTGAGTCCCGTGGCTGATCTTACTATTCTGCTTTCTGAGTTTTGAAATTCAACAAAAAGATTCTTATCCTTACACATATGTTTAGAACACCCGCTATCAAGTATCCATCCAAGTTCTCCAAAAGTGGCAACTGATAAGCATATCTCAAGATCACAATTATCGTCAAAGAAAAAATCTACAGCATTTGCTTGATCATCTTTCTGTATACTTTGACAAACTTTTTCTACATGTCCGAGTTGTCCACACTTTTGACATACTGCATCCGGTCGCCAAAAACAGAAATCTGGTTTATGATTTGTTCTACCACAATGTCTACAAGGAGGATATGGTTCCCTTCTTTGTGCAAATCCAATCCCTGGTGTATGATTTCTAACATTTTCTTTCCTAACATATAAATTTCCAGGGGAATTCAGATTTGCTTCTTTGCCTTTATCTTTTCCATAAGTCGTTGAAGAAACAGCAAGATTTTGAGCATGAAGAGCAAGTTCAGAATTTTCAACTTCATCATCTATCTCAGGTGGTCGCATAGCCATCCTTTTTTCAGAGGTTTGTAAAGAACTTATGAGTTCCAAAAAGTGATCTTCCTTAGTTTCCCATTAACCTGTAATGCACACAACATCGGTTCAAAATGACTAGGTAGACTCATAATTGTTTTCTCAACAATTTTATCATCTGAAAGATCCTCCCCCAAAGCTCTGATTTCGTTGACAATCTTGATTGTTCTATCATAATAATCTTGCAAATGTTCCTTAAAATACATTTTATTCGCCTCAAAATCAGCCATTCTATTTCTTGAATGTATTTTTCTTACTTCATCACCTCCTTCATAAAGACTTTTTAGTCTCTGCCAAATATCCTTTGGTGTGCTACAATCAACGATTTTTTCAAACATATCAACTGTTAGTGCATCATGGAGAATGGTGAGAGTCTTGTATCGTTCCAAAGTGTAAGTTTTATAAGCTGCCTTTTCACTTTCAAAAGAGTTTTCAGCCAAAACATTCCCTCCTTTATCATCTTCAACATAATGCCATAGATCCCAAGCCTTCAAATAAGTAGTAATATTCATGACCCAAGAAAAATAGTTTTGCCCATCAAATACTGGTGGTGCCCTCATAGAGTTCGAAGCCATGATTAACCAACAAAAGAACCAAATTTCTAAAAATTTTCTTCAGAAACAAATGAATCAAAACAGTCTCATTATAGATCGTAAGTGCTCCGATACCATGTTGATTTAAACGTGAATACATAACTTACCAAGAGTATTTGAAAACTTTGTGTTTCTGGAACCACAATCGTCAGATCTGGAAGCAAAAAAACACCCGAAGAAAACCCTTGCAATTATGCTGACAAAGTCAAAGAAAGGAAATACAAATACAATTTTTGATGTGTGGGACCCATAAGAAAGAAGAAACGTGAAAACACTTTTATGTGTCTCGGACAAGGTAGTTAGCTTCAACAATATCAAATTCAAAATAAAGTTGGTTTTAACATAACATATTATTTAATTATAAAATTGTATTATATGAGTCGAATCCCAGACAAGGATTTATTCAATTCAATAAAGAGAAGTATTCAAATATGAAATAAGCAGAGAAGCCATGGATTTATGTGGATCCACCGAACTGGGACTGGAGGAGATTGATGACGTTCTTATCAACTTGGAAAGCTCTCATCAGCACATCAGGATTGATCGGCGGCTGAGATCCAAACACGGCGTTAGAAATAGTTATAACCCCAGGATTTTGACTGTCGAAACTTGCATGGACAACGGCGTTGGTGTTTCCTGTGTTAAGCTGGAAATGAATCAGCCCCTGTGGGAAGACGAAAACGTCGCCTGGGTATAATGTCTTTGTGAAGAGCTGGTTCCTTGTGTTGGGGGTTGCGGGATTCGAGGTTACGAATCCGACGAAAAGCGTTCCTTCAAGCAAAACTATAACTTCAGTGGCTCGTGGGTGAATATGGGGAGGGTTGAGACCATAAGGAGCGAAATCAATGCGAGCTATAGATACTCCCAGTGTATTCAGACCAGGAAGTTGGTTAACATTAACTGGAGTCACAGCTGATCCTTGTCGGTTCGACATGTTCCCGGCGACATTCATGATGTTTTCTTGCTTCATCTACGTTGATTTGTTAGCATTCAAGGAGATGAACAATGTAACAATGAAGGAAGAAAGACGGCACTACATTTCTCAGCCAAAAAAAACATACCAACATAGGGTTTCACATGTGTTTTTATATTGCCACATGTACAAAATATTTTATAATTAAAGAAAAAACGTGTTTGCCTACTTCAGTCAAAATAGGAGGTGCCGCTTTGACTACGATCCAATTTCATTTTGGGGGCTCCAGTTTCTTCTCTCGGCCACATTTCTTCTTCATTGCAGTTCTTGCGGGTCCAAGCTCTGGCTCTTCCTCAACAATTCAAACCACGGAAAAGGAAATCATCCACTACCACCGTGTTGGGGTTCTTGCAGATCCTCCCGTTCACAAAAACTGCATACCAAAGGGTGTTGTTTTAATAATAAACTCCACAAAAACAGGTCTAATTAATTTAACTTACCGCCAGCAGCAGGGTTGTTGATAGCAACGCAGAAGTCTTGGAGTTGGGTGGGGTCTGATGCATATGAGAAGGAAGCGAATGATGCAAAGAGAAATAGGGAAGAGATGGCGAAACTCATCTTCATTTCAATTTCAAGTAACTACAGAAAACAGCTCGGCATTTATAGATGTGAAGTTGCCTTAGAGCCGCCATTGGTATTTTAATGGGGTAGAGTTTGCCTGGTTCCGCTGGCTTTACTAGACCAAGCACCCATAGGAAGAGAAACATATACAAAGTTCAATATATTAGTCTGGATTAGGTAACCATAACTTTGAAATTAGAAAAAAAACTATGTTACCACCATACGAGACACGATTTGTGATTCAAAATACGTAATTTTTTAGAGAATCCGGATAAGGATTATTAAATTTTATAATTATTTTAGTTATATAATTTATAGTTTTTTATAAGTTAAAATAAATATAATTATTGATAAAATATATTTGAATCATGATCAAATTATATAATAATATATAATAAATATATTATCATCAAACTAAAAGTTTGTTAAAATTTAAAATCAATAAAATAATTAAAAGTTGATATATATTACATAACTTATAAAATTTCTAACACAATAATTTAGATTTCTTATTTATTTTTTGAATTTTTTCAATTTTGAATTCTCATTTAACTCGATTCGATAATCGAAAAATAGGAAGAGAATCACGAATATTAGAAAATCAGATTCGTAAATATCTGTAAAAATAAAGAATAATGAGAACGCAGAAAAAAATGATCTTTTTAGTTGAGTTTCAGATTTGATTTCAACATTTAAATTTCCTTTGATAAAGTCAATGCATCCCATCTTCCTTGTCTTGTTTTTGAAATTAGGTTCCCAGGAAACTGTTGTTACGTAGTTATGAGAAGGTGATGATGTAATAAACACAAGTATTTTTATTGCAAAGTGGTGTGAATGATATGAGATGAATTCTTGTGATCTTATGATAATCTGTTTGCGGCCTGTAACAGAGGCTGAGAATGATCTGGATCTGGTCCGGCAGAGGCTGGGTTCTTGATCTATGATGTTGAGAAGCTTCGACGCGGATTCGTCGAAGTGGCGAAGCGGAAGCGGCGAATCGGCAAACTTAAAAGAATTCATTTTTTGAAGCGGCTTCAAATATTAAAAAATAATAAATAAAAAAAATTACATCCATAAAATATCAAAATGACAACTTAAAATAAAACAAATGCATATGTTCATCAAATATTTTTAATTCATGAACATTTCTAAAGTATTTAGAAAACTAACTAAGAGAGTTAACGGTCCATTCATCTACGTCTTCTACAGTTCGTCTATCTCCGGTTCAACATTCATCATATGTTCTTCTAATTCGGGCTCATCAAGTGAAAGATTAGCAAATTGAAGTAATCTCATCCTAGTCATAGACTCGATTCCATCTCCAACTATATCCCACAATTTGGTATCACCTTCGACATACTCCGTAGATTTCCTAGAAGCAAGTCGGAGATTTGTATGAACAAATACCAAGTCTTCTGCACGTGAAGGAGCTAACTTGTTTCTCTTTGAAGAATGTCTGAATGAATAAGTACAGCAATTTCTTTCGCAACATGAAGAAGAAGAAACGTGTACATATGAATTTTATGAAAACATTGAATTTGTCATAATTAACACAAATAAATAAAAGACAAACATGTCGAAGTAAACGTGTAGATAATTTTTGAAGGTGTGGTGCTGGTGCTCCATGCATTATCCACCAAGCCAAAGACTCTATCGTTCCTCTTTCCGCTTTAGAGTCATCTTTATTAAAATCACATGAATATGCTAAGAAAGCAGCAAACTCATTATTCACCAATGATCTTATATTATCATCGGAGAAAAGACGCTTCACACATTCTTTCCTAAGACGATAGACTTCGGGATCAAATTGTGGAGCAAGCAAACTTGGATATTATTTTTGCCACTCATGAGTTGCACACATGAAATAATGAAATTATTATAATACAGCATGCCACATAATATTACTAAAAGTAAAGCATTTACATCACAAACATAAACATTCTTACTTTGGGTTCAAAGAATATGCTAGAGCATATAAAGGTGTTATGCATTTCACACGTCTTTTCTCCAATATATCATGAACAACATCCCAAAAAAAGATTATTCTTCTGGTTGTTTCTTCTCATGTGCATATATTATCGCTTGCACCTTTGCTATTATCATTCGCCATATCGGATAAATCATATGAAGACTCGGGCTATCGGTGTCAAACAATCGGATCATATCATAAATAGGTTCAATGAATGCTAAAATATAATCAATCTCATCCCAAAACGTCTCTTCTAACAATAATGCTCTAATTGCTCTAGCCTTATTCATATCATCATTTCTATAAGAATTCCACTTCTCATCAACAACCATGGCCCTCAAAAAACATCCAATTTTTTTGAATCTTTTCATCATAACAATCGCAGAAGCAAAACGTGTGTCTACAATGTGCAACATTTGCAATTTTGAGAATTGCTTAAATATAGTCAATCTCATTGAATGTTTAACGATGAAGGTTTTCACCAAGATAATGGAGTCCACAACTTTGTTGATCCAACAACACTGCGCATATGCAAAATCATTTTCTTTTGTGTTTTTTGGATAACATATATTTTTCATAACGAGATTCACTGTATGTACAACACAAGGAGTCCAAAAAACCTGAAAAGAAATAGATTACACATTAAATCTTATGTTAAGTAACATAATTAAAAAATATCAAACAATTTAAAATACCTGGGGATACTTCCCTTCTATCATCAAACCTATAGCTCTACAAACAATAGCGCTATCTGTTATTATCTACACAACACATTCTACTCCTATCTTTGCAATAGAATTATCCATCAGATTTGCAATAAATAAAACATTCTTTACTTTACCTTCGCAATTTATTGCTTGCAAAAACATAGGACCATCATCATTCACCGCAATAAAATTAATGAGTGGTCTTCTTTGAGGATCCGACCATCCATTAGACACTAAACTAACCCCCTTAGAATGCCATAAACTCTTTCTTTTATCCAATGTATGTTCAATTCTACATCTTTCATTTTTTAAAAGTATCAATCGAAGAGCATCATAGGAAGGAGGACTATAACCTATTAAAAGAATCATCAAAGATATAATAAGCTTAATTTGTTTAATAAAACACAAATGAACTTAGAAAATTTAAACACACCTTCAATTTTGCATGCCGCCGCTAACAAAGCAAATGTTCTCTTATAATGAGGGTTACGTGCAAGATTGAAAGGAATACCTCCTGAATAAAATATTCTTGCAATTTTGACATCAAGTTCATCTCTAAAATTTTGTTTAAACATCTCTGTTAGAGTTGATTGTCCACCACTACTCCTCTTTTTGGAATTATCTTCTCTCAAAGATTCCATTAGACTTTCATATGTGGATGAAAAATTCTTGCTTAAAACCGGACGGGATAACAAATTATTTGTGTAATCATTGTGTAACAAAGACATTTCTTCGAGATCCTTCTTTGTCACCTTAGCACAAGAAGAAATTCCATTCCTATGTATCTTCAATAGATAAGCTTTAACCCTAGAATAAGAACCACAATATTTGTTCTTGCAAAAATTACAAGTGAAATGTAGTGTTCCCCATTCTTTGTTCTCATTTAATTTTGTCATAAAACACCATAGTGGAGGCAATGATTTCTTTCCCGATGACTAATTTGAAGAACTTCATTGCTGAAAAGTTTGATCTACTTCACCACCACTATCCATCTAATTTTTCAAAAAACAATTAAATAAGTGAGAAAAATACAAATGAACTAATATTATATGATCATCATATAACATATTCAAATTTTATACATTCCTTCATAATGATAATAGAATGTACACAAATATGAAAAAATGTGCAAAATCTTTTATAAAACAAAAATTGAGCAATTAATTGAGCATATTTAAATTCTTTGTTTTCACATAATATGTATTAGGAAGAAAAACACATGTAAATAGCATCAACATGACCAATTCAATTATCTCTCATTGTAGCATAACCACATCACAGAAGTAAAATGATTTAAGATAACTAACCAAGAAATTTTTAGATTGAAAGAGAATACAGTTTGATCCTCATTCCATTGTTGCCACCATTATTCAATTCAATCAAAAGTTCACAAATGCTTTTTTCGGGATCATTATACAAATAATCAATTTAGAAGACGTAAACACATTTTATATGAAAAATGCTTTACTTACAGTAGAATTACTTGTCGTAAAACCAATTCTCCTAAAAAAATTTCTTTTCTTTATCAAATAGCAATAAAACTCTCCAGCAAGTAGTCATACACAAAAATCCAAAATACATTTAATAGCTTACCAAGAAATGCTCACCACCGACTATTATCTTCTTTGCACCGAAATCTCTAAACTCCAATTATGTCTCCATTGACAACATTTATAATGAAAAAGATGGATCTTTGGGCATATAATTGGGAAGGGGGCGATGAAGAAGAAGAAAAAACCCGTAGTAGAGACTAAGACGGAACAAAATAAAACGAGAGAAAACCCTAGATATTAATTAATAACATAGACGCTTCATTCCCGCTTCGTTTCACGCTTCACGCTTTAGAGCGATTCCGAAGCGGGAACGGCAGGCAACCGACGCGTCGAAGCATCATAGTTCTTAATTAACCGCCCTTTTCTGTACGACCTCTACATCCCACAAAAGCTTTTCACGAGACTTGGGACGATGGTAAATATCATGGGTGATTGAGTTTCGCCATGGGGGAAGGCCTCCATTTGGGCGCAGGTAATATCCCCAAAAAGATCGAAGCTTGACCTGCATTCCATCACTCAAAGGTGGACATTGGGTGGCGGGATTGCAGTGTCGGAGAAAGACGGACCTCATAAACAATAAATACCAGCTTAAACATAGACTAGCTCCTTGGACCAATGGAGAAATAATGAAAATGGCCTAATTGTTGGTGAAGCCCAAATGATAGCCAATAACAGTTAATAAAAGGAATCTTTGGCAGTTTTGAAAGAACCGTTGGTCCTACAAAAGATGGGAATAAAAGAGAAAAGCTTGCACAGAGATCAATCGTAAGATTAAGAGAGATTCAAAGCAGACAAAAGTGTGAAGAAAGAAACATACATCTCCTAAAATGGATTTTTACAGCATTGACTATGAAGATCTTTTGAGTTGATTTTATCTTCATGTTCATGAATCTTGTGTTTTATATCTTTGAAAGTGTAACATGGATATAGTGAATTGGACCTGGTTTCGGATCTTGTGGTTTTCATCCGATTTTGTCGGTTTCCACGTAAATCGGTGTTGGTGACTGAATTTCATTTTCTGCAAAATTAACAAAGAATCACAGACATAATAGAGTAAAAAGAAGAGTGAATTCCTAACACACAATAATACGGCGCCGTCTAGTGTACCTTCCTAGAGGTGACCCCTGGAAGAAAGGGCGTGGAGGAGGCCCTGAGATACGTGTCATGGATGCTCTTGAGCCGAATTACGTCCTTATCTTCAACCTGTTGGGAAAATTACTCCCTTATCAAATCAGATTCTGTCACAATTTCCAGAGTCAAGGTAACAATCCACCAGAGCAAACTTC
The DNA here is from genome assembly GCA_009725065.1 of Utricularia reniformis. Lineage (NCBI taxonomy): Eukaryota > Viridiplantae > Streptophyta > Magnoliopsida > Lamiales > Lentibulariaceae > Utricularia > Utricularia reniformis. The sequence continues at coordinate 428,363 of RWGZ01000945.1, forward strand.
GTGTAGATGTTAGTCCCTTTAGATTGAATTGAGAGAAAACCAGAATTTTACGAGGAAATTGGAGTAAACCCGGAGAAAAACATCGGGATCGAAATCTCAATCCAATTTACTAACACTCCCGTCTTGTGTTTACAGGAATTCTGAAAGAAAAGTTACAACACCAAGATTGAAGAAATGCAATTAGTCTCTTATCGCCACAGGATGTCCGTATTATCGCACCTCGGCACTCCTTCATTCCACTCCACCAGATATGAATTTATGATCGTAAGTGAGACCCGATTTTTCTTTCAGTCTTGAAGATTGCTTTCAGTTTTTCGTTCTCCTGTGGTGCATTTCGTCCTTTGGTCTTTTTATGCTATTTTCTTTATGTTTTTGAGAGCAGTTATCGAAGTCGCGTTTTATTTTAATTTCCTCACTTCAGCGTCTTTAACTTCTTTTATTTTAAGTCTTTACGCCTCTTTTGTTTCAGCACGTAACCCTTATTTTTGCTACCAGTCTGGACGCGTGCCTTCAGCCCAACTCAACTCTCTATTCATCGCCGCTCAACCTGCAAAGACAAAGAGAAAAAAGGGAGAAGAGCAGGAGGGCTCAGCCTCACGCAAGAGTTGAGATAAGTCCGTTCATCTCTTCTTCTCCTGTTCCTACTCATGTATCTCAACAATACTTCCCCTCAGGTTGTGCGTCGATGATTTTGGTGCTGCTCGCCCTAGATCTGTTTGAGGATTTTGAACAGATCTGGTTCTGCTTTGGTTTTGCTCCCAATCTGGACTCGCACCAACTTACCCAGCTCAGACTCGACTACATCATTGTTCAACCTGCAGAAGGAAACCAAAGACAAAGAAGGCAAGAGTCAGTCCGTTCAACCTTGCTATTCTTTGAAGATAAGTTTCCTGTTCTTTGTCCATTTTCCTTCTTATTTCCCTTAGCAACTTCCCCTTAGTACAGAGATGAGCTCACTCGTCAGCCCTAGATTTGCTCAGGGGTGAGCAGACCAACGCCTTCAGCACAAATCTTCAGCTTGTTCCCAGGTATAATTTTAATTAGCATGTCTGCGATTTTTTCTGTTGTGTGTACCTTCTCAACACGGAATTCCTTAGAGTTAATAGCTTCACGGATCCAGTGTGTCTTGATATCTATGTGTTTTGTCCTGCTGTAAAACGTCGAGTTCTTGCTGAGCTCTATAGTACTCTGATTATCACACAAGAGTTCTTGATCTGAGTAGTCTAGGCCAAGCTCCTTCGTAAGTCTTGAGATCGAGAGGAGTTCCTTAGAAGTCTCGGTTAGAGCCATATACGCAGCCTCCGTAGACGACAAGGCCACTGTCCTTTGGAGTCTAGATTGCCAGGATACTGATCCCTGAGCCATGGTCACCACACAACCCGTGGTTGATCTTCTAGTGTCTAGATCTCCAGTTAGATCCGAGTCTGAGTAGGCTCTTATGTCTAGAAGTTCATCACTGCCTTTGAACCTTAGACACATATCTTTTGTTCCAGCTAGATACATGATTAGCCACTTTATTCCCTCCCAGTGGAGTCTTCCTGGAATGCTCATAAAATGACTTAGGACTGTAATGGGATAGACTATATCAGGTCGAGTAAACACAATTAGATACATGATTGATCCAACTGCAGAGGTGTAGGCAACTCCTTCCATGTCTGCATATTCATTATGAGTGGAGGGACAATTCTCCTTAGACTGTATAATCTTGTTAGACATTTGGGTAGTCAATGATTTTGCTCCTTCCATGTTCAAACGCTTAAGAATCCATTCAATATATGTTCATTGTGAGATGGTCAGTGATCGTTTGTCCCTGTTTCAAGTTATATGTATGCCTAGAATTCTCTTGGTAGCTCCAAGGTCCTTCATTTCAAAGAAGGCATCCAGTCTTTCTCTCAGCCTTCTTATTGATTCTTTTGATGTACCTGCAATCAAAAGATCATCCACATATAACAATAGAATTATAAATTTACCTTGTTCCTCATGTTTAAAATAGGCACAATGATCACTTTCCGTCCTCTTGAATTTTTCTTGAGTCATGAAGGAGTCAAATCTCTTATTCCACATTCTAGGAGCTTGCTTGAGTTCATAAATGCTTCGATTTAATTTGCACACATAATCCAGCTTGTCTTTGACTTCAAAACCAGTGGGCTGCTTCATGTAGATTACTTCATCCAAGTAGCCATTTAAGAAAGCAGTTTTTACGTCCATTTGTTCTAATTCCAGGTCTAGATGAGCCACTGCAGCTAGCACAAGTCATATTGTGGTGAATTTAACAATCGGTGAGAATATTTCATCAAAATCGACTACCTTTTTCTGCCAAAAGCCCTTCACCATGAGTCTAGCTTTATATCTAATAGTGTCATCAGCTTCTTGCTTTATTTTGAATATCCATTTGTTCTCCAAAGCCTTTCTTCCTGCTGGTAGAAATTCTATATCATAAGTTTGGTTGTGTTTTAGAGATTTGATCTCCTCTTTCATAGCTTGCAACCATTTGCTGCTTTCAGATGATTTAATTGCTACATACTATGATTTAGGTTCTCCTTCTTCAGTTACCAGAACATAATCCAAGGAGGGATACCTTGAGGAAGGTCTTCTGATCCTTCTAGTTTCAAGTTCTGAAAAATTTCCAGAATCTGACTCCACTTCAATTTCATCATTCGTTATATTTTCTGGTGCTTCCTCTGAAGTTTTTCTTATTTGCATTTTATTTGTATCAGGTTCCTTATTTTCAGTTCTCGGTGCTTCCAGGACTTCGGGTGATGTGCCATACTTCCATCTATTTATGTACACTTCTCTGCCAAGTCTTGTATCTGAAGTTTTGTCATTTTTTACTCCAATATTGCTCAAGTCTTGAATGGTTTGGTCTTCAAAGAATAATGCATCACTGGATCTGAAAATCCTTTCGGTTTTTGGATCCCAGAATTTATAACCAAATTTGTTGTCTCCATGACCTATGAAGATACATTCTTCTACATGGTCATCAAGCTTTTTCCTATTTTCTTTTGGAATGTGTACCAGTGCCCTACAACCAAAAACCTTTAAATGTTTAAGATTAGGACACTTATCTATCCATACACCTTCTGGAGTGTTTAAATCAATGTTGGTAGCTGGAGATCGGTTGACTAAATAGCGAGCCACTCCTAAAGCTTTAGCCCAAAAATCATTGTTTAGCCTAGAGGTCTTTAACAAGCATCTCACTTTGTTCAAGAGTGTTCTATTGAACCTCTCAGCTGTCCCATTGTGTTGGGGTGTCCCTGGCACAGTGAGCTCATGTATGATACCTTGAGACTTGCAAAAAGAATTAAACTCATTAGAAGTAAATTCCCCACCATTATCGGTTCTAAGAATTTTCATGTTCTTCCCCTTTTCCCTTTCAACAGCAGCCAACCATTCCTTGAATTCGAGGAATGTTGCATCCTTTGTGTGAATAGGATATGCCCAGATTTTTCTCGAGGCATCATCAATAAATGAGACAAAATATTTGCTCCCTCCTTTTAATATAATATCCAATGAGCACAAATCTGAAAAGACTAAGGCTAGGTTCTCTTTCTTTTTCTTTACAGTTGTGTGGAAAGGTTGTTTTGCTTGCTTTCCATAGATGCAATCCTCATATTTTTGTTCTGTTTTTCTGCCTTCAATGTGAATCAAACCATATTTTTTCAGTTTTTCTAAACCGGCATCCGAAATGTGCCCCATTCTTTTATGCCATAGCTGGAATAGATCAGTCTTTATCAAAGTATTGATTTGTCCAGTTTGAGGCAGCAGTGCAATTTTGTACAGAGTGTTTGATAATTTAGCTTCATCAATAGGTTTCCCATCTTTCAACAGCTTCCAGCAGTGGTTGTATGTTAGGCTCATAAATCCTTCCTTATCTAAGAAAGAAGTAGACAATAAATTTATCCTCAAATCTGGTATATATCTCACATCCCGTAGGATTAGTGTGTGTCCTTCCTTTGTTAAGGCTTCTATAGTCACAATTCCTTTCACCAATGCACAAGAGTGATTCCTCTTTCTTACAGTGCCAAGTTTCCCTTCAGAATAAGAAGTGAAGCAGTCCTTTCTTACTGTAGCATGATAGGAAGCACCCGAGTCAATTATCCACACCATTTCTTGATTAGATCAGTCTTCGGATACTTGGGCAGTAGAGATAACTAGGATTACTTCTTGATTTGTGGCTGCAACAGGTTCAGATTCTTTTACTCTTTTCCAGAACCAGCAGTCCTTCTTGAGATGCTCAACCTTTCCACACCAATTGCAACTCTTAGTTTCTTTTTGGTTGTTTTCAGGCTTCAAGAAAAGTTACAGCACCAAGATTTAAGATATGTAATTAGTCTCTTGTCGCCTGAGGATGTCCGAATTATCGCACCTCGGCACTCCTTCGTTCCACTCCACCAGATATGAATTTCTGATCGTAAGTGAGAAACAATTTTTCTTTCAGTCTTGAAGATTGCTTTCAGTTTTTCGTTCTCCTGTGGTGCTTTCGTCCTTCGGTCTTTTTATGCCCCTTTCTTTCTATTTTTTAGAGCAGTTATCGAAGTCGCGTTTTATTTTAATTTCCTCACTTCAGCGTCTTTAACTTCTTTTATTTTAAATCTTTACGCCTCTTTTATTTCAGCACGTAACCCTTATTTTTCTACCAGTCTGGACGCGTGCGTTCAGCCCAACTCAGCTCTCTATTCATCGCCGCTCAACCTGCAAAGAGAAAGAGAAAAAAGTGAGAAGAGCAGGAGGGCTCAGCCTCACGCAAGAGTTGAGATAAGTCCGTTCTTCTCTTCTTCTCCTGTTCCTATTCATGTATCTCAACACAACCAACTCCACCCCCCCCCCACAGAGCTATCTTTATCGATCCGTTGTCTTCTTGGGTTACAATCTCGTGGTCATCTCCAGCCACGAGGTATTTGTCTCTGTAGCTTATCAACCGTACGGTTTCTGCATTACGGAATACATCCATGACCCTGTGAGCCAGACAGAAATTACAAATTCGTTAATTTATACATCCATGATCCATTCATGTACTTTGTTCTCCCTCCCAATAACTTTTTTTCAAAATAAAAGGATTTTTAATATATGGTAAATATTTTGATATATGACGGTCAATTTTAATATGTTTTTATTTAATTATGATATTATTTTTGGAAAACAAATACATTTTATTTCACAATGATAAATTATATTATATTAACTTAAATGTTATGAAAACAATTTATTACAATAATGTAGTTATATAGTATTGAATTTTTCAAAAATTGTTATACTAATATTTAATTTAAGCATTTGATAAAAGAACACAAATATATTAAAAAAAACTCAGGTTTTTAGTGACTTGATATAATTATGAGGACATAATTGGCAAAGACCACCATACCAAGAAGAATCAAAGTTAATATTACTTTTTATTAAGATCAAAGAATCTTCTAGACACATCTACAAAAGATTTGTTGAATGTTTTTTGTATTTTAAAAATCTTAAAAACCATAACCTATTCTCGTATATAAAGAAAAAAAAATCTAAGAATGCCAAGATAAAAAAAAGAATTGGATAATTTCAATTGGAGTATCAAAGAGCATTTCTAAGTGAAGAATATGTACACAAACTGCACATTACTTGTTGTTTACTTACTGCAACTTCATAGGGCAAAGAGAGAGCCAAGAGAATCTGCAGAAAGAAGCTTCAATAAGGAAATGCGACACGTATACCAACAGATTTACAATGCAAAAACAAGATATGAAGGTGTAAATCAAGAGTCACATAACTTTTATAATATAATACTGAAATGTGAGATTACATACATAAGAGATAAGTGAAGCTTTGCTAATCACATATAGACCTCCATGAACGATTGGCAAACATGGCAAATGCTCAACTTGCTCTCGCATTCTTTACATAAGCACACATGTTTAAAAGAAAAGAGAAGCATGCAACTTGTTTGTCTGCACAAACCTTGGAAGCTATCGAATTCCAATTCAACTGAAGAAGGGTGAGGTCAACAAATAGACCATTGCTGCAAGATCCGGTGTACTCAACCTCACTATCCACATATCCTTTTTTGGCATGTGCACATTGAGTATAAACCTGCTATAGATTCTTGATCTTGTTCTCCATGTATTTTGCTCTTTGTTACCAAGCATTAGCTTCTACTGCAAGATGATCAACTCACTGGTCGAGCTCCATCACCTAAAAAAATTTCCTACGCATAACTTAGACCCACAACTCCAAGTGTATCAAACTCCAAACAAAATAGATAGAAGAAAACTTCAATATAATAAAGAAGATCATTTGGATTATACACATCGATGTAAATTATTACTTCTATTTACATTTTGACAAAAGGGTAATAGGAAAATTGAAATTATTAAAACTGTTGTCGCCACAATCTTTGGCTTAAAGAAAAGATCATTCATACAATACAACACATAAAACATGAATCAAACATTGCATCAAATATACATATTGTTGAAATATATCCCACATCGAATGTAGAAATAGAAAATATCTAGTTTATAAGAAGAGTGATATCATACATAATTGACTAGATCCAAATCTTTTTCAATTTGATTCACTTCTCTTATGGACTGGGTTGCACTCCCCGACCCATTGAATCCTAAATTTCAAGACAAAGAACTGAAGAACCCACCTGAAGCTTAATATGTCTATCAATGTGAGCATCATGCCTGCACAATTCTTGCTCAATAGTATCATACCCCATACCAATAAAAAATGAATCACCTGAATAAGTCAATAATGGATTTTCCAACGAAATACCTAGCCATGTGAGCACTAATCGTGCATGCAACAACCTTGCTGAAGATATATTCGAGTTATTGTTATTGTTGTTCTCCATTAAAGAATTGCTTCGTTGGCGTTGTCATCTTCAATTCTAACCCGAAATTCAACTTAAATCACACCCATCTTCCTCATGGACAGGGCATGGCGGTAGCCCTCCTACTTGAACTGATAATTAGTAAATTGAATAAATAAGCACTATGAGAAATCATAAAGAGAATCATCCAATGAATACAAAAATATGAGGGATATATGGAGGATGACTGTCAAGCAGATTAGGGGTGTTGAAATGGACTACGGGCTGTGGAATATGACAACATTAGAAAAGAAGAATCTTACATGCCGCGATATAAATTCTCCGACAAAGATACCTGAAGGTTTCGACCGCAACGGCTACTGTTAATGGAATGGCTGAAAGTGATTATGAGATAAGAATGCACCGAATAAAATATATGAGACATACACGTGTATAGACATGTAAACAAAGAACCAAAACACAACAAAAAACAAAACCCAAACCCCAAAAAATCCTGCAGATAATTAGGTTTAAACAACCTTTATATTAGAATAGATAACGATCCATCAAATTAGAATGCTATAGATTATACATTTTCAAAACAACCTTTTTAATACAACCCCGGATTCTTCAATTTAGAATCTATGATTCTAGTCTTCTTCAAATTAGAAAATTGATTTTGTTAAAATAGTCATGTAAATAGTTTAATGCCAAAAGTGGTTGCGTGGATGATAATTTTGATTTGGGAGTAAGTCAAACCCTCATATTTGAAATGACGAAAAATTCAAATGACTAAAAATGCCATCAACATATTGATCGATGTCGATTATGCGTTCGATCCNTAAAACTGTTGTCGCCACAATCTTTGGCTTAAAGAAAAGATCATTCATACAATACAACACATAAAACATGAATCAAACATTGCATCAAATATACATATTGTTGAAATATATCCTACATCGGATGTGGAAATAGAAAATATCTAGTTTATAAGAGGAGTGATATCATGAGTAATTGACTTGACCCAAGTCTTTTCAATGTGATTCACTTCTCTTATGGACTGGGTTGCACTCCCCGACCCATTTAAATGGCTCCATGCAAGATGAACAATTCAGTCTCATTGAGTCTTTGGATGAAAACAATGATGGAAATGAGGAGGAATTTTCAGTACGTGAAGTAAGATCTATACAGGACATCTACAGTAGATGTTTGGCTGCTCAAATGACTCCATCATCTGTTGCCGAAGCTCTTTTGTCAATGGACGTCCGCAATGAAGGATGAATTGGAAATGATCACAAAAAACCATACATGGGAACCAACTGATAGGCCGAGGAATCAAGAGGTGATTAGCACAAAATGGATCTTTAAAACGAAACTAAACTCCGATGGAAGTATCAACAAGTTGAAGGCAAGATTGGTGGTAAAGGGTTACTCTCAAGTCCATGAAATTGAGTTCAATGAAACATTCGCTCCCGTTGCAAGATTGAATACAATCAAACTACTAGTGAATCTAGCAGCTCAAATGAGATGGAAAATGTTCCAAATGGATGTCAAGTCCGCGTTTCTAAATGACGACTTGGAAGAAACAATCTATATTGAACAACCTGAAGGATTTGTGCTCCCTAATCATGAACACCAAGTATTCCGATTGAAAAAAGCCCTTTAGGGACTGAAACAAGCTCCAAGAGCCTGGTTTTCTAAACTGGACACACACCTCATCAAGCTGGATTTTATGGAAAATTCGGCTGAAGCAACTCTTTATTTCAAGGTTTCATCTGAATCAACTACTATAATTGCTGTATACATGGATGATCTCCTGATACTTGGGAACGATGATTTGGAGGTTGAACGAATTAAGCAAGGTATGCAATCTATTTTTTAAATGAATGACTTCGGAGTTGCATCTTATTTTCTTGGCTTTGAATTATGCCAATCTTCATCTGGTATTTTTATGAGCCAAAGGAAATATGCATATGACTTATTGGTTAAATTTGGGGCAAAAGTTTGTGTTGTCCAAAGGAAATATACTTGGGGACAAAAGTTTGAGACTAAGGATGGTAGCCTCCCTGCGGATGCAAAGCTGTATAGGAGCATTATTGGTTCTCTTATGTTCCTAGTTATAACAAGGCCTGACATTGCTTTCTCTGTGAGTGTGTTGTCAAGATTCATGCAAGAACCAACCACAATTCATCTCGCTGCTGCTAAAAAAATTCTGAGCTATATCAAGGTCACTGTGAATTTCGGACTCACTTTTGTCAAAGGAACTGAAGTTCTGTTATTAGACTTTACAGATTCTGACTTTGCAGGATGTGGGGATGATTCATAAAGCACATCCGGATATTGCTTCTCCTTAGGTTCTAGTATCTTCAGCTGGAAATCCAAGAAACAAGGTTGCGTTGCACAATGGTCGGCTGAAGTCGAGTATATGTGATTGAAATAGAAGAATTGATTGAAATAACAGTAGAGTCTCATGAATCTGGAAGTGTGTCTATCAACATATGTGCAAGAACTTTATCCTCGAACACACAATCTGTTTCAGCCAATTTATTGACAATTTCTTGGAACATTCCAAGAGGATCAGTCATGGGGAGCCTTCTTTGAACCTTAGTCTCATTAGTCTTTTGAAAAAAAATTCTTGGGACTGTGTAGACTTTGGGTCAAAGATACTTTCGAGTTTTTCCCACATCAATTTTGCATCAGTTTCGCTGGCAACATGATGACAATTGGCGATGTCGATCCATTGGCGAATAAAGCCTAAGGTCTGGATATGTTTCATATCCCAGTCCTCCTGCTTATACTTTTCTGGTTTCAGGGCTCCGAATTTTACTGGTTCAAATAGGAATCGACAATATAACAAGTCTTGCATCCTATTCTTCCACTCCGGATAGTTCTTGGATGTTAACTTGATCATCGAATAAGGTTCTCCAGCCATGCTCTTCAGGGCAGCGCTCCAGTTGAGTTTTGAATCTATTCTTTATGTGATTATCTTGCAATGTTGATCAGTGATCTCCGTTTTGCTTTCTTGTTAAATTTCCGCAGACGTTTCGACCTGCATGGGCCACCACTTATTGGGAAAATTACTCCCTTATCAAACCAGATTCTGTCACAATTTCCAGAGTCAAGGTAACAATCCACCAGAGCAAACTTCGTGTAGATGTTAGTCCCTTTAGATTGAATTGAGAGAAAACCAGAATTTTACGAGGAAATCGGAGTAAACCCGGAGAAAAACCTCGGGATCGAAATCTCGATCCAATTTACTAACACCCCCGTCTTGTGTTTACAGGAATTCTGAAAGAAAAGTTACAGCACCAAGATTGAAGAAATGTAATTAGTCTCTTGTCGCCTCAGGATGTCCGAATTATCGCACCTCGGCACTCCTTCGTTCCACTCCACCAGATATGAATTTCTGATCGTAAGTGAGACCCAATTTTTCTTTCAGTCTTGAAGATTGCTTTCAGTTTTTCATTCTCCTGTGGTGCTTTTCGTCCTTCGGTCTTTTTATGCCCCTTTCTTTATGTTTTTTAGAGCAGTTATCGAAGTCGCGTTTTATTTTAATTTCCTCACTTCAGCGTCTTTAACTTCTTTTATTTTAAGTCTTTACGCCTCTTTTGTTTCAGCACGTAACCCTTATTTTTNACGATAGACTTCGGGATCAGATTGTGGAGCAAGCAAACTTGGATATTGTTTTTGAAACTCTTGAGTTGCACACCTGAAATAATGAAATTATTATAATAGAGCATGCCACATAATATTAGTAAAAGTAAAGCATTTACATCACAAACATAAATATTCTTACTTTGGGTTCAAAGAATATGCTAGAGCATGTAACGGTGTTATGCATTTCACACGTCTTTTCTCCAATATATCATGAACAACATAAAAAAAAAATTGTTCTTTTGGAGGTTTCTTCTCATGTGCATATATTATTGCTTGCACCTTTGCTATTGTCATTCGCCATATCAGATAAAACATATGAAGACTTGGGCTATCGGTGTCAAACAATCGGATCATACCATAAATAGGTTCAGTGAAAGCTAAAATATAATCAATCTCATCCCAAAACGTCTCTTCTAACAATAATGCTCTAATTGCTCTAGCCTTATTCACATCATCATTTCTATAAGAATTCCACTTCTCATTAACAACCATGGCCCTCAAAAAACATCCAATTTTTTTGAATATTTTCATCATAACAATAGCAGAAGCAAAACGTGTGTCTACAATGTGCAACATTTGCAATTTTGAGAATTGCTTAAATATAGCTAACCTCATTGAATGTTTAACGATAAAGTTTTTCACCAAGATAATTGAGTCCACAACTTTGTTGATCCAACCACACTGCGCATATGCAAAAGCATTTTCTTTTGTGTTTTTTGGATAACATATATTTTTCATAACGAGATTCACTGTATGTACAACACAAGGAGTCCAAAAAACCTGAAAAGAAATAGATTACACATTAAATCTTATGTTAAGTAACATAATGAAAAATTATCAAACATTTTAAAATACCTTAGGATACTTCCCTTCTATCATCAAACCTGCAGCTCTACAAACACTGGCGCTATCTGTTATTATCTGCACAACACATTCTACTCCTATCTTTTCAATAGAATTATCCATCAGATTTGCAATAAATAAAACATTCTTCACTTTACCTTCGCAATTTATTGCTTGCAAAAACATAGGACCATCATCATTCGCCGCAATAAAATTAATGAGTGGTCTTCTTTGAGGATTCAACCATCCATCAGACACTAAACTAACCCCCTTAGAATGCCAAAAACTCTTACTTTTGTCCAATGTATGTTCAATTCTACATCTTTCATTTTTTAAAAGTATCAATCGAAGAGCATCATAGGAAGGAGGACTATAACCTATTAAAAGATTCATCAAAGAAATAATAAGCTTAATTTGTTTAAAAAAACACAAATGAACTTAGAAAATTTAAACACACCTTCAATTTTGCATGCCGCGGCTAACAAAGCAAATGTTCTCTTATAATGAGGGTTACGTGCAAGATTGAAAGGAATACCTCCTGAATAAAACATTCTTGCAATTTCGGCATCAAGTTCATCTCTAAAATTTTGTTTAAACATCTCTGTTAGAGTTGGTTGTCCACCGCTACTCCTCTTTTTGGAATTATCTTCTCTCAAAGATTCCATTAGACTTTCATATGTGGATGAAAAATTCTTGCTTAAAACCGGACGGGATAACAAATTATTTGTGTAATCATTGTGTAACAAAGACATTTCTTCGAGATCCTTCTTTGTTACCTTAGCACAAGAAGCAATTCCATTCCCAGGTATCTTCAATAGATGAGCTTTAACCCTAGAATAAGAACCACAATATTTGTTATTGCAAAAATTACAAGTGAAATGTACTGTTCCCCATTCTTTGTTCTCATTTAATTTTGTCACAAAACGCCATAGTGGAGGCAATAATTTCTTTCCCGATGACTAATTTGAAGAACTTCATTGCTGAAAAGTTTGATCTACTTCACCACAACTATCCATCTAATTTTTCAAAAAACAATTAAATAAGTGAGAAAAATACAAATGAACTAATATTATATGATCATCATATAACATATTCAAATTTTATACATTCCTTCATTGATGAGAACTTTAGGATCGGGTACCTTGTGATGGGTAAGGCCCAGCAACCGTTGGGCCGATTCAAATAGTGAAAACGAATTCCTACAGCCTATTTACACACTTAAGGAAGAGCGGCCCGAGGTTCAATGAGAGGACCGAAGATAACCTTAACGAAATAAAGCGTTTTCTGCCAGCTGGCTTCTGGGTTCGGTCCGAACGGTTACAGAACGGTTACAAACTCACGTTTTCCACGCTTCGGGCCTTCCCACGTTTACCACGCTTCGGGCCTTCCCACGTTTACCACGCTTCGGGCCCGATCACGCAGACCACGCCTCGGTCCCAACCTCGTTTTACATCCCGCGATAATAACCTCTAACAAATCTGTCAGAGGCGGTTACAGAGCGTGATTTACACACGCCGTAAACATTTTCTGGAAAACGGTTTCAAGAAAAGCAAGAGTGATCCCACATTATATGTCTTGGAAAACGCAAATCAAGGGAAAGTAATTGTGTCCCTGTATGTGGATGATATACTAATCACAGGCCACGACGAAGAATTGGTAAATCAACAAAAGGATATTCTGAAAAAAACATTTGAAATGTCTGATCTCAGGGAAATGAAATATTTCCTAGGCATGGAAATAACTCAGACTTCAGAATACATCTTTCTCACACAAACCAAGTATTCCAAGGATCTAGTAAGGAAATTCAAACTTGAAAGAGGCAAGCACTGCTCTGTACCGATCTCACCAGACTCAAAACCAGTTCATATATCAACAGACTCAAGAAACATCGTGTCACATCCCTATAACTTAGCAGAAGAAACCACTTACCGAAGCATAATTGGTTCGTTGATGTATCTCTCTGCCACAAGACCAGATATATCCTTCTCTGTCAATCTACTCCCTAGATTCATGGCCAAACCTCACAAAAGCCATCTAGAGGCTGCTATAAAAATTCTAAAATACGTGAGAAGCACCATAAATTTGGGATTACTTTATACGAAATCGACTAACCTTTCGTTTGAGTATTTTGTTGACAGTGATTATGCAGGGGACTCATTGGACTACAAATCAACCACAGGATACATATTCTTACTTCGGGGAACAGCATTTGCATGGAACAGTAGGAAACAAGAAGTCATTGCCCAATCTTCGGCGGAGGCAGAATACATGGCAAGTGCAGTTGCTGCAAATCACACAATTTGACTGCTAAAAATATTCAGTGACTTGAACATAAGCATAAACAAACCAGTGACCTTAAAGGTGGACAATAAATCCGCAATCTGCATGGCCAAAAATCCTATTCAGTTTGGAAGATGCAAACATTTCAACATAAAGTACCATGTGCTTCGCGACTATGTTCAGGAAAATTTGATCCGATTGGAGTACATACCTTCCCAACTTCAAATTGTAGACGGTCTCACGAAACTCATATACCCCAGACAGTTTCACCTACTCCGAAGCCTCATGGGAATCCAGGAAGATCCAAATCCAAATCCTACTCAGGAAGAGGAAGATCTTCCTCATCACGGGGGTGTGTTGATGAGTGATGAAGCAAACCAAATCTTCCTCTTTCAACCCCCGGCTCCGGAGGAAATGGCCCTGGACATAAGTGGATCAGATTCAGAGATAAGCTACTCAAAGGACTTCAACAAAACAAAGTCCAAGACCGGCCCAAGCAAACAAATCACAACTCAAAAGATGATGAATTCCGGTGCACAAATGAAGTAACAGCAGGATTGCAGAACAAGGAAAACCAGGGATGATTCAGATACCAAATCCATGATAAGAGGCAACGGCTACAAGACTTCCCAACATTCAAATTCACTTAATCTCTGACGGCTAGATGTAGGAAACTTGTATATATATTAGAACTCAGACTCATACCTGTAACCACTCTTCACCCTCATATATTACATCATATTTCAAGATAAAGATCCATACCATATTCACAACCAAGCAAGACTCAACCTCAAGGCTTCCAGATCGGTGGCTACACGAATCCCTTCAGTTGGGTGGGGTCTGATGCATATGAGAAGGAAACGAATGATGCAAAGAGAAATAGGGAAGAGATGGCGAAACTCATCTTCATTTCAATTTCAAGTAACTACAGAAAACAACTCGGCATTTATAGATGTGAAGTTGCCTTAGAGCCGCCATTGGTATTTTAATGAAGATGGGCAGAGTTTGCCTGGTTTTGCTGGCTTTACTGGACCAAGTATCGATAGGAAGAGGAACAGATACAAAGTTCAATATATTAGTCTGGATTAGGTTACCGTAACTTTGAAATTAGAAAAAAAAACTATGTTGCCACTATATGTGACACGATTCGTGATTCGAAATGCGTAATTTTTTAAAGAATCCGGATAAAGATTTATAAATTTTATAATTATAATAATTATTTTATTTATATAATTTATAGTTTTTTATAAGTTAAAATAATTATAATTATTGATAAAATATATTTCAATCTTTATCAAATTATAAACATAATATATAATAAATAATTTATCATCAAACTAAAAGTTTGTTAAAATTTAAAATCAATAAAATAATTAAAAGTTGATATATATTACATAACTTATAAAATTTCTAACATAATAATTTAGATTTCTTATTTATTTTTTGAATTTTTTGAATTTTGAATTCTCATTTAACTCGATTCGATAATCAAAAAATAGGAAGAGAATCACGAATATTAGAGAATCAAATTCGTAAATATCTGTAAAAATAAAGAATAATGAGAACGGAGAAAAAAAATGATCTTTTTAGTTGAGTTTCATATTTGATTTCAACATTTAAATTTCCTTTGATAAATTCAATGCTTCCCATCTTCCTTCTCTTGTTTTTGAAATTAGGTTCCCAGGAAACTTTTGTTACGTAGTTATGAGAAGGTGATGATGTAATAAACAAAAGTATTTTTATTGCAAAGTGGTGTGAATGATATCATATGAATTCTGGTGATCTTATGCTAATCTGTTTGAGGCCTATAAGAGAGGTTGAGAATGATCTGGATCTGGTCCGACAGAGGCTGGGTTCTTGATTAACCGCCCTTTTCTGTACGACCTCTACAACCCACAAAAGCTTTTCACGAGACTTTGGACAATGGTAATTATCATGGGTGATTGAGTTTCGCCATGGGGGAAGGCCTCCATTTGGGCGCAGGTAATTTCCCCATATAGATCGAAGCTTGACATGCACTCCATAACTCAAAGGCGGACATTGGGTGGCGAGATTGCAGTGTTGGAGAAAGACGGACGCTCATTAAAAATAAATACCAACTTAAACACATACTAGCTCCTTGGACCAATGGAGAAATAATGAAAATGGCCTAATTGTCCGTGAAGCCCAAATGATAGCTAATAACAGTTAATAAAATGAATCTTTGGCAGTTTTGAAAGAACCATTGGTCCTACAAAGATTGGAATAAAAGAGAAAACATTGCAGAGAGATCAATCGTAAGATTAAGAGAGATTCATAGAAGACAAAAGTGTCAAGAAAGAAACATACATCACCTAAGATGGATTTTTACAGCATTGACTGTATAGATCTTTTGAGTTGATTTTATCTTCATGTTCATGAATCTTGTGTTGTATATTTTCGAAAGTGTAACTTGGATATAGTGAATTGGACCTGGTTTCTGGTCTCGTGGTTTTCATCTAATTTTCTCGGTTTCCACGTAAATCGGTGTTGGTGACTGAATTTCATTTTCTGCAAAATTAAAAAAGAATCACATACATAATAGAGTAAAAAGAAGAGTGAATTCCTAAAACACTGTAATACGGCGCCGTCTGGTGTACCTTCCTAGAGGTGACCCCTGGAAGAAAGGGCGTGGAGGAGGCCGTGAGATACGTGTCATGGCTGCTCCTGAGCCGAATTACGACCTTATCTTCAACCTTTTGGGAAAATTACTCCCTTATCAAACCAGATTCAGTTACAATTTCCAGAGTCAAGGTAACAATCCACGAGAGCAAACTTCGTGTAGATGTTAGTCCCTTTAGATTGAATTGAGAGAAAACCAGAATTTTATGAGGAAACCGGAGAAAACCCCGAGATAAACCTCGGGATCGAAATCTCGATCCAATTTACTAACACTCCCGTCTTGTGTTTACAGGAATTCTGAAAGAAAAGTTACAGCACCAAGATTGAAGAAATGCAATTAGTCTATTATAACCTCAGGATATCAGGATTATCACACCTCGGCACTCATTCGTTCCACTCCACCATATATGAACTTTTGATTGTAAGTGATACCCAATTTTTCTTTCAGTCTTGAAGATTGCTTTCAGTTTTTCGTTCTCCTGTTGTGCTTTTCGTCCTTCGGACTTTTTATGCCCCTTTCTTTCTGTTTTTGAGAGCAATTATTGAAGTCGTGTTTTATTATAATTTCCTCAGTTCAGCGTCCTTAACTTCTTTTATTTTAAGTCTTTACGCCTCTTTATTTTCAGCACGTAACCCTTATTTTTGCTACCAGTCTGGACGCGTGCCTTTAGCCCAACTCAGCTCTCTATTCATCGCCGCTCAACCTGAAACGACAAAGAGAAAAAAGGGAGAAGAGCAGGAGGGCTCAGCCTCACGCAAGAGTAGAGATAAGTCTGTTCATCTCTTCTTCTCCTATTCCTACTAATGTATCTCAACACAACCAACTCCACCCCCCCCACAGAGCTGTCTTTATCGATCCGTTGTCTTCTTGGGTTACAATCTCGTGGTCATCTCCAGCCACGAGGTATTTGTCTCGTGGTCATCTGTTTCAGCCAATTTAATGACAATTTCTTGGAACATTCCAAGATGATCAGTCATGTGGGAGACTTCTTTGAACCTTAGTCTCATTAGTCTTTTGAAAAGAAATCATTGGGACTGTGTAGACTTTGGTTCAAAGATGCTTTCGAGTTTTTCCCACATCAATTTTGCATCAATTTCATTGGCATCATGATGATAATTGGCGATGTCGATCCATTGGCTAATAAAGCCTAAGGTCTGGATATGTTTCATATCCTAGTCCTCTTGCTTATACTTTTCTGGTTTCAGGGCTCCGAATTTTACTGGTTCAAATAGGAATCGGCAATATAACAAGTGTTGCATCCTAATCTTCCATTACGGATAGTTCTTGGATGTTAACTTGATCATCGAATAAGGTTCTCCAGCCATGCTCATCAGGGCAGCGCTCTAGTTGAGTTCTGAATCTGTTCTTGATGTGATTAACTTGCAATCTTGATCAGTGATCTCCGTTTTGCTTTCTTGATTAATTTCCGTAGGCGTTTCGACCTGCATGGGCCACCAGTTGTTGGGAAAATTACTCCCTTATCAACCCAGATTCTGTCACAATTTTTCCAGAGTCAAGGTAACAATAAACCAGAGCAAACTTCGTGCAGATGTTAGTCCCTTAAGATTGAATTGAGAGAAAACGAGAATTTTATGAGGAAATCAGATTAAAACCGGAGAAAAACCTCGGGATCGAAATCTNACTAAAGCAGTTCGGGGCGTATGGAGGTTCTGATGGTGTTGCATCGGATGATTTAGAGATTCGGCAGCACCAGAAGCTTGAAAAACTATACATATCTACTCGAGCTGCCAAGGTCTTTAACTTTCATTTACATTTGTTTGATTCCTATTAGATGTACTTTAAGTAAATTCCTATCAAATAATGGGCTTTCCTTCTGTGTGCAGCATTTCCAAAGAGACATTGTTCGTGGTGTCGAAGGTTATATAGTTACAGGTTCCAAACAAGTCGAGATAGGTATTTTCCGGAAACTCGAATCTACATGTTGTCTAATATCAATAATTTTTCAAATTTGTAGATACCATTATTCCATGTTTATAACCATTTTTCTATGCCGTGTCTCAGGAACTAAGTTATCAGAAGATAGTAGAAGGTATGGCAATGAAAATACTTGCACAAGTGGCAGTACACTATCAAAAGCTGCCTCAAGTTTCTCAAGAGCATGCGCTTTGATGGAGAAGGAACGTGGAAATTTGTTAAAAGCTTTCGGCACACAGGTTATGTATACTCCTCATTTAGATGTTTTTTTGTAATTGTGCTACAGTAAACGAACAACCCTTGGATCTGAATCTGTCATTTTGTATTATTTGATTTTTTAGACCAAATGATGTTGTAGTTTTCCCTCCAAATTATAAAGTAGTATCTCATGCTATATATGTGGCTGAACCATTGCGAGCTATGGTAATGGGTGCCCCTCTAGAGGATGCTCGCCACCTTGCTCAAAGATATGATAGAATGAGACAAGAGTCTGAAGCTCAGGTATAAGATACATTTTAGGGTGTCACCGTTGATTCAGTTGAAATATCCATTTCAAAACGAGGAAGCAGTAACTCGATACAAGTTAATTTGCAATCGCAACCATCTCTTGTTTTACTGGGTTTTCGATCTAGATAGGCTGTTGAAGTTACTAGAAGGCAATCCAAGTTAAGAGAAGGGGTTGGTCACCCTGATATGGCTGTGAAACTCGAAACAGCGGAAATTAAGTTGCAAGATCTGAAGTCAAATGTTGCGGCCTTAGGAAAAGAAGCTGCAGCTGCCATGGCTGCTGTTGAAGTTCAACAACAGAGATTGACATTGCAAAGACTGATAGCAATGGTATGTATTGTTCCTCATGAGCATTAAAATGAAATTGGAATTTGTATGTATAGCTTATTCAGTAATGCTGCTTTTCAAGGTTGAAGCTGAGAGAAGTTACCACGAGAAAGTTGTACAAATACTCGATCAGCTGGAAGGGGAGGTCAGTTTTTGTTTGTGTACATTTGATATCAGATTGAATATCATTCGTTTACTTACACAGATGATGTCAGAGCGTCAACGCATAGAAGCTGATCCAAATCCAATATCCGAAAGTGCACCGCCACCTCCATCATATGACGAAGTTAATGGTACAACTGATGGAATGGGTTGCTTTCTTGGGGAGGTAAAGACTTCAAATAATTTGCCTTAACTTGGAGACTTATTTATCATTCACTCCTGTGTTATAGGTTATGTATTCTTATCAAGCTGATTCTGATGTAGAGCTGAGTGTATCTGTTGGGGAGTATGTTGTTGTTCGAAAGGTTTAGTATCTTAACATTCTCGAAATCATGAATTATGTTTCCTGATAATAACGTAATACTTTTACAAGGTTGCAAATAATGGGTGGGCTGAAGGTGAATGTAAAGGCAAAGCTGGTTGGTTCCCGTTTGCTTACGTCGAGAGACGAGACCGTGTTCTTGCAAGCAAGGTATCTGAAGTTTTCTGAACTGCCACTCATAAAATGTCTTTTATCAACGAGCAAGGACCCGTGTTGCAGATTGGATGCATTTGATTTGCCGATTTTATCATAAAGCATTCCAGCATATCTGTCTGTTTCATCATAAACATATATCTCAACAAATGTTTCAAAATTATTTATCCACAATTCTTAACATGTGATGGAATTGCTGTAGATCTACTCATGTTCTTAGTATTGAAAAAGAAAACAGAGTTGTTTTTGAAGCAGATTGGTTTAATGGATCAATCAACCCAATGTCATTTCAAGCAAATTTTGAAGTGAATTTAAAGCACATTAAAATAAGCCAATATCTCATTTAGCTATATGATAATATTCTTTATTAAATATGTTCAAGATACACCACACAAACTCGACATACCCATCTACATGGACGATGATATTTTGTGTGTAAAATCTTATATTACACATATATGATATAACCATTTTTTATTTTATCGTAATAAAGTAATATAAAAATGATCGACCACAATATAAGTTTTAACTTCTAAACTATATTATTTTATTATTTTAATTTGCTAATTTCAAGTTTAACTTTCAACATATTTGACTCTAGGATGGAAAACATCACATTGGAAGCTCTTTATCTTGGTTTTGAAAATTTTTATATTTTGAACAATATTGATGAAGCTATTCATTGTCTTGAACATATGATTGTGAGTATAATGTGTACTGTGTTGTTGAGTGAACAATTTTTACATAAATAAAATATATCACAAGTGGTTTAAATCAACATTATGTTAAAGATAAAACTAATCCTTAACATAGTTACAGGAGTATAATCTGGAAGATCCAAGAGGCAGAAGAATAATTGAAGGATGTCAATAAATAGAGAATTATCAGAATAAGGAAGGAATCATTCAATCTTCAATCGTATTTAATAAGAGCTACTAAATAGATAATTGCCTTGTTTGTCACATTGTTATGTCTTTAAATTATCGTTCATTTGCATCAAACGATTATCCTTTTCGAAATATTGATCACTTTTGTCTTTAATTCTTGAGTGACCTTGTGTGAAACTTCAATTGGTATCGGAGCCTAGGTCTACTGTGAGAAAACGTTTGAATCTTTGTTTCACAACTTGATTCAACATATCAATATGACTTTCATCGACAATATTCCCAAGTTCAACGGGAAAGATTATGTTCTTTGGTCACTGAAGATGAAAGCGACCCTTCAAGCTTCAAAATTATGGGATGTGGTCCAAATTGGTACAAGTCCAATTCAACCAGCAGCTAATGAATCTGCTGCAACATGGAATAGATATGATGAACTCGCTGCACGTCATGGACAAGCAATTTCTGCACTCTATGCAACATTGGATGATGGAGTAATGGCTAGAATTCTCACTTGTGACACACCCAAAAAAATATGGGATAAGCTAAAAGAGGAATTTGAGGGCGATGAACGGACAAAGGAAGTAGCTATCAACAATCTTGAAGTGGAATATGATTCTCTTAAAATGATGGAGAATGAACAAGTCAAGGAATACATTGACCGACTATCCTGTATCGTCAACAAGCTGCGCCTACTCGGTGAAACAATCTCAGAGATCAAGGTTGTAAAAAAAATTATGAGATCTGTCACTGAAAAATTCGAACCAAAAATTTCTGCCTTGGAAGAAAATGGTATTACTGAGATGACTGTAGCAAAATTATCTGGATCACTACAAGCAGTAGAGAATCGCAGCTTACTTCGTGGATCAACTAGTGGGGAAAAAGCTCTTGCAACCTTCAATGCAAAGCCATTAAAATTTGAGAATTCTAGAGTAACAAATAACAACTCTCGACAAATTTTTCCCACATGTAGTCATTGCAAGAAAAATACTCATCTTGAAAGGAATTGCTGGCGACGACCGGATATTCAATGCAGAGGTTGTAACCAACTTGGTCATATAGAACGAATATGTCCAAACAAAAGTCAGCAGGCATCAAAAGCTGTTATCGATGAAGTTGAAAACACTCAAATAGAAAGGCTCTTTGCTGCTACCTCTGAAGTAACACCAAAAATTGAAGATTTTTGGATGCTCGACTCAGGTTGTTCACAACATATGGTGAAGAATAAGCATTCCTTCGTAAATCTAGATGAGAGTTATAAGGTGAAAATAAGTCTCGGAGATGGCTTTCAACTTCAAGGAGAAGGAAAAGGGAATGTTTATGTCAATACTCCATACGGTATGAAGGAAATTGGAAACGTTTTATGGGTTCCTAAACTGAATATGAATCTCCTTAGTATTGCCCAACTTACCAAGAATGGGTACTCAGCAAAATTTTCCGATGAAAAATGTGAAATCTTTGGCACAACAGGAAAATTAATGACTACAGTGGAGGCAAGTGCTGGAACATTCATATTAAAATGGCCTGTGATTGACAATTCCTTCAACGAAAAGAGAGAAATTGCTGCTGTAGGAAAAACAATAACAGAAGCTCATCAATATTGGCACAAATGCCTATGGCATGTGAATTATAATACCTTGTCCAGTATAAGTAAGAAACTAATAGTGAGAGGATTACCAAGCAACTTGCAACCGAACGAACATCTATGTCGAATCTGTCCTAAAGGAAAGCTTACTCAAGTACCTTTTCCCATAAAATCTGAGTTTAGAGCATCTATCAAACTAGAACTCATTCATACGGACTTATGCGGACCATTCAAGGAGGAATCACTTGGTGGTAGTAGATATTTTCTCACATTTATAGATGACTTTACAAGGTATTGTTGGATATTCTTTCTCAAAGCTAAATCTGAAACCTTTGATTGTTTTTCAGAATTTCAGAAATCTGTCGAACTTGAGACTGATCTGAAAATTAAGAAGTTACGATCGGACAATGGTGGAGAATATTGTAATGAGAAGTTTCACATGTACCTGAAAAGCAGCGGAATACAACATCAACTCACAGTACCCTCAAACCCACAGCAAAATGGAGTATCCGAGAGGAAAAATAGAACGCTAGTTAGAATGGCACGATGTTTGTTGTTTGAAAAGGAAATGCCTAGAAAATTTTGGGCCGAAGCAGTGGCAACATCGACTCATATACAAAATAGACTTCCCACTCGAATTTTGAAGGATAAAATTCCATATGAATTATGGAAAAGAAGTAAACCATCAGTAAGTTATTTTAAGGTATTTGGAAGTATAGTGTATGTTTTTGTGCCAAAGGAAAGAAGAGAATCAAAACTAGATCCGAGAGCTATGGAAGGCATTTTTATTGGTTACTGTCAACATACAAAAGGGTACAAAGTTTACAACCCGAAAACTAACAAGGTGGGAGTTGCAAGAACACTCAGGTTTGACGAAAATGATTTTTGGAATTGGGAAAATCAGCAGCCTAATAGTTGGAAAAAGATTGAAGGTGACTCTACAACAAGTTCGGTTTTTTCAGAATTTAAAATTCTATACGATGAAGATGATGATGATTTAGTAAATTTGGATGTTTTTGGTGATTTAATTGATGATGAAGCAGCAGAATCACCTCCAAGTGAGGAAGAAACAACTCTTCAAACCAATGAGATACTCACTGCCGAGGAAGGGGAATTGGAGTTATTTGGTCATGCTATATTTGATAATAATGACGAGGATAGAGCACCTGAAGTTAGGCGAACACGATCTTTGGCTGATATATATGAATATGCTAATGTTGTCTTGAGCAATCATGAACCACAAAATGTTGAAGAAGCTCTTAGCATACCAAATTGGAAGAAAGCCATGGAAGAAGAAATTGAAATGATTGAAAAACATGAAACATGGAAACTTGTTGAAAAACCGATAAATGCTAATATAATAGGGGTGAAATGGATTTTCAAGATAAAAACAAATGTCGATGGAAGTATCAACAAATACAAGGCAAGGTTGGTGGCAAGAGGATTTACACAAGAATTTGGGATTGATTATATTGATACTTATGCACCGGTTGCAAGGTTTGATACCATAAGGATGATAATTTCTATTGCGGCTCAAATGGAGTGGAAAATAGTGCAACTTGATGTGAAATCGGCCTTTTTGAATGGAGAGTTAAATGAACAAATCTATGTACATCAGCCCCCAGGTTTTATTAATCAAGAACAGCCGGAAAAAGTGATGCTTCTCCATAAGGCTTTATACGGCCTTAAACAAGCACCTAGAGCATGGTATCTAAAACTGCAATCGGTCCTTCAGCGTCTAAAGTTCCAAAAAAGTTTGAACGAAGCATCCTTATTTATAAGGAAAATGGAAGGAAAAATTGTGATTTTATCTATCTATGTGGATGATATTGTTTTAACAAGAAATGATGACAATTTCATTCTAAAAGTTAAGAAAGAACTGATGGAGAGTTTCGAAATGACTGATATGGGAATCTTGCATCATTTTCTTGGCTTGGAAATTCTGTTTTTGGATAACGGTATATTCATGTCTCAACGGAAGTATGCAGAGGTGATGCTTAGCAAATTTGGTCTTAATGAAAGTCACCCTACATCAACTCCTATGACTGTAGGAACCAGGCCAGAGCTAAATGAAGGAGATTTGGTTGATGTTACGTTATATAGATCAATGATCGGGTGTTTGATGTTTCTCACAAATACACGACCCGACATATTGTACTCAGTAAGCTTATTGTCACGATTTATGCATCAACCAAGGAGTTCTCATCTACAAGCCGGCAAAAGGATTTTGAGATATATAAAGGGAACTCTACATCATGGAATTTTATATTCGAATAACAATAAGATTGAGATAAAAGGATATGTGGATAGTAGTTATGCAACTTCCACATGTGTTAACAGCACATCAGGGTATATTTTCAGTCTTGGAGGAGGTCCAACATGTTGGACATCCAGGAAGCAAACCGTGGTGGCTCAGTCAACTGCCGAAGCGGAGTACATTGCTGCTGCCCTGGCTGCTAACCAATCAATTTGGATGCGAAAAATTCTGGTTGACCTTGGATTTAACCAAACCAAACCTTCTGTGATTATGTGCGACTCAAAATCAGCATTGGCAATGATAAAAGAACCGGTCTTTCATGGAAGAACAAAACATATAGGAGTCAAATATCATGCAGTACGATACTTTGTGCAACATAGAGAAATTATCTTTGAATTCTGCCCCTCGACGCTCCAAGTTGCAGATGGATTAACGAAACCACTCAACAAGGACATTTTTGACAAGATGAAGGTTGCTATGAATATTGTTGATGGGATTAGTTTCAGGGGGACTGTTAAAGATAAAACTAATCCTTAACATGGTTACAGGAGTATAATCTGGAAGATCCAAGAGGCAGAAGAATAAT